>JACCIC010000149.1:0-315000 GCA_018907035.1 Sycobia sp. Sy_11 | reverse complement strand
TCACACTTAGAGTATGTATATTTAAGTTCAATATTGGATTTGTTCACTTATGAACTTTGTGGGAACTGGCCAGGCATTAATATGAATTATTAGAAAAAATAGCAGAAGAATATTCGCCTAAAAACATCGATGATTCAAGATAATTAACTCTTTTTTATGAGTCCATGCGTGGACAAAATGATGTGGAAATAGACTCGGCTATTGGTAAATGACCTCATTACTATATTAAGCTGCATTTCTGTTGAAATAATTTATTTATTATTTTTTTTTAGAGTTTTAGATATATTTGTGTAAAGTATACAAGGTGTTATTTAAAGGGATGCATATAAAATGCAGTTAGCCATTTGTTTTAATGATCCATTATTTTAAGACTATTGCGTTATATAATTTATTTTTTGTTATTTTATTTGTTATTAATCTATTTTGAAAGATTTAAAAAAAATATTAGTAAATATTTTTTAATTATATGAATTTTTTTTTGTTTTACTATATAAAAAGATTTACAATAAATTACTTATATAATTATGTATGTATTTTTATTTTAATGAATTACTGAATTTAGAAAAATATTTTATATAAAGTTTTTTAAAATACATATAAGATTTATAAGTAGTAAATTTCTTAATGTGCTAAGAACACATATTATGTTTCCCTGTATCACAATCAGTCGGATATTTGACTATATCAGTGAAGTAATTTATAATTTAATTATAGAATAAGTTTTGTGTTAGTATTTGGAACTTTTGGAAAGCATAATATTATATAAATTTTTTATAAAACACATGAGAAGATGTATTTAAAATTCTTACTATGTTCAGAATACACCCAACTCGCCTAACTATTTTACTTTTATTAAAAGCTTTTTTGCAGATTTCATTTCTTTTTGAAGAATATTATTTAATTAAATTTGTTCTAAAAATAAGATTTATAATATCTAATATTTATATTTATCTAATATCTAATTTTTAATAATATTAAAAATAAGATTTATAATTTTTAAAATTAAGATTTTTAGTGCTGAAGAGTACACCAACTATGGTTCAGAGTTTAGCAATTGTCTCGGCGTCTTAACTTAACTTAACATTGAGACAATATTCATGGCAATTGTCAGCAATTGATCTATGTTTACGAATTCAATAGATCTCCAAAAAGCTGCTAATTATAGACTGTAAATTTTTCCAAAAATTATTTGATTGCTTTTTATATTTTTGAGTATCATATTAGAATCCTATATAATCATATTTGACACATAACTACCTTGTATGGAGGAGACAGAGAAATAAGAAAAGAGAGAAAGAGAGAGAGAGAGAGAGAGAGAGAGAGAGAGAGAGAGAGAGAGAGAGAGAGAGCGAGAGGGGGAGGGGAGAAAGAAAAATCCAACGGGATTAACGTGGATTACTGGATGTTGGTGGCTGTTACCATACCATGTACCAGTATGTACTCACGAGTTTCCTCTATACTGTTTCGTCTGTTTCTCTCACCTGCTCTCATTGTTTATTACCTGTCCATCTGCACGCATGTTGTGCGAGGCCTAGCAGGCAGTTTATCGATATATATGCAACAAATGTCATCCTTTTTATTTTTTTATTTTTTATTAAATTTGCAGAAAAAAATATCCTATCATGTCATCCTGACCGATAAAATACGTATTCAAAATTTGAAGGCAATTTCGGTTTATTTTTGTAGTTTTGACACCCATAAAGGACATACATACAGATATACATAGATAAATTGCTGGCAATGGTCATCATGATTATCTCAATGTTAAGTTAATTTTATCAAAGCGATTTTGTTGTAATATAAATATTTTTGTTAAATAGAGAAACATTATATATTAAATACGATATATTAACTATTTTAAGTAAGAAGTAAAAAGGCAAAATAAAGATATGCATTCAACATACATAAACATATATTTATTATAATTAGACTATCTACACCATAAAATATACGTCGTTTTAGTTCTAAATATTTGAAAGATGGATGTCATTTAATTATGAATTTGAGACAAAGAACGCGTTGAATTAATTGTGTTTCTGAAAATATACATATTAGTGTAAAGTACAGAATTTTTTACGACATTCTGAAACATAATAGCATTAATAACTGATGCAAATATCTTATTTATTTTTATAATTTTCAATTAATATATAAGTTAATCTATTGTGTGATATTTATTTTATCTGGAGATTTTCTTTAATTTAAAATTTTATTCATTTACATACATACATTTTTGATTATACAAATGGTTTATTCATATATCATTGGTAAACCATTTATTCAAAATAAGTAATATATATATATATATATATATATATATATATATATATATATATATATATTTAAAATACTGAAATGTTTATTTAAATGCAGTAAACAATTTTTTTTGATGTATGAAAACTAAAAATTTGTTTTAAGAAATTCGATTTCTCGTTTGAAAACTATTTCTTTGCTTTAAAGAAATATTTTTTAAACATAATTTGTTAACATTTCGTATAATTCAAACAAAATATAAAATAGAACTGTAGTATTTTAACTTATTAGACCGTCATTTTCGTAATCTTCAACTATGTAAACGTACACTATATATTATATTGCAATAAAGAAAAAATATATTTAAATTTATTAACAGTTCGTGCTTGCTGTAAGATAGCTGCGATCTAAATATCCCCGAGATTTCTTGATAATGCAGCTTTACTCTAAGGCTACTGCAATCATGCGGAAATCTAAATGCGTGTTTGCAGCAAGCTGACTACGATAAAAATTGCTATGAGAGTACTATAAGGGCGATCGCGGATAAACTTCCGAAAAACGACCATAACGGATTCGTCGATTTTTTTTGCTTGCTGAAGAAAATTATCGTAATCGCATTTGATGGAAATTTAATTTTCATGTCAAAAACTATAAATATATAGTCTTTCGAACATATCTCAGAAAATAGGAAAATTTACAACAAAAAAAATTTTAAAAAACGTTGTACATCTGACTAAAAAACATTTTTTTATTCTATCGGGGTACTTGCGTAGACGATGAGCTCTGGCCTTCCGACTTTTGCTGGTCGTTTGGATTTTACCCTACTATGGTATCTTGGGCCTGGCCGGTACGGTAAGGGGCTGATTGATCGGATTTGACGCCTCGAACTATACGGTATAGCATCTTGTGAGGTTCTATAGACCGCTATAACTTTACTAGACGTTTCGAGCGGTCCTGAACTGTGCGACGCTTCGTTGTCGGACTTAAATCCCACTTCGATTGTACCATCAAAGTCCTCGCACCTCCAGGAAAATGGATTGTATATCCAGTCAGTTTCCTTGGTTATTCTATTTTCCTGTCTTTGCGGACTGTAGCCCTCCGTTGGTATATTCAGTTCATCTTCTAGCTTTGTTGTTTTTGCCGTAGTTTTCAGTCCTTCCGGACTCTTGCACTCCTCTGCTACTGCTTCTCCTACTTTATCTTCATAGTTTTACGTCATTGCGGACAATAGCACCCTTGTGCCTCTGTTATTATCGTAGTTTTACTTCTTTGCGGACGATCGCAGATGATGTAGTTTTTTGCTGGTAAGGGATACTTGTATATAGTAACGAGAATGAGAATGATTCCTAGTTAACCGGTTTTAACAGTTTCGCCTATTCGATACTTAGTTCCTGGATCGAGTTTGAACTGAACACGATCAGTTTTTCCCATTCGCTTATGCCCTCTATTTCATTTAGCGCTTGGGCTACTTGGTCCATATTGATAGCTTGACGTTGATGGTCGAGGTCGCATTGACGCTTTTGAATCGTCTGTTCGGTCGTTCACGGGGCTAACGGTGTTACCGTATTTTGGGGTGCTAACCCCGTTAGTATGTACGTACCCTGGTTGACGCGGTTGCTCGGTCATTGTGGGCCGACGTAGCCCTCTTCCGCTTCCGATGTTTGGGATCATGGTATCTGCTAGCAGTAGCTGTGGAAAAAAGAAATGTTTTATTAGGGGAGTAATATTTCTTTATGTGCGAAATGTATACTCTGGTTTTCTTCCTGTCGTGCAGGTCGTCTAGCTCGAAGATGACGGGGAATATTTTCCTTCCGATTTGGCACGGTGCAACAAACTTCGGTGCTAGTTTGGCTGCGAAATTATCCGGCCCTGATGATAGTACATGCTTTCGTCTACAGACCATCTCGTTTTCTTCAAACTTCGGTTCTTTCCTATTTCTATTATAATAGTGCGCCTGCTTTTTACTGGCTACACATAGATTCATTCTGACTAATTCGTAAATGACAGGTAATCTTTTCATTCGAATTAGTCAATCGGCAAGTTTTAACGCCTGTAGTGGTTTATTATTTATTGTTTTTGCGGATGTTTTTGTTTTTGTAGATATTTTGAAGGTTGGCGAGGCCTACGTACTCGCATGCACCGACGTGTTCATGGCGAAAGCCAGTTCAGGCAGGTGTATGTACCAATCTTTATGATCTTCTTTTACGAAGATTGAGATCATACTCTTGAATGTGCGGTTTACCCTCTCTACAGGGTTCGCCTGTGCGTGATATGGCGCTATCAGCTATTGTATTATTCTGAGCTCGTTGAGTCGCTGCTTGACCAACTTATTGTCGAACTCGGTGCTATTTAAATACAACTCAATCCCATTTAAATACAACTAGTTCTTCAAGCGCTTTAATGATCGCTTGTCCCGTTGCCTTCCGCAGTGGGCGAAACTCAACATACTTAGTAAAGAGGTCTTCGAAGATTAAGAGGTATCTATGCTGACCTTTACTGGCAGGAAAGGAACCCATTATGTCAGTGGCCACGCTTGTCCATGGCCCTTTCACATTTCTGTGTGTCATTAAGTCTGTTGGTGCCTTCTGTGAGACTTTGTACAACTGACACACTGGGCAGTGTTTGATTTAACTATACATATCGTGTCTCATTCCTTGCCAGTAGTAGCTTCGAGAGACCTTATGTAAGGTTTTTTCAGCACCAAAATGTCCGGATATCGGCGTATTATGAGATTCGAACATTATTCGCTCGCGGTCTTTGGAAGAGATGGCGATCTCGCAGTCATCTTCCTAAGGACCTAGTACGTCTTAGTAGACGTTCGGGCGGTATTTTAAGAGGATGTCATCTCTAATGCGCCAGTTCGGATGTTTTTTTGGTCAATCTCTGATTTCTTTTAGCTTTTTCTCATACAAACTGTCTCGTTCCATAGCAGTGATGGTAGCTGCTGGCGATGTTTCTGTGGTAGGAGGACGTGCCAGCGCGTCTGGCACCTTGTGCAGTGCGCCTTTTCTATGAATTATCTTCATCTTATAGGCCTGTAGCGCTGTGGCCATCTGGCTAACCTTCTCGTAGAGTTCTTTAGAATGTGTAGCCATTTTAGACTACTGTGATCTGTGATCACCGCGAATTTCTTTGTCAACAGGCAGCCTCTGAATTTGTCTACTGCCCAGAGTACGGCAAGACACTTTTGTTCGGTTACCGTGTAATTCACCTTCGCTTTAGTCAATACCCTGCTCATATAAGCGATAGGGTGCTGTTCATTCTCCGTGTCTTGACTAAACACGGCATCGAGGGGGTAGTTGCTGGCATCCATCTGTAGAATATACGGTGTACTCTGTAAGGAGCGCACTAATACAGGAGCTTGCGTTAGCAAGATACGCAGTTGATTAAATGCGTCTTCCTGGGGTTTGTCCTAGTGTCATGTCACGTTTTTTTCGTAATAGTTTACTGAGTGGTACCTTCACGTCCGCTAAAAATTTTATAAAGCGGACGTACTACCTTACCATGTCGAGGAAAGTTCTCAGATGTTTAAGATTCGTGGGGGCTGAATATTCCGTGACGGGTTTCAGCTTGTCCGGATCTGTACGTAGTCCGTCCTTGACTAAAATGTAACTCAGCTAATGTACCTCCAGGCAACAAAAGTCAGACTTCTCCTTGTTAATTTGAAGCCCAACCTGATTAAGGGGGGGTAAGATATTTAAACTTTTTTTTTGGCCAATTTTTAATTTTTTTTTAATGAATGCTTTCTATCACAAGAATATTGTGTCGAAATTTCAAGTTAATCGGAGCAAAATTGTGAATGTTGTGAGTATTTGAACATTGGTTGTTCCAAGTAGGATTTTTACATATTCGTAATTCTGCTTGACAATTATGCGGCGCACTTACTTGGAGAGCAATTGTTTAATTGTTTCGATTTATAAAACCTATATTCATTTCTTATTGAAAGCATCTTTTTGGATATTTCTTGTATATTTCAGCCATACAGCCAGTACGTACGTACATCAGCTAGTCTAAAAGTTTAACTTTGTTTACTTTCGTACTCGCTCGGTTTCAGGAAATTTTCAACGGTAAATTAATTCTTGCTGTTACTATATATATTTAGTAGTATTAAAAATGCCTCGAAAAATTACTAAAGAAGATCGAATAAAAGTCATAAGATCTTGTCTCGAACGAAAAAAATAGAGCCTCCTTATAAGCGTAGAATTGACGAAGTGAAAGCTAATAGTGCGTCGTCAAAAAAAATTAAAAATGGTCTCCCGGTAGAGATAGAAGAAAATATCGAAAAAAATTATATTAGGAGTGTGAATAAGTCTTTCCCGTTTTTTGTAAGAGATGGCGCCACCAATACTGTGCGAGTATTCAATGATTACATATGTCATAATCAAAGCTTATTCATATGTCAACAATTCCATACTAACATATTAGTTAAAATTTTTTCGCATCATAAATTTTTGATATCGTGAAAATGTCGAAATTTGAGCCGAGTCGACGACATTTGCGGGAAGTTTCACTTTATTGGTTCAATTTGAAGAAATCTGCTGCCGAGACGCATCGATTGCTTCAGGAGGCTTATGGAGAAGGTTGTGTCGATGATTCAAGTGTTCGCGGATGGTTTCGACGCTTCAAAAGCGGTGATTTCGACGTGGAAGACAAGGAGCGTTCCGGGCGGCCGCAAATCTTTGAAGATCGAGAATTGGCGACTTTGCTTGATGAAGATTCTTGTCAAACGCAAGAAGAACTTGCTGAAGCATTGGGAGTTGACCGAACAACCATTTCCAAGCGTTTGAAAGCCATGGGAATGATCCAAAAGCAAGGAAATTGGGTGCCGTACGAACTGAAGCTGAGAAACGTCGAACGGCGTTTTTTCACTTGCGAACAGCTGCTTCAGCGACATAAAAGAAAGGGTTTTCTGCATCGTATCGTGACTGGCGATGAAAAGTGGATACGTTACGATAATCCGAAGCGAAGAAAATCATGGGGACTACCCGGCCATGCATCATCATCGACGGCCAAGCTAAATATTCATGGCGCCAAGCTCATGCTCTGTATATGGTGGGACCAGCTAGGTGTGGTTTACTATGAGCTTCTGAAACCGAATGAAAGGATCACAGGCGAGGTCTATCGACGACAATTGATGCGTTTGAGCCGCGCACTGCGAGAAAAACGGCCACAATACTCCGACAGGCACGACAAAGTTATTTTGCAACATGACAATGCTCGCCCACATGTTGCACCGCCGGTGAAAACATACTTAGAAACGCTCAAATGGGAAGTCCTATCCCACCCGCCGTATAGTCCAGACGTTGCTCCGTCTGATTACCATCTCTTCAGATCGATGACGCATGGCCTGGCTGATCAGCACTTCCATTCCTACGAGGAAGCCAAAAAATGGGTGGATGACTGGATAGAGGCCAAACCGATCAAATTTTTTCGCAACGGGATTCGTATATTGCCAGAAAGATGGGAAAAAGTTGTAGCTAGCGATGGCCAATACTTTCAATAATTCATTTGTAACCATTTTTGCACAATAAAGGCTCAAAATTTGAAAAAAAACGGGAAAGACTTATTCACATACCTGATAGAATAATAAATTTTGTTCTTATCTTTTTTACTATTTCAACTTTGTTAAAATGTGTAAAGTGCAATGGAAAAGTTACATTCTAATCACTAAAAAAAGAAGGCCTTGATTTTAATATCCAAATTGCATGTGAAAAGTGTAAACAGCCTCATTACATTCCATGTAGTAAAAGAATCGATTCTGGTGCAGACGATATTAATTATCGATTTGCTTTTGTAATGCGACTGTTAGGCTTAGGCTTAGTTGAATGTAATAAATTTTGCGGATTAATAGATTTGGCTAGTGCTTTCTTATCGAGACCAACCTATAACTTATATATGATGAAAATGTTGGAAATTATATAAAATGTTTCTAAGAACTTTTTTGCATCGGCTGTACAAGAAGAGAAAAAGCAATGTTTGAAGCAAATAATGTACAAGAAACGTCAGAATTAACTGTATCAGGCGACGGAACTTAGAAAAAGGAGGTTTCAATTCGATATTTGACGTTGCTTCTATTATTAGATTTTATACTGGTAACGTATTTGATATTTTTGTAAAAAGATTTGATATTTTTGTAGTTATTGCCATGATTGTAAGACTTGGGAAAATAAACTGGACTCTGTCGAATACGAAGCATGGTATGAAGAGCACGTGAATAGCGGGAATTGCAGAGCCAACCATATCGGACCCTCTGGCAACATGGAGGTATCAGCTATAATCGAAATGTTCAAAAGATCGTTACCAAATTTTGGGGTAAAATTTCGTCGGAGTACTACATCGGAGACGGTGACTCGAAGACATACAGCGGCGTTGTTAATGCCGAACCTTATGGTAAAGGTTTTACTATAAATAAAAAAGAGTGCATCGCGCATGTACAAAAGAGAATGGGGGCACGTATGTGTGAATTAGTAAAAAAAGCGTAGTCGATACATAAAACCAAGACAGCAAAAGTCGTATAAAGAAAAAGCCTTTCTGGCAAAGGGAAGCTTAGTGCTAAAATGATAGATAAATGGACGGTTTACTATGGACTGTCTATTCGACGTGATCACGATTCAATTGATAAGATAAAAAATGAAATTTGGGCTACTTATTATCAGTACAGCTCCACCGACGAAAACGCACAGCACAACAAATACCCAAGTGGCGTAGACTCTTGATGCAAGTGACAGAAAGCTACACCTTCAGTTGCTCTAAACTTTTTTAAACACAGCTATACAACACTTTTTACAGAAGTTCTTAGAGCTATTAGACCCATTTATGAGGACTTGAGTAAAAACGAACTCTTGCAGCGATGTCTTAGGGGTTTCACGCAAAATAGTAATAAGAGTCTCAATCAACTGATCTGGAAAATTTCTCCAAAGTCAGTGAGTGGCACCTCTACAATTGTTGAAATTGCAGCTAATGTAGTTGCACATACTTTCAATGAAGGTTCTTTTGCTCTATTAGCCATTATTTAAAATATATAAATCAGTACAAGGTCAAGTTCCCATGAATGGGAGCGATAAGTTGACGAGTTGCGAATAAAAAGAGCAGAGGAACAAGCTTCACACGACAGTAAAGAAGAAAGAGTTTTACGTAGACAAATACAAAAAGATACTTTAGACCATTTAGATGAAAACGTTTTGCCATATGGACCAAGTATTGACGATTCTATATGAACCTGAAAGAATTATAAAGTTTTATTCTGAATTTTTTAGTTTACAAAACTTTTAAGCCGTTTCCTGAAAACTGCCATTTTTGAAGGCGGTGTACATCCTCACACACAATCTACTGAAGCGATCGGTTTGAAATTGTGCACAGTATATCTTTACAGAATTCATCAAGTAACGTTGTCGAGTTTTTTGATTATTTTTGTTAATTCTTAATTTTACAATAACAAATAACCCTATTTTTTATAGCAAAAATCGGATTTTTGGCTTCTTAGGGCTACAAATGTTCTAAAATTAAGTAAAAACTTGACAGCGGTACTTTGAAGAATGCACTTTGGTTTTTGCGATTCCGATGATTCTGTGGTGCATAATCGTGTGCACCGAAAAACAACTGTTTCTCGAGAAGCCTCCGGAGATTCACTGTCATTCGTTTAATTTTCAATATTTTTCAATGAAAATTTAGGAAAATATTGTTCAAATGATACATTATTATATGCAAATTGGGACTAGGAAATACGGCTGTATCTGTGTCGCGAGAAAAAATTCTTAAAAACATGCATGTTTTATACCAAATTAACCCCCCCCCCCTAAAGCGGGCAAATACCGCTTTTAGTTGCTGAGTATGTCTCGAACGTATTTGTGGCGATAATGATATCATCCATATATACAAACACACATGGTTGCTACTGCGATCCGAACACAAGATCCATGCAAGCTTGCCGAGGCGTTGGTCAGTCCATATGGAATTTGAGTGTACTGAAATAGCCCTTTCTACGGGACTGCAAAGACAGTTCTTCCTTACTAGCATCATCTAAAGGAATCTGATGATACGCGTGACTCAATTCTATCTTAGAAAGATAACGAGCGTCACGCACATTATCCAACAGGATGTCCATGTGAGGAAGAGGATATGCATCCTTCTTCGTCACTTGATTAAATGGCCTGTAATCTGTGCAGAACGTGATCTTGCAGTCCTTTTTCGGTACGATCTCCGGACAAGTGCTCCACGAGCTTTCGGTTCAATAATGCCTTCAGCAAGAAGTTTGTCGACTTTTTCGTGGGCCTGCCTTCATATTTTGTCAGGTATACGGCGGAGGCTCTGCTTTATGGGACTATGGCCTTGCATATCTATATGATGTGGGGGCATCTGTGCCAGCCTGATGGTCTATTCTGAAATTAGCTGTTTCAACAGCTGGTTTAATTGTTGTGTTTCTCACTGCTCCAACTTGGCAACTCTATTTATCGCTCTTATGGTGGTGATTGCTTTCACATTCTTGTTCGAGCACATTACGAAGTACCACAAGATGTTTTTAGGCGTATGCCATATCGCCTCGGTAAAGTTAATTATCATCTGTAACTGTGCTAGGATATCCATCCCAAGGGTGATATCGTAGTTCAAAAAGTTCGACATTTTGAAGCGCGTCGAGATTTGCTGTCCGTCTATTTTTAGGAGTAAATCTATTTCTACGTCGTTGGAGCAGATTTAGCTGTCTGGTAGTTGCGTGAACGACACCACTGGTATAATTTTTGTTGTTACGATTCTTGCTGATCCAATGTAGGACTTGTGCGCCCCGGGGTCCATCAGCGCCGAGAATGTCTTGCCTGATAATTCGATATTCAGCAAAAATCGATTCTCGTTCTCCTGTATTGGGGCTGCATCTCAAATGCCAGTCACGTCAGTGGCTATTATCGTTACGCGTCCTGCATTCTCTGTTTTCTCGGTTGTTCGGGGAGTCTCGTTGTGTAAGTCAGTGGGATCGACTCCAGTAACCTTTTCCCTTAGGCGTTTCTCGAGATTTTCCTATTCAATCCGTAACGTGTGCAGTTGGCCGTCGTAACGCCATCTTTGCCACAATTGTAGCAGAAGATGCGTTTCCTGTCTGTCTTTTCTTTCGTATCCTCGCTCAATGCGCGGTCGTGGTGATTCACGACGCGACCTATCATGATTCGTGTATCGGTCGTTGCGCTCTCTACTGGGAGATCGGAGGTAACGTCTCTGTTTGTCGTTCTCTCGGGCTGGACGGTAGTGATGAGAGGAATTGGTGGTAGTATGAGTTAAATTTCACGGGGAAGGGCTCCTAAGCCTGTATCTAAATTCACTCGTTGCTCTTGGTCGGGACCGAGGATGTGTTTCTGAACGATATCTGGGAGCGGGACTTCGGTTTTGTTTTTCCCTTGATTCTCTTCTAGGTTTTTCTCGTGAGCGTATAGGTATCGGGCTATGACTTTCGTCTCTGCTTCGCCGTGTAGGCGATGAGCTTCGCCAGATTCCTTTTTAGACGTCAGTATTGACTTGAGCGGTTCGGTTAGCGCGACTCGCTTCGACTGATCATCGTCTAGGACTGCTAGTTTTGATCGTCTGGTCGTTCTTCGAGACGAGAGTTGCTGGTAGTTCCTTATATCGACGAGTCAGCTCCTTGTTGAGCCCAATCTGCTGACTCAGTACCTATAACTCATCTATCGTCGTGAAATCGGCTCTGTTAATTTTGTCGATGAATGCAGGATGTAGATTTCTGTAGATCCTATGCAGTTGTACTTTAGGTGACAATGGTGGTGACAATTTTTTTAATAGTGCTCTTATATCTATTAGGTATGATCCTAGTGACTCCTTAGGACCTTGTGTCCCCTCTATTAGCTTCTCTTCTAATCTC
This sequence comes from Sycobia sp. Sy_11, assembly GCA_018907035.1. Classification (NCBI taxonomy): domain Eukaryota; kingdom Metazoa; phylum Arthropoda; class Insecta; order Hymenoptera; family Epichrysomallidae; genus Sycobia; species Sycobia sp. Sy_11. The sequence goes on along the minus strand of JACCIC010000149.1, from coordinate 302,888 downwards.
AACGTGTACTCTATAGTCCTGAATTGTTGTCTGAGCCCTGTTTTTAGGTGCTCTAAAGTCTTCCACCTTTTGTAGATTCATCTTGCCCACGTGCGAGCAGATCCGTATAGAATACTCGGTATGAATTTTAAAATATCTGCCGCCGGGATATTTAGGCATTCGCAAGTCTTCTAACCTTTCTATAAATTCATCTACGTCTTCTTGAGGTGTTTCGGAATATTTCAAGTTCCACTGTCTTAGCAGCTGGCCAAAACATGTCTCTTTAAGGTATGTACTATCACACAACTTGTTCTGGTGCCAGGTTTGTGAATTCGGAACTTCGTTTGAGGTATGCGGCAGTAGTGGTGCTGGATATTCTGATTGTCTGCTGTTATCTTGGGCTGGAACAATAGGACCGACGCTAAAATACCAATGATTTACGTTCACGTTCGTCTGTCGGGGTAACCGGCGCTAAAATACGAACTGTTTACGTCCATGTTTGTGTGCCGGGGTAACGTATCCCTCATCTTTAGTGAATGGAGCATGTATGGGGGATGCGGCTAAAATACAGCAATGGTCTCTCAGGATAGGATCAAACGAGTTTTTGGCCTAACGGGCTTGGTGCACCCGGGAGTTACCGATGCTAGGAGTGTGAAATTGGCGCTTACTTTCAAATTACAGCAAACCTGTTACAAGTGGTTCAGCGACCACCGGCAGTCATATCGTTGGAACGTTTGCTTTAATGGGCCGGGGCTTGGCTTTATCGCCCGGCCTAGAGAAGGAACTACTCGATAAAAATCCCCCTAATCCTAAATTGTATAACAATTGCGATAGGGGATGCATGGTTCCAGGGTAGAAGAAGATAGCTGCTAAAACTGCCAGAGGAATTTTATACTGTCCGTTTCTAAAAATCTTTGTCCACCGAACGGGATGCTGCAAAGTGACCTCAGTAGGTGAATGTACGAACAACATGAATAAATACAAAAAGGAGAAAGTGGTAGAGGAGGACAAGGAGAGAGATAGGGAAGCTAGGGAGTGTAGGAAGCCCATTAGGTCTTGAATTACAGAGAGGGAGCTACCCAAAAATAACATTGGGAATATCAAAAAGACGCCGCAGGTTCGGTTCTCCAATGCAGGTGAGGCCAAATCAATAACCACCCAAGCGGCCAGCAAAGCTAAATAAAATGCAGACAAGCCGGTCAGCCCCTCCTCAGGGCCGACAAAGCGTAACAGTTGTCTAGAACATACGGACGCACAGGCCAGCAAAAATACAAAGGTGGGGCAAGCACTAGAGGTAAGCACAACTCCACCTACGCATGAGACGAACCATGATAACATTACCAGGGACTGCCTAGAGGTCCCAGCCCAGGCTGCAGACCATTTTGAGGTTATTAAGGCAGCTCTCAAGGCAACTGAGGAAACTGGAATGAGGAAGGAGGGGTTTAAAAGCCTCAAGAATTATTGGTGGTCATCTCATAGGTGGCCATCAGATGTGCTCGTGCGGAGGGTAGATCGGAGGCCCTGCAAGAGCTTGCCGCAAAAAACAAGGAACCGCAGACCTATGCATCTGCGGTATCCAAAGGAACAAGTAAATAAGCAGACCGCAAGTTGGTCGCTCCGAAGATCCAAGTTGCTAAAGCAGCAATCAGACCACCGCCAAAAGTGGTCTTTCTGAAGCCGAGAGATGAGGAAAAAATTTCCTCCACAAGCAAAGCGAAGAAAATCTTGCAAAAGACTTTTAACCCAAGGGAGGCCAAGATCCAAATAAGGAACCTTAGAGAAGCCAGGCGGGGGCTCCTTGTGGAATCTGCAACAGAAGCGGGACTTGAAAAACTTAAGGCCTCAAAAAGCATCAAGGAGCTTTTTGAAATTGAGGCCCCAGTAAGAGGCAAGCCAAGGATCATTCTCTACGACGTGCTCAGGGACATGTCAGCAGACGAAGTGACCTTGGCAATTTATGACCAAAACGATGAATTGGCCTCAACCAGCGAAGAATTCTCTGAATTCTTCAAGCCCCGCTTCAAAATGGGCAAAAGGAGCGATACGACTATAAATTGGGTGGTTGAGGTATCTCCTGAAGTCAGGGGTAAACTGCTGCAACGCAAGAGAGTCTACGTCGAGTGGCTCTCCTGCAGAGCACAGGACTACCTCCGCATCACGAGATGCTACAAGTGCCATGGATACGGGCACGTAGTAAAACATTGCAATTCAGAGCAATGCTGCTCCTAGTTGCAGTAGTTTAGAGGGACATGGCAACAAAGATTGTACGAAGAAAGAGTCAACACCAAAGTGTGTTCATTGTAAAAAGGCTAAGAGACCAAGTAACCAAGTAAAGGTCAATGAACAATAAGTATCCTGCGTACAAAGGTGCCATGGAAAGATTAGTGAACTTCACGGACTATGGCCAGTAATGCACGAATCAATCGAAGTGGACCTGTCCTGTGCTTTGCGCAGCTAAATGCAAGAAGAGCGCGTAGGGTCACTCCGGAAATAAGAACTAAATGTGTGGAAAGAGAAGTAGACATCCTGCTTCTCCAGGAGCCATACCAGCGCAGCGGCCGAATAGAGGGGTTCGGACTGCGCACTAGGATGGTATACGTGGATGGGCAAATCTCCTGAGCGGCAATAGCAGTCCTCAACCCTGAGGAGACCGTGCTTAAATTAACGCACCTAACCAACACACACTTTGCTGTTGCGGAGATTAGGTTGCGTTCTTTAACGATGTATGTGTTGAGTGGATACTTCCAGCTGCGCCACGAAATAGGGGTACACCTTACGCACTTAAGTAAGGCGTTGCACGCACTTCGAGGGAGGATGGTGCTAATAGGTGTTGATTCCAATGCCAGATCCCCCCTGTGGGGATCTGATTGCACCGACCGCAAAGGGCAGGAACTGGAAACTTTTAGAGTGCAGTGGAATCTCCGGATGGCCAATGTACCATGTAGTATCGCTACCGTCTCCAATGAAGTTGGAGAAGGAAATGTGGACGCAAATCTTGTAATGTCACCAAGAATCTTGAGATTTACATCACAGGGTGGGCCGTCAGAAAGGACTGGACCGCGAGTGATCACAGAACGATCACGTTCCACCTAAATGGAGCAAGCACACCTGCAAGCTCAGGTGCTGCAAATCAGAGAAACAAGCTAAAGCGATACTTCACACAGAAAGTCACAAAAAAATTCCCAAAGGAATGCCAGGCTCCAAAATGGAGATAATTGGGAGAGTCCGCTCACTGACAGCCACTTTGAGGAAAGCGTGCAATGCTGCCATACCGAGGAGTAGGGTAGCTGTTAGGAGGGTTCCCTGGTGGAAACCTGTGTTAGATAGGCAGAAAAGGGCTACGAATCGAGCCCGTCCAGTATTCCAGAAAAAGCGTGATCGGAAGCGTCAGACAGAAACACCTCAAGAAAGAATACAAAGCGGCAAGAAAGGAGTATATCCGTAGACTCAGGCATACTAAAGAGACCAACTGGCAAGACTTTGTCACAGTAACGGGTAATCAGAACCCCTGGGGTGTAGTTTACCGACTACAGGTGGGTAAGCTGTCCATCAAGGAAGTTGCTTGCAATGTCCGTCTGGATAATAACACCTACACGACGGACTGGGTGAGCACCGCTACGGCAGTACTAAACACCCTGTTCAGCAGTTTGCAGGATGAAACGCAAGAGCAAAAAGATATGAGGTCCTTGGCTAATGCTCTCCGCCCGAGGGGAGCCGAGATTGAATTTAATTTCACCGAGTTGGATCAGGTCATGACCAAGATAAAGTTTGGTACGGCCCCAGGCCCAGACAGCTTCGACTTGGCCATCATTCGAACAACATTGCCGACCATCAGGCAGGACCTGATTAATATCTACAACTCGTGTTTGAGATTTTCAGTCTCCCCAAATGAGTGGGAGGTTGGTCATGTTGTCATAATCCGAAAGAGTGAGGACAAAGAACCTGAGGACCCTGCGTCCTACAGGCCCATTTGTCTCTTGCCACTACTCGGCAAAACCCTTGACGCTCTAATACTGAACAAACTAAATGGGATTATTGAAACAAGTTTATCTCCAAGACAGTACGGCTTCAGAAGAGAGCGATCCACTGAGAACGCTATAGTTCAGTTGCGTAAGTCTGTGAGTGAATCGAGTAGGAAATACGTTGTAGCAATCTTCCTGGACATAAAGGGCGCCTTCGACAATGTCTCGTGGCCCGATGTACTAACAGCATTGAAAAGGAAAGCATGCCTCAGGAGTCTCTACAAACTAATAAAAGATTACCTGAAGGGCCGTCGGATCCTCATACGAGATAGCTTTGAGGAAGTACAACTTGGGGTCAGTAAGGGATACCCGCAGGGATCGGTACTGGGCTCAAATCTGTGGAACCTTGTCCCAGATCCCCTTCTTTGGCAGCTCTCAAGACAAAGGTGTGAAGTCATTGCGTACGCAAACGACAGTTTTTTCCTAGTGGATGGATAGGATCGGTAGGATAGGCCAGAGTTACATTGAAGAAGTGGAATCCTCGTGTCGCCTCAATAAAATGAGGTTGGCCTCTCAAAATTGAGGAATGTTGATACTGAGAGGCCACTTTCATCCGAGAGTGCTCCCGCTCATTAATATCGGCAGCTTCAGGGTGAAAAAATTAGATAGTGTGAGATACCTTGGCATTCACTTCGGCGAACATCTAAAAATCGGTAGCCATTTCAAAGCAATGCAATCAAAATGTGTGGATTTATTTAACAGGATTGAATGCCTGGAAATATGGGAATGGGGCCTTAAATTTAAGGCGCTTAGTACTATCTATACCGGGCTGTTCACACCTATCGCTACTGATGCAGCAGCAGGTTGGCATGATTTGATGTGTGTTGAATAGCAACGCAAGTTGGCAAGTACTGAAACACACGCACTCATTAGAGTCACCGGTGCATACAGGACCACCTCGACAGAGGCCCTAGCAGTGATAGCGGGAAAACTCCCCATTGTGTTAGAATGCAGGCGTAGAGCGGAACTGTATGCTAACCGTAAAAATGCAGCATCACCTGAAAACCAACGTCGTGCCGCGAGAGAGATATCAGAAAGATATCTCGATGACAGGCAGAGGATCTAGAATAACTCGAAAAAGGTGGGCTGACACATTCTTACCTACCTAGTGTCAGAGATAGGATCAAGGCAGAGTGGATCACTCCGTCGCGATGGTTAATCCAGTTCCTCATTGCGCATGGTGACTTCGGGTCATATCTCTCTCGCTTGATAGAGAGAGAGAGCAATACATGCACATGTGGGGAAGTGGACACATCAGAGCATGTCCTGACCGTCTTTATTAAATACGAAGAACTTAGTTTAATTGGCTTAATTCAATTGTTTTATATATACAAAAATCATATACTGGTAAAAATTTTTACATAAGCAAAAGAATCCTACTTTAATATACGTGGACCGGCGCCATACGTCGGTCCACAAAACTGCAAATTAAGAAACCGCAATAAACACAACGACAATATTTATATATATACGCAAACAAAATTTATTTATTTTTCATAAATAAGTAGACCGGCACTATACAGCGGTCTGTAAACCGCAAATATACATTTGCAATAAGAAAAACCAGTCTATACTACATTAACAACTCTAGTTTGAACATACACGATGCAATGAAAAGTGGTTTGGAACCCACTATAAACTCTAGGTCCACAAAAGTCGCAATGATGTACAGATCTGCACCAATAAGAAAAGATCAGCAATACTGAAAAGTTTTGGAGCGCAACCGGCTGATAAAGCGAAAGCTAGGTGCGGCTAGGAATGCTTATGTGTAACAAAGCATAACTGAACAACTTTTATTTTTTTTGGGATGATAGGTGGTTCTTGTTGTAAGTGCTGCATGTTCGCAGTATATTGCTGCATCCATACATTATGGGGGTCATTCCATGGTCCTGGTAGATTATACGAAGTTTTTGCCATGATAGCCGGCAGTTTCTCCACGCAGTGCAAATTTGAACTATGAGCCGGTGGTGATGGCCATTGGCCCATATTACGCCCTCAAAATGGGGTATTAATAGAAAAACACCATGGTGGTGTTGTTGCGAATATCCTTAGTTGGGGACTCTGCTAAGTGGAGGTATTTTGTGCATCTACAGTTTTAGTAATAGCTATTACTTTATCTATTTTTAACTCGTCTACCGCATGTAATTCTGTGGAGTTTAAAACCTTTGATATTTCTGATATATCAGGATGAATCTCGTCGTTCACCTAATGCCACTCAGCACCATCGGACTAGTCTGTCCCGAACAGTATGGATGTCATTTCTAGTTTTTATGTTATACTGCCTTGCTTCTTACATTAATTGCTCTGGCGAAATCTCCGTGAAGAGGCTAAGTTGCCTTCATTCCTCGTCGGCCAGAGCGTGGCTTGTTATTGGTTTCGTCTCCATTTTGATTGGTTATTAAAAAAAAAATTTTTTTTTTTATTATAATACGGTTTAAAAGATGTTTATTTATACCTAATAAATAGGTATTAATATTTTATTTATTTTTAACTCGTGTAATTAGTTATTACGTTCGTTATTTAGTTTATATTCACATCTACTATAAAATCTATTAATTCCAAGAGAAATTAGATTACTAATACCTATATTTATTTATAACTTATATTTATCAGTCTTTATTAATTGAAAGTTAATTTGTTTTCTTAGCGTAAAATATCTTCACTCAACATACACTTTATTCTATTCGCTTTTAAAATTCTAAAATTATTATTTTGACACTGATAAGTATCTTCTTGCTTCTGCTTTTATTTAGTTTATTATTATTTACTTACTAATAGTATTTATTATATACTACCATTGTTATTAATTAATATTTTTACTGTTTTTGTTGTATCTGTACTCTTATAATATTTTTATTATTAATATGAAAGAAGGCGTCAACGGTTATATGATTTCACTGTAGTTTTGAATTTCTCATGGAATGAAGCAAAAGAATACTCAAATTGGAAAAAGAAAAGAATTAATCAAACTTATGGAGAATCCTGATATACTGCTTTGTAATTTCAAATAAAAGCAGAGAGAATTAAAAAAAAATTTTTTTCAACTATTTATGCAACAAAAAATTGTTTATTATTGTTTATTAATTGTGAAAAACAATGAAAAGTTATATCCGGGTTGGCTTTCCTACTTTGCTCTTTAAAAATATGAAATGTATTGTTTGTTTGGCTATTTTCTGAATTTCTATTTATTTATTAATTTTCTTGTTATTAATTATTTACATTGTTTATATTTTGAATAGTTATCTATTATTGGTGTGCCAGCTAGTTGCGTTGGTTCTCGAACAATTTTCTTCCAGTTATTTTTTGATTTTGTAATCTATTGTTAATTATTATTTAAGTTGTTTGCTATTTAATTACCTGTTAATTATTTAATTAATACAGGTAAACTGACTACAAAACTTGTCAATTTCTCCTGTCCTTAGTTGAGAGAAAAGAAAAAAGAATTTACTGGTTTGAGTTTAAGTTATTAAAAAAAGTTTGTTTATTAATTTTTTTTTTATTTGTTATTTTATTTGTTATTTAAAATATTATTCCACAGAAAAAGCGCATTTTGTTTTCCTTTTTTTTCTTTTATATATGACAGCTATAATAGTTTTTTATGTGTCAGTGACAGCTATTTATCCATTATTGTTAATTATTATTTACGTTGATATTGTACCTTTTTTGCACTGTATCGTTACACTATTTTTAGTTACTGTGCAATGCTATTGCTTGTTGTTACTAACTAGACAGAGAAGATCCAGGGATCCTCGTGTGGTATTAACATACCATCAAAGTATTTTTACAAAAATTGGTAATTATTGATAACTAATTTCCAATTTAATTTCCACCATTGTTGTGGTTCACACTAGTCTAAAAAACTTTATTGGACCTGCAAATTCCAATTCCTACTTACACTTTTGCTGTTCTTAATTTTCAGCTACATGCACCATTGGTGGCATATGGGTTTTCCGTGTGTGCGTATGTTTCTTACAGCAGACAGCTGTAATCTTTCTGTTTGAGTTAGTCTTACTGGCATGCACATACTTTTACTCACTAGTATTAACAATACCTTGCAGAGTAGTACACTCTTTTTGCTTTACTTATGTCGTATTTACACATAAAAAACTTTCGATAGTATATAATGCGTTTTGACTGGAAATAGCGTAGAGTACGGATGTGTATCACGTGTATGACTTTGAAAGGACAAATTTCTTTATATGCCTCCTTGTAAGTTCTCTGCAGGCATCAATGAGAATTCTAGTTATAAAACCCAGATGCACCGCATATGCATTGTAAAGTAATTGGGATGGTTTTAGTGCGGTCCTTCGGGGTGTTCTTAAGAAGGTCATAAAGTGACCATCCGAGCGAGAAATTTTCAACGTTTATTTTCTGATATTTGAAGCTTATATGGTTGTAAAAGGAGCGTGGGAAGGCCCTCAAGGAGGGGCGTTTTAGAGGTTCTACAGAGCCTCCTTGCAGTTTGAAAGGCAGTTGCAACTGCGTCTTCGAGACGAACGGTCAGCGTTATTCAATATACTAATCATTTGACAGCGTGTATTACTTTAGAATTTATAGAAACTAGTTGTTCAAATCTTTAATAAATTGTTTCTCCTATACTTTCCACGTTAAATTGTTATCTCATTGATTTATCATACTCCAAATCCTTTGTAAGTTAGTTAATCTTTTTTAAATATAACAACTTATATATACTATGATTTACTTAATATATTCATTTAATGTATATATACGTATGACATGATATATTATATTATATATGATATGTTAGATTTATATAATAATATGCGGTACTTGCTGAGTTATTTTTCTCCTTTGTGGCTTCTTGATTTATACAATATTATGAAATATATACAGGATAATCGACCTAATAAGGATGTGGCTCGTCAAGGGCTTGCTTTAGCTACAGGTTTCTTCAGCAATAACCTCGAATTTTGTTCAAATCCTTCTGGATTTAGTTTCCCTATTAGGTATTGTTCTTTTGAACAACATGTACTTTCTAGAATTGGGAAATTCGCTCTCCTATTTCTTTGTGGCCAAACAAAAATCCCAAGCATACATATATGCATGTACCGTGGCAACTGTCAGCTGCTACTGCTCAGCTGGGTACAGCTAATGGAATAAAATCAGGATACGAGAATTTCCTGTATATATTCTTATCTTTTTTTCTAACGGGATGGTTGGAAAAGAATAAAAAAGGTGGTCACTAACTTTTGAAAGCTAGTGAACTGGACGACAAGGGGAAAGGGGCCACGAGTACACCATTGAAGAGACGTTGACAAATAAATATAAAATATAGACTATATCAAATAATTGCAAATGAAAACAGAATATGTAATGTGAATATAAATATGAAAATAATATATGTACGTGCATATGATATATATAATTTTTCTATATATTGTCAATAAAGTTTTTTTTTAACTGTGTCTATATATATTACAATAAATACATGACTCATGCATATATATACTACAATGCGACAATAACGAGGACGGGTTTTATTTTCATCAAAATTTATAGATCGTTTTAATAACAATTCAAAAAAAGGGAAACAATTTATCACGAGAGGAAAAAAAGGAATTTTTATTACATCCATGTGCATTATTTCATTGCGTGCACTGACGTTTCTGCTCTGTGTAGCCGCGCTACTGCGCATTCTTGTGCACAGCTCCGCAACATGTCCGCACCTCGTACTTCTCTGCCATGTGCCCGTGCCTTTCGCGATTTCGACCTTTTTGCTACTCCAAGATTTTAATTTCCTGACCGGGATGCGTAAATACGTATGGTAAATACTGTGCAGGACGATACTTTCTCGTTCTTACCTTTTCCGCGTACACTTTTAGTACGGGTCTAATCGCGGCGCGGTCGCGCAGGGGGAGGATAGATTGTTGTGCATTACTCGAACTCGCCGGAATAATGCCAGTTATGCTCGCGGACCTCACTGCATGGGCACTATTTTCAACCTGGTACTTTGGTTTTCGCTTTCTTTCTCTCTGTATCCTTCCTTCACTTTCTCTTTCTCTTTCTATCTCCCTGGCTCCAATGGCTACCTTCCTTCTTTGCTTCTTCTTTTTTTTCTTCGCTCTCTCGAAGCACGACCGTAAAGGCTTTGGGACTACTCATATAGCTCCGCGATTTCACTAGGATATTCTGGCGAATCAATTGAATAATGGGTAAGCGAGTGGATGACGGTGGTAAGCGGGCTTGAGGTAGAGGTTAAATTTTTGCTGGTACTCTCTCGGTATGACCACGTCCTTCGGTAGCTGGGCGGAGAAGAAGGTCTTCCTCTTCGCATTGTCCTTTCGTGACCGGCCGTTTAGCCGATAACTATATATATATATATTGTAACTGCTCGAACGGCGGTCGTAGGTTAGGGCGCTCGGGTAAAATCACGAGTGTTCGCTTGAGCTCGCGAAATAGTACGCGCGAGCCGCGAGGGCGCTTGGAGCGCAACAGTAGATACAAGTTTCGAAATGAAGATCACATTTGTCCTCGGCGCTCGTATAGTTTGACGGCACTTTTCGTCCATTCCGCCTTGTTGTATTTTTCGTCTCATGTTTTACCGTCGACTGAAGTAAAAATCTGAGGTCACCCTCTTAGCGTCCTTCGCGTCGGCGTATTTTCAAGGTGAAATTTCTGTCAATTAAAGAAAACGGCAAATTTTCAAGAAAACGGCATGCACGGTAATATCCACGGTAATAGCCGCAGCACCGGACCGAGAATGCAAACGGCTGAGGAGACGCACACGCTGCCGCCCGTATACCGTCGCGCGTTAGCGACGCCATCAGCGGTTACGAGCCGGGGTCAAGCGCAACCGCGCGAGCAACCGAGGAGAAGCGAGAGATAGCGGGGCGGCCCGCCACGTCCTTACGCATCCGCGTAAGTGAGAGAGAGAAAGCGCACCCAGCCGTTCTGGTATAAGGTGACAGCCGCGAGCACCAGCGAGCATGGAGGCCAGTGACAGCATCGTCGTCGACGGCAAGTAGCCTTATGTACTTTTTATTATTGTCATGTATGTGCGGGCTAGGCTCCTGGCCTGCCACCGCGCCCGTGTCCCGCGATCCCCGCGTGTAGCGTAACGGTTATGTACGCGTAGCATAGATCTCGCGTATGTAGTATAATGTTATATCTCTGTATCTACATGTAATATATCGGTTATGTATCGTATATGGAGTATCGTCCCACATTGTACCGTTGTTCCCCCGCGCTGTAGAACCTAGTGTTCCATTCCGTGTCCCCCTTCCCCTTGCATTTTATGTGATCGCATATGCGCGTTATAATTCTTGTATCGTCGCGAAACCCGTAACTAGCACGTAGCGTATGTGCTACTCGAACCGTAAAATAGTTTCATGTAATAAAAAGTATTGATATCGTTAAAACCTCGTAAAAATTGCCGCATGTTTTATTCCCTTTTTCCCCGTCCCCTTTCTAGCGGAGTTCACGAGCAGCGGCGTGGAAGTGCCCACGCACACATCAACAGACCGTAAGTACCCACCTCGAGTTTGGGGTTATAATATATATATATATATATATATATATATATATATATATATATATATATATATATATATATATATATATATTAGAAGGCGAGAAAATTCTATTAATAATTTATTTCAATTAATTAAATAGATTGTGATGAGCGATAAGCTTGTACAAATTTATTAACAATAAAATCTATTATTAATTAATAAAAAAAGTCGCTTGTGGGGACTGCTCTTTCTCTCTCTCTCTCTCTCTCTCTCTCTCTCTCTCTCTCTCTCTATTTCTCTCTCTCAAAGCTTAAATAACGGTGCACTGTAAAATTAAGTGTACCGGTGGCCTCGAAACTGGTTAGTCGGTTCTTGTACACTCAGCGCAATATTCGAACATGCGACGCGAAAATAAATAATCTAATAAATTTAGATTTAATAATTAATTTAAATTTGATCTTACAAACCTACTTGGGACTAAATATTTCGAAATAATTTATATTAAATTTAAAATAATATATTTATGATTAATTTATAAATAATTATGTTACAGCGGATCGTGGCGAGCGAAACAGCTTCATACCAAATATAAATGGACATGGTGCAGCGGCGCAACATTAAAAATTTGTTGTTATATTTTTTAATAATTTAATTTTTTGTAATAATATATCTTTTTTTTTATTTTTGTTATAATTATATATATTTTTAATAAATATTTTTTCAACTATAACAAGGGTTCAATCTAAAAGAAACATTTGAAAGAAACCTAGCTCCATAATAGAACCTAATCCTCACTAAATAATAAATAATAACTGCAATTCTCAAATAATAAATAGTAATTCAAAACTCTGGCGTTGTAAGATAACTACACATAAAGTATACATATAAATGACAAATAGTATCTACATATATTTAAATACAGGCGACGACGGAAGAGAGAGCATCGGGACGTGGAATAGCAAGTGTAAGCGGCGCTTGCATTCTCCGTCACAATATATGTATATATATATATATATATATATATATATATTTTTTTTCTTAATAATTTGGCAGCGGGGTGTAAGAAATGGGATTCACTGGTGTCGACGATGAAATTCTTTAACTGTGTATACCTTTTCGTAGCCTGATTTACCACCACGATTATTGCCACGCAGCGAATTTCAAATTATAAGAAAATGCGTATATATAAATACATACATAGGCATGCACATACACACACGCGCGCACACAAACACATACACAAAAGAAAATCTATACACACTTAAAGAATTTTGACACTAGTTAATCCCTTTTATTGCATCTATTATTTCGCCCTCCGCCTTGCGGAATAGCCGTCTGCCCCTCGATCGCACCAGCTCGAAAACTAACATCTCGAATATCGCACGAACATATGCGGGCAATCTAAGCCCAGATTGGATCCACGATTTGGAGCCACGACGTGGAGGTAGTCTGCGCGTACGGAATGGATCCAGTCTGTCGCCAAACTGTCGGTAACGTGGGCGGATTTTGTATACGTGTATATGTGTATGCGGATAATATATATATATATATATATATATATATATATATATATATTGTGACGAAAGTCACAAGGCACCCGCGCCGACTTGTCTAGAGAGGAAAAGACGACACGCTCGCCATCCCACGAGTAGAAAAAAAACCTTAAGGCGCTTGCGCACGCCGTCGCGCCTTGTGTTCGACACTGTCCCCTCCCCCTTTACCTTTCCGCTCCACAAGCCACGCATAGTTGTTCACCGATGGGACGGCGAGGTTAGGTGCTAACCTCTGCCACTGCACGGACGGACTACAGAAATGCACTCATACCATAAGAAAATTTTGGGATGATAAATAACAAAATGAATGTGAAAGTTGAGATCATTAACAAGAGAGAAGAAAGGGGCAAAATTCGAATAATGATAGAATAATGATAAAGTTAAGGAAAAATTAAGAGAGAAGGAAGGAAAGTACAAAGTGATAAAGGTAAATACATGGATGAAATGTAAAGACAAACATAAATGATAAAACAAACTATGAATAATGATAATGACAATTGATGATAAAATAATGAAAAAGAAACAAATTGGATCAATGAAAAAGAAAGGAAAAAAAAGAATAATTATGAATTAAAGAGGAAAAATGATAAATTAATAATGATAAATTACATAGGTTAATGATAAATGCAGAGGTAAGTGAAATAATAAGAGACGATAACATAATAAATAATAATAGATAACACAGGACAAAATGGGGGATAATGATAATAATGACTGATGTTAGGGTAAGGATAAAAATAATAGATGAAAGGGACAAAGTGAAAGTAAAGATGAAATAATAAATAAGAGATTTAATTGAAGATAAAATAAATAATAGAGGACGAAAGAAAAAAGGAATAGTGATAAAATGAATAGTGATAAGATAAAGATAAAAATATGGATAAATAAACGATCAAGGACAAAATATGCATAGTGGTAATATGAATAGTGATGATAAAGAAAAAAAATGAATGATAAATTAGTGAGGAAAAAATAATAATAACACATTAAATAATAAATAATACAGGTAGACAAACGGCTAGTGATAGAAGAAACAGTGATAAATAAGGATAGAAAAATACATAATAAGTAATAGAATACAAAGTGAAGTAAAGTTAAAATGATAGAGAAAGTGAAAATAAAGATAAAATAATAAATAGGAAAGATGCATAACAAATCTAGAATACCGAATTTTGGAGATTTATGCTCTGTAGCAAAAGTAAACACTTTTAGTTAATTATTATGGATATTATATTCATGGAAGATCAGTTCATGCAGATGCTGATTTCAAAGAAGAAATTTTAGAACCAATTAATGGAGAAAAAAGAGACTTTAATTGATGAACGATTGTTAATGTAAATTTTGAGCATTCTCTATTTCAATTAAAAACAAATTTGAACTCTTTTTCTTTATTCAATTATAAATTATGTCTTAATTTACATTTATTTAAAAAAAAATGATTAATTTTTTTTATTCTTACTAATCTGTTTGAGTAACATATTTATAAATTAAATAAAAATCTTTAAAATTTGTTCTTAAATCATTTCTCATCTAATGTAGTTTTAACAATCAAAACAAAAAAGGAAAAAATTGTAAAATGTATGGAAATATAAAAATAGATAAATTGTACAAAATCAATAATAATCCCGACTATTATATACTTATAAAATACTTAGGAATAAGTATATCAAATAGTTTTGAACTTTATGCGTTTATAGTGTGTGGAAGTTTATTGTAATTTATTTATATACTTACGACTTATAATTGTAGAAAAATAACTTACATCAGGCAATCACGAAATTGTAAATGAAATTATGACGAAATCAGATATGCTTAATTTTGTCTACTGATAAATGTACTGAATATCGTATGATGCAAATATCCAGAGAAAAAAATTGAAGGAGGGCTACACGGTACAAGCACCGTATATTATACAGAAGAAAAATATTTCTAAGTTACTTTCCATATTATTTGCTAATTGCTCAAGTTATAAACTATTATTATTATATTTTTAAGCCAATTCCATTCCATATTATAAGTCCATAAGTCAATCATCATTATTAATTTATACATTCAACCGTTATACAATCTAAAACATAGTTACTTTTACGTGGTTTCATCCAGTATTCAAATATTGTTGACTAGAATAAATTATACGCATTTTAATGCCAAAATTAAGTAGTGACATTAAATTCATGAACAGTAAGCTTATTGACTGAAAAATAGTAAAAATGCCAATGGTTTTCGTAATAGATTGTAAAGTTATTGTAATCATAAAAACATGGAAAATCATTCCTAGTCAATTATTAAGTTTGCTACATTTTTAAAATGATTCTTTAAGAATAAATCAAGTTGAAACTACATTTCTAGAACATTTTAGTCTTCTATGATATTTAATTTTTAGATATGCATACTAGTACATTCTTATGAATGAACCAATAAAACCAATACTATTATATTGTTACGTGCAAGGGGCCGTGTTCGTTACGTCCCGATCGTGGTCGGCTACCGCCGTACCTTTCTTTCTCCCCCCTCTTTATTCGGTCCTTCTTCCCCGGCGAGATGCACGGGACACTTCGCTGTGGGCAATCCGAGCAGAAGGACTCCGCTGTGGGCAATCCGCACAGAAGGGACTCCGTTGTTGGCAGCCAGAGATGAGAGTGAGAAGAGCTTTGGCAGAGAGAAAGAAAACCAACCGAGAAAGAGGTGAGCTTTGAGCGAAAGAAACAACGAGAGAAGGAAGTGAGCTTGAAGAGGGAAAAACAGCAAGAAGAACAAATTAGAGAAAAAGGAGAGTAGTCAAGGAAGAAGAAGGGGAAAGAGGAGCCATCGAGAGCCGTGAAGCGAGGGAGATGTCGGCAACGGGAGGACGACATGAATTTGCCGAGGAGCCACAGACCAGTAAGTGGACAGCGGCCGCTCGACGGACGCACCTACTACCATCCAGGGCCCGTCATCGGCGCCTCCCCCAGCAATCGACGTAGTGAGTAGTCATCGCCCGGCAAGGAGTACTGCAACGCAGTTCAGCGTGATACCGCGTGTAGAATTAAGCGTCTGGCAAATGGGAGCAACTCATAGTGCATGATTTCCTTCCAATCCCACCAAACACACAGCAACACCTTCCTGGCCGTTAATCGCGGCTTGGCCACTTTTTGGGACGATCTACCGGCCTTGGACCTCAACCGTTTTCGCTTGACATTGTCATATGTGATCCATTTTTCGTCGCCAATCACCATCCGTTTAAAAAATAGGTCGAGTTCGTTCCGTTTCAGCATCAAATCGCAGCTGTTGATTCGGTCCAGAAGGATTTTTTGCGTTAAATCGTGCGGCACCCAAACATCAAGCTTTTTTTCGTTTACTGCCTTTTACAGATGGTTTTAAATGGTTTGGAGATTAACCCTCATGTCCTCGGTGATGTCACGAGTTGCCACATGCCAGTATAACTCGATAAATTCCATAATTTGATGGGTATTCGTCGTCACAGGTCTTCCGCCGGCTGGCTTATCCATGGTGTCGTTTTCACCGGCTCTGAATCGTCGAAACCTTTCCTCTGCGGTTCGAAGTGATGGCGTGCTATCCCCCAAACATCATTAATCTCACGGAAGGTTTCTCTAGCAGATTTGCCTTTGTCGAAGGAAAACTTTAAAATAGCGCGAATTTCGGCGCTAGTTAACTCCATATTTACACGTCTATTACTTTTGAACTCAACATCCAAACTAATTATGCATAGCGTCGTTTTGTACGTTATGTCAAAACCTTCCAAATGATGTATAGTATTGACAGATACGAACTCTGTAGCGTTGTACATAGCTGCGAAATTCATAAGACCAAAAGGCGGATGGGAGATACTTGACAACCTAATATATTATATCTATACGAGGTGTATTCTAAAAGTAACTAGAATTTTTAAATTTCGCGAGTTTGAAGAGTCCGCCTTATAAAAAGTTTTTTTATTATGTTGGTACGTATGCCCCTGAACTACAATAAAATTTTCAGCAATATTCATTGCTTACTTTTTAGGTGTCAGCCGCGAACGTTGGACGTGCTTTTTGAGCTCGGCGGTTTTCGTTTGTTGAGCTCTGAAACGCTTTAAATAAGTTAATATTTACATCTATTTACATTTAGTTTCTTATCTCTAAGCGCGCGCGTAACAAAAAAAAAAGTAATTTAATTTAGAATACACTGTGCTTCAAACTTATAAAGTAATAAAACATTGTATTTCAACCTTAAATGTACTTCAACATAAAAATATATATGTACTTCAACTTAAAAAATAAAAATATGTATTTGAACTTAAAAATATATACTTCAACATAAAAATAATTTAATTGTACTTATATCGACTGCCCATATACAAATTAATAAATATTTTTTTATTGGTCTTACAGTCCAATAAAAATTAAAAATTAAATTAAAATTATAATGACAGTCAGATTGTCCTTATTTACAATCACCCCCGTAGATTAATCTGAAAATAAAATATTAGCTGGAAAAAATTTTTTTTTGTTAGTAAAGTGCAGTCTGACTGTCCCCACCACCCTTACGTAATTGAAGACGTAGTCCAACGTTTCGAGCTCGCTACGGCTCCTCATCAGGGACTAAACTAAACCTTATATTCTAATCTTTATATACCCCATCCCCACCACCAAATTTAGTAAATTAAATATAAATTCCCCCTCTAGACAAATTGTTCAAAACCAATCAATTTAATAAGGAATGATAAACACTGTCCATTTTACCAGATTCTAATATTAAATTCACATTATTTCCATTCCTGGAAATGTAAATACTTTCAAGACTCTCCCTTTTATACTTATTATTAATACCATGTTCCGAAATATCCACATTCACACAATCAAAAGAATGTAAAAACTTTAAACAATGCTCTTTTAAACCGGAAGCAATATGTGAGCTACGTAAACTATGTTTATGTTCATAAATTTTCTTTTTTAAATATCTACCTGTTTGTTCAATATAGCATTTATCACAATCTATGCAATTAATCTTGTAAACAACTCCTGATTTTAAGCATAAATCATCCCTATCTTTGCAATTATTAAACAATCTACTCAAATTATTGCTATTTTTAAAAAAAATTTGAATATTATATTTCCGAAAATTTCTTTTAATTCTTTCAGACAATCCTCTGACATATGGCAAGACAATAATTTTGCCTCAGTTAACATCAACTCCTGCACTATGTCTATTTTCTGTATTATAAATGTCAAACAATCTCTCAGCAATTAATCTATTAATAAACTGAATTGGATAACCGTTATTAATGAAAGTTTCTCTTACTATCTGTAAATTATTTTGTCTAAAATCTTTATGTGACAATTTTATTGCTCTGTCAATGACACCCTTTAATGCACCAATTTTGTTTCCCAATTGGTGGTCTGAATTAAAATCTAAAAACCTACCTGACCAAGTAGGCTTTCTGTACCAATTAAGGTTCACCTTATTATTACTACATCTAATGACATTAATGTCCAGAAAACTTAACTGACTATTAACCTCAACCTTCCTTGTAAAATTAATTCTATCATGTACAGAATTAAAAACATCCACCATTTCATCCACAAAAACTTCCGGAACAATTGTGAACATATCATCAATATATCTCTTAAATATCATTGGTTCAAAAAGCAATTTTGACAACGCTATACTTTCCAACTTTTCCATAACTATATTAGCTATAACCGGTGACAAACGCGACCCCGATTGACATCCGTATTTTTGTTCATAAAATTTATTATCAAATGAAAAAATTGTGTTTTTAAAAACCAAATTAATAGCTTTAATAAATTCATTCATTGTTAATTTTGTATGCAAATTAATTTCATACTACTTTTCCTGTATAATATCATTTAACAACTCTAAAGGTACATTTGTAAACAAAGATACTACATCCAATAAAATCATCTTGTAGTTTTTCGGAATTCCAATATCTTTCTTTTCATTGTAAAAACACCAACTATCCTTAATGTAAGAACTAGTTCTTCCAACTATTTTAACCAATATATTAGACAAAAATCTAGCAATATTATAAGTTGGGACACCTATGGAAGATATTATTATTCGAAATGTGAGATTTTCTTTAAGAATCTTGCGAAGCCCATAACATTTTGCTACAGTTCCATTTTCACATTCTAAATACTTATATGTAGTATCATTTATATATTTATTTCTTTTCTAATTATTTAATAACTCTTTCAAATTATTTTGTACCTTAATGATATGTGGATTACCAATCTTCAAATAAGTACTATCATCATTTAATATATTATTTATACAATTTTTGTAATCAATTTTATTGGAAGCTACAGTTACATTACCTTTGTCGGCCGTTTGGAAGATTATAGTAGGGTTATCTCTCAAAAAATTCTTCGCGGTAATTAAATCATGTATAAAATTACTATTTAAAAAATATCAAATTTATTTTCTTTTTTAAAATTACTAATGACATTAATCAAAGATGCCCTAGATTCCTTTTTCACTTCATCATTTAAACCAAAAAGATTACTTACAACCTCCGCGATGATTTCTTTGATGGGGAGATTATTTTTACAATGTTTGGCACCTTTAGACATGATGTTTATTACTTCATTTGGTATCTCCTTGTCAGTTAGATTTCTAAACCAATTTTTATTGTTTGCATTGTTAATCTGATAGGTTTGAAATTGTTTTTTATTTCTTAAACTTTCAAATTTCCTTTTTAATGTTTGTCTATTAATACATTTTGTCTTAATAAAATGTTTGTTTTGACCAAGAAAAAATTCATGTAATTCAATTCTTTCTATATTTTGATACAAATAATATTCAATCTTTAATAAATATCTATTTAAGGAATGAATCTGATTATGTAAATCTCTAATTTCTAAATTAAGTAATTTATTTTTGAAAAAGAATATATTCTTCTTTAGATCATAACAAACACTATTACTATAAACCTGCTAAAAATATTCATCATGAAATCTATTATTAATGTGTACCGGAAATATATTTGATTTCTTACATTTAATAAGGAATGTAAGTTTTTCTTTAAGAATTACAACTTTTAAATTCATTTTTATCCATTTGGAACAATAATCTTTAATAATACTACCATATTCAGAATAAATTTCTCTAAAATAAATCATGACATACCCCCTTAATTTAAGTTAAATAGACCTTTTATTTTAAAATAATATAATTGTACTTATGTCGACTGCTCATATACAAATTAATAAATATTTTTTATTGGTCTTACAATCCAATAAATATTAAAAATTAAATTAAAATTATAATGACAATCAGACTGTCCTTATTTACAATCACCCCCGTAGACTAATCTGAAAATAAAACATTAGCTGAAAAAAATTTTTTTTCTTTAGTAAAGTGCAGCCTGACTGTCCCCACCACCCTTACCTATTTGAAGACGTAGTCCAACTTTTCGAGCTCGCTAAAATTTTTTAGCTCGAAAAAAATTTTTTCAGCTAATATTTTATTTTCAGATTAGTCTACGGGGGTGATTGTAAATAAGGACAGTCTGACTGTCATTATAATTTTAATTCAATTTTTAATTTTTATTGGACTGTAAGACCAATAAAAAAATATTTATTAATTTCAACATAAAAAGTAAAAATATGTACTTTTACAATATATACTTCAACTTAAAAATAAAATTATGTACTTCAACTTATAGATAAAAGAAAATGTAATGGGAACAAAAAACTTAACATTAATAATAAAGTGAAAACATAAGTAGTACTGTACTTTACAATTTTGAAAAAAATGTTGTTTTTTTTACATTTTTCGAATGTAAATATATTCAAGAATGTTAGCTCAAAATTTTAGAACAATTCAAGTAGTCTAACTATACTTTTTCACCTTTCGAACGCACTTACCTGAGCGCGCTATTCCGACTCGCCCAGCGAGCGAGTTATATGAATCACACGAATGCACCAACGCATCGATCTGTCTGGCATCTTATCAGGTCCTATTGTTCTCTGTAGGCTGTCTTTTATCTGGACCTGCAATCGACTAAACATCCCGTACGGATCATCGGTGAAGAAGAACAGACAAAGACACTGAAGGGTATAAATGAATTAATAATCTGCGATGCGACACTCTCTGTCGGGATCTGAAGCTGTAAAGAAGTGTAAATAAAAAGTATTTCAATTAATTCTTCTCGTTCAATTGCTTTACTTTCCTTTATCAATATTTTGTGTTTCTCGCGTCCGTAAAAATACGGGTTCTCAAAATATACTTTTTGAAAACTTACCACGTGCAATTCAAGTCCCACCTACAGACAGAAAGTCATCTAGAACCTTCAAAGAATAAACAGTGAGTCTTTGAAATTCCTTAATTCCATCTATCCAGATAAATAAATAATTAAATATATATATATATATATATATATATATATATATGCGATTGTTGAAAGAAAAGAAAAACGAACGTCTTTAATAATATGGCGGAACAATTTAAACTTAGATTGAGTATATGGCGCGATGCGATCCCCAAATATGAAGGAGGAACAAAACTTCTTTCGCATTTTTTGCAAACTTGCGATAAATTTATAGACGCTTTAGCCGCAAATGATGACACGATAAATGTATCTCTGTTTGCAAATAATCCCGCAGCATAGGACGAATGCAAAAGAATTTTAATAAATAGATATAGTGATCCTAGTTCAGAGGATTTATTATTTGATAAACTGACGACGTGTTATCAATTATCTAATGAACATTTTGATAAATATGCTGACGAAATAAAACTACGTCTAAATAAATTAAAAGAACTTATTCAATTGAATGTTCAAGATGCTAATTTAAGGCAAATGAAATTTGAATTTTATGAAAATATTGCGCGAAATACTTTTATTAATGGCATAAAGATCTAGACGATATCAAAGCTTGTTTAATCAAATGTAGGAAGCTTGGTAATCATAAACAACAAGCTGAATTTCTCAATTTTCAGAGAATGAGAGAAAATAAACCTAAACCTAGTAACTTTAATAATTCTAGGAACACAAATCTATTTAATACGGCCCTAAATTCGAGAAATATTAACTCACTTAGTGCACCTACAAATGCAAGGACTTTTAACCCATTTAATACGCCCGAAAATAGAAGTACCTTCTCAGCCCCGCAAGTGCAACCTAAATTTAGATCCACAAATAAAATTTTAATTTTACTAGACAACAAAATTATCAACCGACTCCAATGTCGATAAGTATCCGAAATATCAATTCAGCGACATCGAATAATATACGATCAAAAGGCAGTAACTTTTTCAAAAGCACCGGCCCACCGGATTTTTTTTCGGAAGAATTACATAACCAAGAAGACATACCAGAGGAGGAAATTTATACGGAAGAACTCCCAAACGAAAAGCAACTGCAGGATGAAACAGCTTGTCTCGAAGAGCAAAATTTAACCTATGAAAATTTTCGAGAAGGGGACAAATCCCTGAACAGGAGGTAGTAAATTTGAATAATATTGGAAATTGCCCCTAATTACCCCACATAATAACAACAAATCCATCGTTAAAAATTCTCATAGATTCTGGGGCCTCGTCTTCAATTCTTAACCCAAAAATAGCCTATAAATTATTTTCCAAATATATCTCTCCGCATAATTTTGAAGTTAGATCAGTGCATAAGGTAATACAAGTTACAAACGCACTTACATTCTCAATTTTACGCGAATTCGGAGATAATACACCAATCACCTTTTCAATAACATCATGGCACTCTACGTATGACTGCTTAATTGGACATAAAGATTTGCGAAAATTACAAGCAAATATAAATTATAAAACTCAGAGTATGTAGAATCTTTTAACAAACTAAAAGAAGTAATTAAAACAATTCCGTATTGGCATATCTGGTTTTTTCTAAACAATTCGTGATTACCTCAGATTCATCAAACGTAGGCATTGGAGCCGCGCTGTCGCAAGACAAACACCTTATTTCATGTTACTCTAGAACACTGAATTCAGCGGAGCAAAATTATTCTACGATTGAGAAAGAATCGTAGAAGCATGTAGACACTTTAGACCATATGTTTATGGAAAAAAATTTATTATTGAAAGAGATCATAAACCACTAACCTGGCTCTGTTCCCTAAAAACACCAAATGCGAGATTAATTCGATGGAAAATAAAACTGGAGGAATACGATTTCGAAATAAAATACAAACAAGGCAAGAGAATAATGTAGCTGACCCATTAAGCAGAATTGAATTAAACACCCAAGAGGACAATGAGGATTCATTTTCAATGATACCAGAAGCACCTGATATTACACTTCGCTCGATCGAAGAGCTCGATGACGAAGCTGTAACAGTGCATACTGCAGACGAAGATCCGGTTTTTTCACTACCGATAAGCGAGAGAAATATTCACGCTTTCAATTACAGTATAATATTGAAGCATGGTAAAGACTATGACATAAAAGAAATTAAAGATAAACTTAAAGTATAATTTATAGTAAAACTCAATCAAAAGGACGCAGAAGCGCAATTACTAAAATTTCCAAACGAAAACGTTAAACCCGACAAACAATACGGAATTTATTTCGAAAATAAGGAATTAGAAATCGTTATTTATAGGATATTAAAGGGACATTTTAATGAAAGGCTGAAATTTGTAAAAACAACCGTCTATACATCTTCAATAAGTCAAAATAATTTTATGAAGGAACTCAATGAATACCATGATAAAAATCACAATGGAATGCAAGAAACAACAGCGCATTTTAAGAAGAAATCTTATATACTAAATATGGAAAGAATTATTCAGAATTATATTAATCAATGCGAAGTATGTTTAGAACACAAATATGAGAGAAGACCCACAAGACTGAAAATTACGGCCCCATTATTGCTAACAGACCACTTCAACGTATACATATAGATATTTTTTACGTGAATAAAGAAAAATTTCTGACTATAATTGACATCTTTTCCAAATACGCTCAAGCTTATTTTTTATCCGACAGAAATGCTATTACAGTATTAAATAAATTAAGACATTTCGCATCTCACCATGGGTTTCCCGACAAAATCACTACCGACAATGGAAGTGAGTTTAACTTGGCAGTATTTAGAGAATTTTTCAAAATTCATAAGATCGAATACCACCAAACGACCGTTAACCGACACACATCTAATGGTCCAATCGAAAGGTTACATTCTACTCTGAGAGAGAAATTAGGTATTTTGGTGAATCAAAATCCCAACGAAATTATTAAAAATCATATGACCTCGGCTATACTTATATATAATCAAAGCATTCACTCTTGCACAAAATTTGCACCGTTTATACTTCTATATGGACCGTATGACGAATTATATAAACATATTATTGAACCGGAAGCAGACGTAATTGAAAACTACAATGAGATTCGAAAAAACGAAATTCTACCTTTTTATGGCAAACTATATAATAAAAAAAAGGCAACAAAAGTTAGCTGACGAATCAAATCAGGCGCTTGAAAGTAAGGAAATTTATATTAAAACATATCAACAGCAACGCGATAAAACTGCGCCTCGCTATCAAAAATTGCTTGTAGAAAAACAAAAAGGCCCTTCACTAGAATGTTATATAAACGGACAACCACGTCGCTATGACCTGCGGAGTGCTAAAAAATTAAGAAATCCTTCCTTTCTTTTACAGAAAGATGAAGACGACACTCTTGATAATTACCGCCATGACTCTTGTGACAAGTGATGAAATCGACACAAATAAAACACACGGTGCCTACCAGCAAGGAACAGGAAGAATTATTGCAAATTATCATTATCTACACTTTTCGATAAATTTAACAACGTTAACGCAAACCTATGAAGAAATTTTAACTAGTTATTCAATATTAGCTTCTCGATCAGAACTTCAGAAATCCAACTTTTTGAAACAAACCTCGATATTATGTAAAGAAATACAACAGTATATACAACAAATAACACCACAAAGCGAAAGAATGAAGAGAGGTCTCTTTGATGGGTTAGTTACAGCAGTCAAATATATTTTTGGAAACCCAGACGCTACAGACCTGGAGAGAATAAATAACTATTTAAATTTACTTGATCATCAACAGCAGGAATATATCATTACATTAAATAAATAAATAAGCATAGTGAACAAGATAAGCAAAGAGATCAATAGCAACACTGATGTTATTAATAGAAAGTTATTAAACATGACAAGGACATTTTCATCGATTGTTAAGAAAAATTAAAAGATCATTCATTTTTTCGGAAAAATCATTCGATTTAGAAATATTACAATACAAACAAATATTATGTATTCAGAAACATCTGTCTAAAGTTTACTCTCAAAAAGAGCTTATGTTAGATTACCAGAATTTATTAGACTTTCATTTTGCTCGGGGAACAATTGCATTTACCCATGACTCTATCATTTACATACTCAAAATTCCAATTCTCAATCCTATTGAATTCTCCCTTATACAAAGGCTCGCAATCATCAATAATATTAATCTAACAGAAATAATTAACGTGCCTTGGATCTTAGTTGGACAGCTTTTCAAGTTATTTTCTCAAACATTTCATGAAATGTATAAAAGAACATATGTATGTTACCAAATTAATACAGAGAACGCCAAGCCGATTGTAATTCTAATAATTTCGCCTTTAATATTTACATATGAACTATCAGATGGTATACTTGTCTTTAGCAATTTTCCAATCAAAATTAGAGTTGATGACACCGAAATCACGATCAAAGCAACACATAAGATACGAGGAAGAGATATCCAAATCTAAGATTATAAGCCCCATGAAATATTTGGAGAAATTCAACAGTCAAATTTAATTTTACCAGTAATAATTAAAGATCATGAATTAAGTTTTGAACCATTAAAGGAGTTCAATTTGCCAACAATAATTGCGCCTGTACATAAACCATTTGGAAGAGAGTTTCATATGTCGGTATCAGCGATTACGCTTGTTTCACTCGCCTTATTGATGCTTATGATATACTTGGCATACAAACACACAACAAATACAAGAAAGCAGCATTCTCCGCCTATCAACGACGAGGACGTCTTTGAACTTCGCCACGGAGGAGTTATATGAATCACACGAATGCACCAACGCATTGATCTGTCTGGCATCTTATCAGCTCCTATTGTTCTCTGTAGGCTATCTTTTATTTGGACCTGCAATAGACTAAACATCCCGTACGGATCATCGGTGAAGAAGAACAGACAAAGACACTGAAGGGTATAAATGAATTAATAATCTGCGATGCGACACTCTCTGTCGGGATCTGAAGCTGTAAAGAAGTGTAAATAAAAAGTATTTCAATTAATTCTTCTCGTTCAATTGCTTTACTTTCCTTTATCAATATTTTGTGTTTCTCGCGTATTCGTTCGTAAAAATACGGGTTCTCAAAATATAGTTATTTAACTCGCGCGCCGGATTAGCCATCTACCTGGCCTTATTCGCTGCAGCAGCTGTTCCCATATTGTAAATCATTACACCTATATATATTCTCATCAACATATATACCTTTGCTTCTCAATATTATCTTCTTTTTTATGACACTGCAAAACTGAAGGCCGGAGAAAAAAACGAAAAAAGTAGCTGATTAAAAATCAAAAGTCGTGATTAAAAAAGTGAAGATTGCTGATCTAAGTATCAAATTAATGAAGGAGTTATCTAAAAACTACAGTTTTACAATTGAAAGGAATTCAAATTCAGTAGATGGCATGCGAAACGAGATCTGGACCGGCTATTACCAAAAAATCTCAACAGCCTCCAAACCACAGCATACGTACTGGTCAGACAGCTG
Source organism: Sycobia sp. Sy_11 (assembly GCA_018907035.1). Lineage (NCBI taxonomy): Eukaryota > Metazoa > Arthropoda > Insecta > Hymenoptera > Epichrysomallidae > Sycobia > Sycobia sp. Sy_11. The sequence continues at coordinate 276,083 of JACCIC010000149.1, read as the reverse complement.
GTGCAAGTATAAGAAGGCCTAAGTCAACAACGCTTTAAAAAAATATAAATATCGTCCTGTTCTTGCTAGTGCCGTACAAGAGGTGCTGAAACCGATCTACGAAGATCTAACAAAAACGCTCGACTGAGGCTTCTAAAGAGAGCAGAACTCAAAAAAAGCAGGCTAAATTAGATGAAAATACTCGCCTGGAACAAGTTGAAGGCATATTGTATGGCCCAGAAATCGCTGATCGAGCGTAAGATAATTTTTTCTACGATTTTTCACTTACAAAAACTTTAAACGCGTTTTTCTCAAAACAGCGTTTTCAAGTACCGTGGTCGTGAAAACTAAAAAACTATTGAACTTATGAAATTTTGAATAGATATTCTATATGTTTGATCCTCCTAACTACAATCAGCTTAAAATTTTAATTCTAACTATACGTTTATTGCAAAAAAAGACGGAAAAAAACCATATTTTTTCTTTCGTATTTTAGCCGCCATTTTGTTGATTTTGCACGTACATAAAATATTCTTGTTAGATCTGTTTCTGGAGTCATAGTGAACATAAAACTATTTGATCTTTTTATTTCAGCCGTCGGCAAGATTTTACGACCACGACAACGTTACCTACTTTTTGACGTGTTGGCTTTGACCATACTTTACATGTATAAAAAATGTATAAAATAAATAAAAAAATTTTTTTTATGTATTTCAAGAGTGTATTTATTAAGCATTTCAAATCCTGCATCCATATATTCAATAGCATTCTCAGAAAAATTTCACAAAAATAGCGTTTTTTACGAGGGTCTAAAGTAGAATACTGTCTTAATCGGTAATTATGCTGCGGCTGGATAACGCCTTCAGGCGTTGGTGCTAGCCCAGTAGCCAGCGGCTTCCTGGTTCGTCCTCTTCTTCTCTTTGGGCCCTCGTTGGCTGATGCAGGGTTTATGTTGCCCGGAAAATCTACATCGTGGGGTGGAGTGGTGTTGCCCAAATCTACCAGATCCTGGGGTGTTCTGGCAATGCCCGAACTGTCAAGGTCCTGGAATAGTGAGGCGTCGCCCGGATCGTTTAGATCCTGGGGTCGCGTGATGTTGCCTGGATCATCTAGATCCTGAGGTGATGATGCCATGTTAAGATCCCCCAAACAGAAGGCAGTATGCACCTGTATCTTAACTGGATCCGGCGGAGGGCTGGCTGCTCGTTCCATTTGTCCCTTAGTTCGTTTTACTTGGCTGGTGTGGGCTTTTATCGTTCTTCCAGCTCGATCCAGTAGCAGGATTACGGTGGATAGGGGTTTTATTACCTTCAATGGGCCCTGCCATTTTGACATGAAACCAGCGTGAAATCCCTCAGCTGTGTTTGAGAGCTTAGCATTCCCATCGGAGGCGTACCTAGCTTGGTACCCTAGTTGGTGCTCCCTGATTTCGGCTATCCTCTTTATCGCGGCCGGAGAAGGCTCAGAAAATTCAAATTCCCAGTCGCCTGGTTGTCGGCGGTCTCGCCCTGTAAGCGCGCCTCCTGGCATGTATCCGATTGCGGTATTCCTCCTACCTCGGAGTTGAAAAAGGATCTTCGGCAGGTGTGTATCCCATTCCTCATGATCCTCGCCTTATAAATGTAGACGTAAACGTTTCTTAATTTCTTGATTTGGGCGTTCGGTTGGATTTGCCCAAAGGCAAAAAATCGCCGTGGTCCAAGGCTCAGCCTACCAATGATCACAAGCCTCCTTCCATTGGCGGCTGACAAATTGCGGCCCATTGTCTGTGAGAATTGCTCTCGGGTAGCCCTATCTGGCGAAGACCTCGTTCTCAATGGTTTTGATGATGCTACCTGCGTTTGTGTTGGCTAATGGGAAGGCTTCGACCCATCGGGAGAATAGGTCGGTTGCCATCAAAATAAACGTTTTACGCCTCTTCGTTTGTGCGAACGGGCCCATGATGTCGGTTGAGACGGTATTCCATAGCTCGCTTGGTTGATAAGGGCGTAATCCGTCAGATTTCGCGAGCGTCTTTTTAACACAGGCACAGAGGTGGCAGATTGATACGTGCTCCCTTACATCTCGGTCCCTGCCCAGCTAACGGTGGAACTTCTGGATCGCTCTAAGGGTCTCCTCTGCACCAGGATGTCCTGCGTGTTACGAATCGTGGTATTCGAGAAGGACCCGGAATCTAACTGCCTCCGGCACGAAAAGCTTCCACGAGTCCTTTGAGCTGTCTCTAATCCAGAGGGCTCCGTGGATTACAAGATTTTTCTCCTGAAACAGCCTTTCGTCGCAGCGTAGATTACCCCTTCGCGTGAGGTTTAGATATTTCCTCAAGAGATCGTAGCACTTCTTGTCTCCTTGTTGAGCCACCCTTATCTCGACGGCCAAGGATTGTTGTTCCGTAAAGTAAACGGCGGGCGTGGAGTCCATCCGAATATTTTTGGCATGGTTGTCGGGAGAGAGCGTCTGGGAACTCGTTGTTTTTGCCAATGTAATGCTCTAAACTGAAGGTAAATTCCTGCAAAAGCAGAGCCCACTATGTCAGTTTGTCCTGCGTGTCCTTAAAACGATCCAGCCAGGTGAGTACCTTGCTGTCCGTTCGTAATGTGAATGGCCGGTCTTCCAGGTAAGGCCGAAACTGCTTGATGGCCCAGATTATAGCCAAATACTCCTGCTCTTTGCACTGGTAACGGGTCTCGGCTGCCTTAAATTAAACTTTAACAATTACAATCCGGCCTCTCTTGGTACATAACGGCTCCCATCCCACGAGCACTAGCGTCTATTTGTAGAATGAAATGATGATTTGAACCCGCACGGGCTAACTTGGCGGGTTTGGACAGTAGTTGCTTCGTTTGTTCGAAAGATTGTTGCGCGGCTGGAGTCCACTTGAAGCCCTTGGAGTACATCTGTGAGTCCTGCCATAGCGAGTGCTAGATGTGGTATATACTCACGGAGCCGGTTACACGTCTCTATAAGGGCCTGAAGCTGCCGTTTTGTAGTGGAAGTGGGGATGCTCAGGAAGGCACTCACGTAGAAGACAACGGTCCGTCCATGAATATTGAGCCTCTCTAGAACTTTGGCAAGATGGACGAGATGTTCGCCGTTCGTTTGAGAATAGATGATGACATCGTCCAAGTATATCTTACAAAACTTGTCGATGTATCCTGTCAAGACCTCCTGAGACATAAGCCGCTGAAACGTTCCAGGAGCTCCCTTGAATCCGAAAGGCATGATTCTGTACTGGTAACAGCAGCCTGCTGGTGTAGAGAATGCTGTGTATTTCTTCGATTCAAACTCCATGGGGATTTGCCAGTAGCCAATGCGCAGATCGATGGTTGGGAAAACCTTAGCCTTTCCAATGTCCTTGAGTGTATCGGTTATTCGAGGAACGGGCAGAGCAAAGTCCTCCGCAAGGCTATTTCACCTCCGATAATCCACATAAAACCGAAGACTTCCATCCTTTTTCTTCGTCGTGACAATAGGTGAACTATAGGGAGGTGTCGACGGTTCGATAATGCGAGCGGCTAGCATTTCCTGAATTTCATAGAAAAACAAAAATAAATGTACGTATATAAGAAGAATATTCATATACAATATTTTTTGGAAATATTCCGAAATACCATAAATTACAGCTGCCAACAATGGACCATTAAGGGGGGCAACTCCTTTAGAAACGAAAAAATGATGGGTTTTTTAAGACTTTTTTTTGAAGAGACAAAAACATTGATTATTTCCAAAATTTTAATATTATGTTTACACACTATTAATATACTTCAAGTGAATTTTTATTAAAAAAAATAAATCAAATGGCGGGGCTATGCGGCGCTATAGTTCGCAACGTGACGAGCCAACTTGTTATTGGCGTAATTTTTTCAATTTTTTTGGGTGATCTGAAACAAAAAAAGAACCAGTTTTCGATAAGTAGTGTAATTTCGCCCTATTCTTACCTACAAATACATAAAAAATTACAAAATTGTAAATTGTAAATTCGACAATTTTTCACTCTTCTTTTGTTATATTTTTGTTTAAAAAATTACTTTTTTAATAAGAAACATTTGAACCCTTAGGTATAAATAGACAACAATACTATAAAGTAACTCTGTGAAAAGTTTGAGCAATTTCTGTTGTTTAGTTTTTAAACGAGAACTTACGCCAATTCAAAAAATGTAGTTTTTAGAAAAACGCGTTTAAAGTTTTTACACATGAAAACTACTGATTTTAATGACTTACTATCGTTGATGACCGCCATCGTTAATTGTCACTGCTTGTTTACAATTTCGACAAAGTAATATTTCAGACAAAGCTAGAAAAACAGTTGCAAATTCAATAATTCGGTATGAATGCATCAGATTAGTGCGAATATCTTCGATGTCTGCAGTGAGAAGTTTCTTTGCACTCGCACTGGTTTCTGGTCTCTCCTCGTCCGCAGCCGTAAATTGGTTGCCGTGAAAACGTTTTTTTCGAGGATTTGATGCTCGGATCGTGCTGCTTTTCTCTCCTTTTGGATAACTTGACATTTTGGCTCCGAAAATTCAACTGTATGCACCGAACGTTCGATTAAGACTCACTGAGCAACTGACACAGTGTTTATTTTCTATAATTGGGTATACTTTTAGATACCTGCTCTGTAACGGTCTTTTCACTCGAAACAAGGACCATTAAAACAAAGGCCTAAGTACATTTTATATGTATCCTAACAAATAACAGCATGTAAATGAGTTTTTAGTCTCTTTGTTTAGACAGAGATAATAAGCAGTTTATTATACGGCAATAGTCTATCCATATTTCGTACTTTTTGACATTTTTGAAAATTAATGTTATTTCAACATATTTTTTTGGCAATCGGTTTTTTTAAACAATTTTTAAAAATTTTGAACTAATTTTTTTCTGAAAATTTTTTCTTGTTTTTTTTTTTGGTTTAATTTTTATCAAATTTTTTTTCACCAATTTTTTTTTGTAATTTCTTTTTTAATTGATCTTTTTGTATTCGGTTTTATTTTTTTCTTATAGAAAAAAATTACATGGAAAATAAGTTTTATATATTTATCTCATCTATAATTATTTATTCAATTTTTCCCAAAAAGATTTTTATTAAAAATTTCTATAATATTTGTAATCAAGCAAATCAAAATCTATACGTAATCTATCTATCTAGACTTTTTATCAATTTTTACGTACATCTGAACATTTTTTCGAAACAGTTCTGTATTCAATTACATATATACAATAAGATATATTTAAGCTTCTAAACGATTTATTAGACGTTCTTTAAAATTTTATACTATAATTTTCAAAATAAAATAAATTATTGCAATTACTCTATAATATACATAAGTAATTCAGATAATGTATTTTTAACAATTTCTTCAATAGATTATTTTATCAGAAGTGAGGTTATGTCCACAATCACTGTAATATTATAAATAAATAAACAGAATCATTACATTATAAGTTTATACGGAAAATGACTATATTTCTTAGACCAATCTTTGTGTTAATATAAGTAACAATAAGTAACAACACAGAGCAGATTATATAATAAATATAAATGTAAAGTATGCTGTTTGAATGTGAAGGAAACTAGGAATAATGTATGTGATTTATGAATTATATTTAGTATGTAGTATCAACGACATGGGTTTATCAACTACGTTAACATTAAAATTTACGTCATACTCGTATTTTTTAAAAATATGTTTAAGCTCGTGTCATTACTTATAATTATTTAAAATTAATTAATTAAAAATAAATTATTTAAATTACATGTTTTTATTGATAATGCATATTGTAGAAAATACAAAACTTCAAATTCTATCCTATTGTAAAAAGTTATACAATGTAAATTTTATATCTTGTAGTTATAATTTAGAAAACGTAGAACTGTTAAAAATTAAACAGTTAAATTTTTGTTTTATATTACTATTTATATTTTTAATATTTGAAAGAATTAATGAATTTTCTCTTTCTGTTTCTACTATATTATATAAGCATAAAATATTAAAAATAAATTTTTTAAACTAATTGTGGAATATCCATTTTAGTACAAAATCATAAGACTCAATTTGAAATTTCTACAATGGCAGAATGGAAAGTCTTGATTTTTGCAGAATGAAAAATTTGTCTGCATTATGAAGCTGGCATCGGAGTTTGGGTCTGAATTGCTTTCTGATGCTCGTGCGCATATAAGATATTATTTGGCTTAGCCTCTGTATGATTCAAAGGAAAACAGCAACGTTGCATTGAAAGGAAGTGCACAGCTAAAGTAAAGTAAAGCGTACCAGAGAAGGCGAGATACCTCCTCCATGACTGACTCCGCTTCAACGTATGGAACGGCGCCTATTGGAAGCCTTGGCTGATTAGACAGAGGTTACCAAGAAGGCTCAATCCAGAGTTATCGATCTCTAGGAAGAGTTACGGGATCGACCTAAAGGCAGAAAATGAGTCAGTCCCGTCATAGCCCAATAACTTAGCGGAGTGAACGAAATCTCAGGAAGCATCCCTGAGCTTACACTGGCAGCGCCGTGAAAGACAAAGGGTAGAGGAGCTTATTGCAGCACTTATTCGCCAAAAGGTCGCTGAGGTCGAGGCAGAATGAGTACATGCCGAACTCCTCCGTATCTGTGAAGAGGCGCGCCGGTTGGGGGGTGGGTATCCTCTTTTTCCTTCTGGATTCCGCGGAGTTAGTCGCGTATGAGTGACTGCGTTCAAGAGCAGCTTCACCGGTGGCCCTGTCAGTCGCGGCAGGGGAAGTCCGTCGAGTAATCCACGTAAGGATAATGCTCGACCTGGGGTTTCGAAGAATAAGAAGAAATCGACAGAAACCCTAGATGAGGACTTACGGTCGTAGTATGTCCACCATGCTAGTGGCCGATACGGCCGACACCATCGGTGTTTCTTTTGCAGATACCCGGGCGTTACGAAAGAGGAAAGGTGTCTTAATCGTGACGTCCACAAATTCCTAAGAAAAACACCTTGGTCCCTTAAGGGCGGTGGAGGTTCCGGAAACTCTCTCTATGACACCCATCAGTGAAGAAGAAGTTTTATTTTTTTTTGTTATTATTTTTTTATTTGCTGTTGTGATGTCAATATATATATAATAAATATAGTATATTTACATATATATATATATATATATATATATATATATATATATATATATAATTATAACATTATTACTTTTTTCCTATCCATATTTCCTTTAGTCCTCTCTTAGGTCGTGTTGCAAAGGTGCGTTACTGTAGTATACGCAACGTCTAGAAGGGAGGGTATAACATGTATAGGTTATCTTATCCTATACATGTTAATAACTAATATTAATGGGGAAAAAAGGAGGGAAAAGGGAAAGAGAAAGAGAGAGAGAGAGAGAGAGAGAGAGAGAGAGAGAGAGAGAGAGAGAGAGAGAAATGAGAATAAGATATATTATAATAGACAATTTTGAAAATTTAATATAGTTGAAAAAGCAAACTAATCTAGTGTACTTGAACTCTGCTAGTCTTCCTAAAAAATATAAAAGTTGTTTTGGTGATTCCGCATTGGTATAATTAGTTATTTTTTTATATTATTCGTTTAGAATAATATTTGCATCTCGATATCGGTCTGTATTGTCTTTGACATAAAGTCAGGAGATTTTATATTATAACAAGAAGAGAGTTTTTGAAGTACAATTTTTTTCGACGTTGGGTTGTGAGAGTTCGGCGTCGCTTTTCAAGGTTGGTGTATCTTCATAATACTTGTATTTATTCGGAATTCATTAAATAACAATTTTTATCGATTTCGTCTAAGATAGAGCAATTTAATAATTCGAGTATCGGATATATTTAATTTACCGAATTATAAGTGTGAGAGAGAAAGGGAGATAATAACATAGACTAATAGGTTATAAGAACAACAAGCGCGCACGCATCTTTTGATAGTAGTTATTTTTGTTCTCTGTAAGGCAGCGCTCTTGTTGCTTGATCTATCTGATAGAATTGTAAATTTTCTCTCTCACACCCTGTGTGAACGGAAACGCGCATTAACATGGCGCGGGTATATAATATGTAGGGGTAGGACATTATTTATTATAATTTTATGGAATTTAATAAATCTTATTTTTATCTATTCACATAAATAAGTTTTTTGTTTCTTTTTGTTTGTAATAGAAAATCTCATAATATCCCCCTGTACCTGATAATTGTCCCGCCTTTTCCTGGAAAAATAAATAAATTCTAGGATAAAAAGGTAAGTCTCGGAAAAAATAATAGTAAAGAACCTACGGTACACAAATTGTTTTTAAAACCATTTAATCAGTTTTGGGTCTTTACACCTCTGTTAACGGTTGCTTTTACCGGGCATTTATTAAATAAGCATCCCGTTACAATATATATAAATAATATAGATATATATATATATATATATATATATATATATATATATATAAAATATAGAATTTAAAAAATATTACGATACATTTATGTTTCTACATTGAATTTATATTTTATTACTTATTTGAAAATTACTGTTATTGTCTAAGAACCATTCGACATCTTATGACATCTTTACATATCATATTAATTCCTTAATGTATTTATAACACTTAAGTTATTGTAACTGACAGTCCATACATTTAAAATGTTTAGAAATGTGATAATACTTAAATGATTTAATCTATTGATATATTATGTCATGCAAATACTTTTTCAATTTGTGCAAAAATCTAAGAAAATCTTTGAACAAAATGTTTTATTTTCTTCCCATAATCAAAATACTAAATAACACTTATTTACTATGTAATGTGAATATCCAAGATTCTAAAAAAAAAGATTTTAACATAATATATCACTAATAATATAATATAATATTCATTACATACAAATGTAGCCATTTAGTTATATTTTTAGTCTCAAGCCTATTATATTACTATAAAAATTATTTTTTGATTAAAACATACTCTTCTACTTTTTATTTTTAGAAAGTATACATTTCTTAAAATATTGGACACTGTCACTGGATTAATGTAAATTAAATTTTTTATATCATTAGTATTTCTTATTTATTTCCAATAAAATAATTCAAGTTTTATTTTATTTTTAGTAAGTGTTACAGAATAAGAAATTCAGATATTTCACTTTATTCGATCAGCTAATGAGCAGCTAAGTCCAGTATTGTCAGGTTCAACATTTAGTTCTATCACTTTACCATTTTCAACAATCATAGAATAACGTTTGCTGCGTTTTCCTCCCAGTACAGGCAAGTCCATTGAAAGTTCCATAGCATCTGTAAATGCTCCAGTAGGATCAGCTAACATTCGAAGCTAAAAATCGAAATATTTTTTAAAATATTTTATGCACACTTAATCTGTCTCTTGCAAAACTTTAAAAGTATTATTTTTTGTTTACCTTTCCAGTAATATTTTGATCCTTTCCCCATGCTGCCATTACAAAAGGATCATTTACAGACACACAAAAAATTTCATTATAACCCCTACATTTAAATTCATCTGCTTTTTGAATATAACCAGGTAGATGAGTCTAATATTGAAAAAATTCTTATTAATATATTTCAGAATTTTAAAGTAATTAATAAAATACAAATTTAACATAAAGGTACAAAAAAATGAGTTAGGAATTAGATCTTTTTATACATTAATTATATAAATACAATAAATTAAAGTAAATTTACTTTTGAACATCCTGGAGTAAATGCACCAGGAACGGCAAAAATAATTATTTTTTTCCCTACAGAGTATTCAGCCAAGTTTACTTTATTTGTTGGAATATCTTCAAATAAATCAACACACGGAAGATTATCTCCAATCTAAAGAAATATTAAATTAATTATAATTATTAATTTTTAAAAAATATTTAATATTATGCAATAATACATTACTAATTTTTTAAATACTTTGAATTAAATAAAAATTAAATAGTACAATAAAGTATGAATTTTAAGATTATGAATGTCAATATAATTTAAAATATATATTAATTATTTCTCAAATAACAAATAATTGTTTCTTTAAGTTAAGTGGCTTTTGTAGTCATAGGAGTAATTAGTTAAATACTATTATTGTATACTTAACATATCTCATAAAATGTTATTTATACAAGTGTTCATATGTATCAAATAAATAACAATTTTATTTATCAATTATTATAATTTTGATAGATAATTCCTCATGTGAGGAATTTACACAATAAATATTCACTAAACGCACTTACAGCAATCACCATATTTTTTGAAGATATGTGAAAACTCCGACAAGAATAATTTTGAGTTAACTGTTTTAGGTAGAAAATGGTATGAGTAAGAAGTTGATTCATTTGTTTTAAGTTTGAACTAGTTTTGGTTTATGCTTTATGCGCTGTGGAAAAAGACAATGTAAATTTACATTATATTAAACCTGATTCTTCTGGAAAAATTATTAAAATATTGTTAATATAATAAGAAGTAAGGGCTAAGGAGTTTAAGAAAATAATATTTAATTGTAATATTCATTTGTATTGTTTGCAGATAAATGTATAAGAGGTACGATCACGCGTTCTATTTACCAATTTAAATGCGGTTGTTTTGAAAGACGTCTAAGATATGAAGTAACCACAAATATTAGGTAGAACCATACGTATTATTAATTATCTAAAAATATAATTATTCTACAAATAACCCAAAATTTTGCTACTTATCAATTCAATACTCAAAATCGAGTATGTCTCAAAATGGATATGTTTTATAGCTAATGACACAATGTCTTAGCTAGCAAATTTTTAAATGTCAAAAGCTTTATATTTACACATGTTCTGAATCCATGAACAATTTCTTAAACTGTGATAGTTCATAATTTTTTATTGTCCAATTAAGAGTGCTCCTCACGATTGCCGGAAGTCCGAATCGATCGATGCGCCTAATAGAGAAAACTTTTGCGTCAAGTTAGAGAACTAAAATCAATGTTCTGCACTACCGACATTTCAGGAACGTATCCAGAATGAAAATTGTATGAATAGCCCCCTTATATATATATATATATATATATATATATATATATATATATATATATATATATATACGTATTGTAACGGGTACCAAATATCGGTGCTTGTTTTGAATTAGAGAGAGACAGACAGCATGTTATAGCGACTGTCGAACTCTAGTTAGAGGTAAGGGAGTGGGGGAAAAGAGGTAGTTAGTCGATTTTTGAGAGTCGAAGCAAAAGGGAATATTAGCTGTTTATTCGAATTGAAAAATTGTTAATTATATTGAATTGCATTACATTACATTGAATTAATTATATTATATTGAATTGAATTGCTGGAGTCTCGTTACCTTATCGTTGTTATTCTGAAGATTGTTTTTTATTTGTTATTTGTTGACTATTGAAATTTATTGTTAGACCTTCTTTTGGATTGAGAATTTCATTCGACATTCAACATCTGAAGAATATCGCAACGTGAGCTGTCGTTCAAGTATATAAGAATAGTATCAGGTATTCAAAAAAAATTTACTTTGAGCTATTGTGAGCGTTCTAGCGTATATGTGTGTAGACAAATATTCGGTCGGGAATTATTTGTCATAAAATAGATTCGTCAAATTTAATTATATTTGATTTATTCTGAATACGCGCAAATATATATAATATGCTAATTTATACTTGCTAATTTATTCAATATAATTAGAATAACCGTTCGATTAGCTTGTGTGCGTTTGTAACAACTTCGAGCGGGAATTGTACACGCACACAAGCATAAACAACGAGTGTAATTAGCTTATACGTGTGTGTGTGTGTGTGTGTGCGACGGTGTATTCCGCCCGCGCGCATAAGCAGTCGAGAGATAAACGCGCAACTTTAATATAACAAGATATGGTGGCGGCTTCTAGCGTATGAAGATCACATTATATTAACATAAAGCGCGCGAAATTCAAATTTTAAACGATACAAAATAACTTATATTCTCGACAATATCACACTCTATAAACTAATAGGATCGAGGGTGTACTTAAGTAGTTAAATAATCATTTATAATACCATTTTTAATTTAATAAATATATATAAATTGTTACAATAAATTATTGATATTTTTCTAATTCAAACCAATAAATTCTAATATTGGCGATTCAGGACCCTGCCGCCTCCGCGGTGAATCACAGTAGTTGTGGAATTTAATATTAATAATTTTAATATTATTTATTGTTTAATACTAAACAATTACTGTGATTTTAACTGATAGCCGTGTGATTGATTTTTTTATTTTATTCAATTTCCCTCAAGAATTGAAGAATATTTATAGGACAATTTGAGATAAAGCAGAACATTCCTATTCATAATTAATTATTTAAACAATTTAATAATTGTTTATTGCCAAGGTAGGTGAAACCTTGGTAATGCTAAATAATTAATGATAGATAAGTCCTATAATTATTGTAACGGTCTACAGAAGTAAAATAAGGTACCAGGACCGTACCTATCCCTGAAAGGGCCCCGTTACTATATATATATATATATATATATATATATATATATATATTGTGACGAGGAACGCAAGCACTGCGTGCGCCTGCCTTCCCCGTCCCGTTGCTCTCTCTCTAGCCGTAGCATGTACATATTTATCTGTATATTTATATGTAGAAATGTTTGTATGTTTCAGGCCGACGCACAACCACCGGCGGAGAGGTAAGTGAGAGAGAGAGCGGGGAGTGGGGAGAGACAGCCACGCGCGCGAATTAGGGAGAAAGAAAGAGAGCCGCGAGGAGAAAACACCGCGTACCGGCCCTCTACACACGTCGTCCGTGTTCCTTTTTTTTTGGTTGCTAAAGCCGTGCCGCGACGGATCGTGTGTGGGAACCTACCTTGTGTTCCAAGGTTCCCCTCCGCCTCGTACCTCGTCCTCGGGGAGAGTGCCCGGTAACGCGCTCGTGGTGTTACAGTGGTGCAAGGGTGTGTAGTGTACCCGCGCCGAATACGAGCTCGAGCGGACGAATTGTCGTCCGCCCCTTCTACGCGGAATAACCGCCCCGTCCCGGAGGTCAACGTCACCGCCGCCCCCGGCAAAGGAAGGCGCTATTGCGCTGCGAGAACGCGCTGCGAGACCTGCAGGTTCCGGCCCTCTGTAAGTGGCAGCTCCTTCTCTCTCTCTCTCTCTCTCTTCCTGAACGCCCCGCGCGCCGTCGCCTCGGCGACCCTCGGCCTGCGTCCCGCACGCCTCGTATATAGGCGCTGCATTATATGTGTATGTTTGGCACCGCGGCATTAAACCGTATTTAAATTTTAATTATCTGCCTTTTCTTTTCCATTACCATCAAGTGTACTCTATTAGCCATCCTATTCCACGCGCCGTCTCACAACGCGATATTTCGCCCTTCGCGGACCGCCCCTCTCCCTCGCCGAAATCCTTCGGGGCTAAGCCCAGCCGGGCACAGATTTGCAACGGCCGTGCCCGCCGTCCTCGTGCTCGAGGCGGACACGCGCACCGTTACATGGCGCCCAACGCGATCTCGGGATCGCACTTTATATAAGAATATTTCATATATCTTTATATATCTTATTGCATGTATACATTTTATAATATATATGTAATAATATATTATATCATAGTGCCCCGGCGAATATTCGCAAGTGACGCGGATGCGCGAAAACAACTTAATAATTTTATTATATTGAAAATTAGAATATTACAGAGTGCGAACGCACAGTACATCGCGAGTGTTTACGTTGCGAGCTCGTAGATGTAAACACTCTCGAAGTCGGCCAAGGCCAACGGCAATTCGGCGAAAGCGGCTGAAAAGCAGCACAAATGAAATATAATGCCGAATACGGTAATATAATATTTGTGCAGTTTTTCAAGCAAAACTAATTTTAAGTTAAATAGACACATATACATTAATTTATATAATATTGATATATATATATTAAGTGGATGTAACTTTAAAATTTAGCTTAAATTAAATATGTTAATTCCATCTAAGCTAAACTAAAATTAATCAATAATTAATTTTTAAGATAGCGTAATATGAAAATATAACTGATATAAATAGATTTACATTCGCCATTATAATATAATAATAACTTTTCGCCGTTACAGACATAAGGAACATTTAGTGTAAATTAAATATAATTAAAAGTTCTCTTCATTATACATAGTCGACTATAAATAGCGAAGTCAGCGATCTGTGTATACTCACATACACACACCACCGCGACTCTACGCTGTACATACAGTGTACATGCGACTAACGCAAATTTTTCTTTGCTCTCAATTTAATTTGATCAAAATTGATTATCCCCTTTATGCTTTTCGCTTTCGGATCTTCATTTTGATATTGTAATATCTCTAATATTTGTGCAGTATAATTGAAAAATTAAAATTTTTTTTTGAAAACTAAAATTTAAAAATTTTTTTTTGGAAAACTAAAAATTGAAAATTTTTTTTTTCTTCCGAAAACTAAAAATTAAAATTTTTTTTTTTTCCCGAAAACTAAAAATTAAAATTTTTTTTTTCTCGAAAACTAAAATTTGAAAATTTTTTTTTTTTTTGGAAAACTAAAAATTGAAATTTTTTTTTTTTTTCTTTCGAAAACTAAAAATTAAAAATTTTTTTCTTTTGAAAACTAAAAATTAAAAATTTTTTTTTTCTCTCCGAAAACTAAAAATTAAAAATTTTTTCTTTGAAAACTAAAATTAAATTTTTTTTAATTTTTTTTCTCCTTTTTTTTTTGAAAACCAAAAATTGAAGTTTTTTTTTGGAAAACTGTAAAATAAAATTTTTTTTTTGTAGAAGTTATAAAAGAACTAAAAATAAACTATATTTTTATTTTTTTTTTGTTTTTTTTTTGTGTTTTCCTCTTTTTCTTTATATTTTTGTATTTTTTTTTTACATTGCTTAAAAAAAAACAAATATAAAAAGGAAGAACTATTACAATTTCAAAATAAATCTTTTTGGAAAATCGAGAATCCGAAAGCCGAAATAAGAACTTTGGAAAAATTTTTGGTAAATTTCTTTTGATAATTTTTGAAAATTGTTGAATTCTTTTTCTCTTATATTTTCTGTTTTTTTTGCGTCAGTCGCCCCTAATTTTTGCGTTTTCGCCCTCGCACTCCACTATCTCTTGAGATTGCCGGCTTTTGATTATTTGCTTTTAATTATTTAATCGAAAACTTTGGCTGTAACGCTCTATTTTTCTCACGTTGTACTTTTTTTTTTTCCGTTTGTTCGTTTGTCTTCTTCTAATTTTCAACGAAAAGAAATAAAAGATGGCAAATCCGCCAAACGAATTTAACGACTGGCTTCAAAGCCTATGTGAGGAAGAAACAAACCTAATTACAGCGGAACTAGAATTAAAAAATGAGGGTTCCCCATTTCAAAGGGCTGCTAGGCTATACCATAGACTAGCAGGAAATTATAGCCCAGGAGATTTTGTGGAATGCGAGAGTGACAGTGATAGTATAAAAACACGCACGCGAAGAGATAAAAATCTGTTAAAGATAATAGTCACCTCGACAATGCGCGACGCAACAAAAACTTATTTTTTGGATCGAATGGAAGCGACGTACGCCGAACAAGCGGACGGATCAGCTGACATACAGCAGGCTCGGGAAATTTACCCGAGCACAGATCAAAGAAATATAACAACAGCTGTCGATCACCAAATACAAAATCTGATCGACTTCAATTTGGCCGAGATGAACAGGCATGAACCGCTCGCATGGAGCACTGCCAACGAATCGCCGATTCAGGCAGCCACCACGAGCGTAATTACGCCTCTCGACTCGGGTGTCACGAATGACACCACACGTCGAACCCAAGTCGCATCTCAGGCGACAAATACAACAGTCGAGCCTCAACCGACTGACCTCGAAAACAATGTAAACCTTCGTCAGGGATTACATGGCCTGCAAAATATGCTGCAAACTTGGATGCAACACCAAAACTGCACTGTCCAAGATTTGCAGCAGAGGCAAAGTGAGATGCACGCTACGCTAGCCAGCATCCAGCAGCAGCTGCAGAAATCGGCGCGACGCGACCGTGTCACTTTCCAAGACACGTACGATCTGCAATACGTGGAAAGTGACAAAAACATCAACAATAATAGGTTTGTAGGGTCGACCGGCGAGCCTACGTTTTCGGCTCCTTGCCACCCTCGGTACCAAGGGCCTGGAAGGGGGGGACATCACATGGATCGAGATGTGATGAGCTCGCCCGCGAATACAACGCGATCAACGCTGTCAAGCACCTTGGCCCAGCGCACGGATATTGGTAAGACCGTGCGCCAATGGAAAATTAGATTCAATGGTGCCAAGGGGAAAAGTGTAGAAGAATTTCTGCAAAGGATCGCGGAATGTCGCAGGTTGACACCGCTCACGGACGAGGACATGCTCAATGCCATGACGGAGCTCCTCGACGGTGTCGCCCTGCATTGGTACCGTCTATCTCGGAAAGACTGGACCACGTGGCAAGAGTTCTGCCACGCAGCCCGGAGCTGCTACGGCGTCGATCGACGCTTCCAAGCTGAGCTAATCAGCGAAGCGCAGCGGCGTACGCAAGCGAAGCGCGAGCCAACACGTGACTACGTGTTTTGTTTGTTAACGATTCTCAATCGGTTCGAAGAACCATGGTCGGACGACAAGCAACTCGCCCTGATCTACCGTAATCTACTCCCGGAGATACAAAAGTTAGGTCCGCGGGAGAAGATTACGAGCGTCAATCGGCTAATCGAGCTTGCTCGAGAGGCCGAATGCGTCCTCGATGCGGAGCGAAATTATAAGCCACCGCCATCACCTGAGGACTGCATAATGCCCGAAGTGGCCTTCCATGCGGCCGACACGTCTCGAACGCGCCCGAAACCAAGGATCGCGGCCGTGGACGTGAAGCCGCCCAACTTCAAAGCTCTAGTGCGAGAAGTTTTACGAGAGGCTGGCTTTAGAGCCACCTCACCTGATTTAGAGGCGCCAGGCGTCGCAGCCCTTATCCCGAAGAGGAGCGGTCGCGATTCACGCCCGAGGTCGCCGCGTACAGGAAAAACCAGAGCGCCGACCTCACCTAAGTCGGAGAGGAAGCCCTCCTTCAAAGGAAAGCTGGTGCACGAGCCCCTCAGTGACAAGAACAAAGGTCGGACAGCAGGTTCTGATCCGCGGTTCTTGTGCTGGGGCTGTAGTTGGCCTGGCCACACCTTGCGCAGCTGTCCCGAGTGTTCGGGAAACGCGAAAAAGGGCGAGTAATTGAGGTCCACCTCGCCCCTACGCTCCGTGAGACCTCTGAAGATCAGCATGCAGCTGCGAGGACACAGGGTAATGATGATTGCCCCCTCCTGTCTGTAAAGGAGGAGCATCACGACCGTGACTCCGCTGACTCAGCCACAAGTGTCGACCCCGATCGGTATTCACGATGGTGGGTACAGGTAGGCATAGGCGAGTTTCGCATTCATGCACTGCTAGATGCAGGGGCTGCTCGTACAGCTCTCGGAGCAATCGGCCTGCAGATTGCATCTGCCCTCGGTCGTCTAGTTCGACCCTTCCCTGGATCTGGCGCTCGACTCGCCACGGGAAAAATTGAGCCGATAATAGGCCAGGTGGCCCTTCCGTTTGCCATAGCAGACGTAGAAATGGAGCTAGACGTCATCATAATTCCAGACTTGGAAAATGACTGTCTGCTCGGTGCAGACTTCTACCGCGCCTTCAATGCGGTCATCCACCCGCGCGACAACACCATGTCGATCGAGGGTGCTGCGGATTTCGTTCCGTTACAACTCTGCACCGTCTCAGTTACCTCGGCGTATTCGCTTGCCTCTATAGGCTTGGCCGATATTGACGATAGTCAACGCCGAGCTCTCGAGGAACTCCTCGACCGGATGCTGCCTCCGGCTGATCAGCCTCTGGCCTGCACACATCTGACCGACCACGTGATCGATGTCGGCGATGCTAAGCCGATTAAGCAGCGTTATTATCCGGTCTCTCAGAAGATAGAGCTGGAAATGCATGCGCAAGTTCGCAAGATGCTTGATCAGGGCGTAATTCGCAGGTCAACCAGCGAATGGTCTAGCCCCGTCGTGATGGTTCGCAAGAGCGATGGGAGCTACCGATTCTGTGTGGACTATCGCAAATTGAATTCCGTGTCCAAGGTCAGCGCGTACCCGCTTCCTTACATGGACGTAATCTTACGGAAACTGAGAAATGCGCGATACATCTCCACCCTGGACCTCAGCAGCGCCTACCATCAGGTCCCTCTTCGTGAGGAATCGCGACACCTCTCTGCCTTCACGGTTCCAGGCATGGGGTTATTCGAATGGACCCGTATGCCATATGGTGTCGCCGGTGGCCCTGCCACCTTTCAGCAGTTAAGCGATAAGCTGATCGGCCCTGAAATGGAGCCGGTGGCCTTCGCCTACCTGGATGATGTGATCATCGCTACGGAGAGCTTTGACTAGCACCTTAGGTGGCTCGAACATATCCTGAGACGGATTTCCGATGCCGGCTTGACCATCAATCGGCAGAAGAGTAAATTCGGACTCGCGGAGGTACGGTTCCTCGGCGTCCTCGTGGATCGTGACGGTTTTCGACCCGATCCGGATAAGATTGCACCAATCTTGACTTACGCCGCACCAAAGAACCTGAAGCAGCTCCGTAGGTTTTTAGGCCTTGCGTCCTGGTATCGCAAGTTCTTAGAGAACTTCGCAACGCTTGCTGAGCCTCTCACCCGATTAACCAAGAAGAACATCAAGTACCATTGGGGAGAAGAGCAACAGCAAGCCTTCGAACAAATCCGGGCGCTCGTCGCATCTGCACCCGTCCTTTCTCGACCGTCGTTTGGAGAAACGTTCGTCATCCAAACGGACGCCAGCGACTCAGGACTAGGCGCCGTGCTCACGCAAGCCGTTGATGGCGAGGAGCGCGTGCTCGCCTACGCTAGTCGCACGATGACTGCGGCTGAGCGTAACTATTCAGTCACCGAACGTGAGTGCCTCGCCGTGCTATGGGCTGTGCGTAAATTCCGCCCGTACGTCGAGGGCTACCACTTCCAGGTGATAACCGATCACAGCAGCCTTCGTTGGTTGCACTCATTGCGCAACCCCACGGGCAGACTCGCCCGTTGGGCCTTGGAATTGCAGGGATACGACTACGAAGTCATCCATCGGAAAGGTACCTTGAATTGCGTACCAGACGCCCTCTCTCGTTTGTACGAAGACGAGCCGACCTGCGAAGTCGCCTCCCTCGGCGTCACCGATGTACAAGACCCCTGGTATTTGCGCCTTCGTAAGAAAGTGGTGAGCGATCCGACCAACCTCCCATGGTGGAAAGTCGTTGGGCAGCAACTATACTACTACCGTCCCGATCCTGCCGTCGAAGATTTAGTAGACGACCAGGATGCGTGGAAGTTAGTAGTGCCTAAAGAAGATCGTCGTACCGTTCTGCATGAATGTCATGAGGAGCCCACAGCTGGTCATTTCGGACGCCATAAAACATATGACCGAATTGCACGATCATACTATTGGCCATCAATGCACAAAGATGTGACACAATTTGTCCGTGACTGCACCGTGTGCCAACAATGTAAGGTACAGCAGGCTGCACCAGCTGGCCTGATGGGCCATCGAACGGTCACCCGCCCTTGGGAAATAGTAGCTGGAGATGTGATGGGTCCATTTTCGCGATCTACCCGGGGATACGAGTATTTGCTCGTCTTCATGGATCTATTCACTCGCTGGGTAGAATGTATCCCCATCAGAAAGGCGAATGCGCAAACGATTCGTCGCGAGTTGAAAGATCGCGTATTTTTACGCTTTGGTACGCCCGAAGTATTCCTATCGGACAATGGCACCGAATTTCGTAATAAAATCATTGAGAAATTCCTTGTGGAGCGTGGGGTGGAGCATTCCACGATACCTCCTTATCACTCTCAAGCCAATCCGGTAGAGAGGGTTAATAGGACTCTGAAGACCGCGATAATCGCCTTCATTGAGGAGTCTCACAGTACTTGGGATGCGCACATCGCCGAGCTGATGTTCGCGTACAATACATCCGTACAAGACTCCATTGGCGTAAGTCCGGCCTTCCTTAACACGGGTCGTCACCCCTCAGCCCCTGGCACACACCGTCGCCAGGAGGAGCAGCGCGCACAGATTGCGCAAGAAGAGGCTGCTCTACAACATTGGAAAGAGCGCATGGAGAAATTATCTGATCTCCATCTAAAGGCAGCGGAAAACTCGCAGAAAGCGCAGGCAAAGCAAGCTCGCTATTATAATGCGAGACGTCGCGACGTGCATTACGCGATTGGCGATTGCGTATGGCGGCGTAATCGCATCCTCTCGTCAGGCATACAGGGCGTCAGCGCCAAACTGGCCCCAAAATTCGACGGGCCCTTTACCATCACGGAGAAACTCGGCACGAATGTTTATCGAATGATCGACTCTACGGGAAGAGATGCTGGTAAGCATCACGTCGCCGACCTGAAGCCCTACCATCGAGATCACGACCCCGAAGATGATAGCAGTTCCGACACGGAAGAGCCTTCGGGCGAAGAGCGTGACTGCGATGCGTCGAATTGTAATGTCGAGGCGAGCGAGCGAATCCGCATTGTAACACCACTGGTGAGCGTACGGCGCCCCGACGACGCGCCTCATTGTAATTCCGATACAAGCGTGCGAAGCGATACCCCCGCGGGCAATGCCACGCGATCTAAGACCGATATCGCACCGCGTAGATTAGGGAGGCCGCGTAGGACGCGAATCGTAACCCGTCGAAGAACCCAAGCGCGAGCCCCTGCGGAGCCCGATAACAGCGGAGCCGCCTGCCATAACGACGTGCACCTGGTGAGGCGAAAAGTAGGTCGCCCCAGGAAGAGCGGACGCTCAACCCCGCCGCGGGACCCATCTCCCCGCCGCACTCGGGCCCAAGCCCGCGCCCGTCAACGGGTCGACTAGCTTCGATTATTGACTGGCGCCGTTATTGACGGAGGATCACCGGCGATTGTTACCTCCAAAAACAACTGCGTCTAAGGAAGAGAGTTCTTTACCCATCCTTCCTCATCCCAGCGATCCTCAGCGGTAGACCGCAGCCACCCCGTTCCTCATCCTGACACGATGGTCGATCCGAGAGAGAGATGTTGGGTCGAGCTGTCACGCTTCGGCTACCAGCGTCTGGAGGGAGGGCGTGTGACGAGGAACGCAAGCACTGCGTGCGCCTGCCTTCCCCGTCCCGTTGCTCTCTCTCTAGCCGTAGCATGTACATATTTATCTGTATATTTATATGTAGAAATGTTTGTATGTTTCAGGCCGACGCACAACCACCGGCGGAGAGGTAAGTGAGAGAGAGAGCGGGGAGTGGGGAGAGACAGCCACGCGCGCGAATTAGGGAGAAAGAAAGAGAGCCGCGAGGAGAAAACACCGCGTACCGGCCCTCTACACACGTCGTCCGTGTTCCTTTTTTTTTGGTTGCTAAAGCCGTGCCGCGACGGATCGTGTGTGGGAACCTACCTTGTGTTCCAAGGTTCCCCTCCGCCTCGTACCTCGTCCTCGGGGAGAGTGCCCGGTAACGCGCTCGTGGTGTTACAGTGGTGCAAGGGTGTGTAGTGTACCCGCGCCGAATACGAGCTCGAGCGGACGAATTGTCGTCCGCCCCTTCTACGCGGAATAACCGCCCCGTCCCGGAGGTCAACGTCACCGCCGCCCCCGGCAAAGGAAGGCGCTATTGCGCTGCGAGAACGCGCTGCGAGACCTGCAGGTTCCGGCCCTCTGTAAGTGGCAGCTCCTTCTCTCTCTCTCTCTCTCTCTCTTCCTGAACGCCCCGCGCGCCGTCGCCTCGGCGACCCTCGGCCTGCGTCCCGCACGCCTCGTATATAGGCGCTGCATTATATGTGTATGTTTGGCACCGCGGCATTAAACCGTATTTAAATTTTAATTATCTGCCTTTTCTTTTCCATTACCATCAAGTGTACTCTATTAGCCATCCTATTCCACGCGCCGTCTCACAACGCGATATTTCGCCCTTCGCGGACCGCCCCTCTCCCTCGCCGAAATCCTTCGGGGCTAAGCCCAGCCGGGCACAGATTTGCAACGGCCGTGCCCGCCGTCCTCGTGCTCGAGGCGGACACGCGCACCGTTACAATATATATATATATATGTACTACGTCTATGTAGCTCTCGATGTTATACACGTAGTTGTTGCGAGTAGTTGCGAGAAAAATATAGCATCTCAAAGTTCGATAATAAGTTGCCAGTATGTACATATGGCAATATTGAAATGGATTTTTGTCATTTCTAATAACTTTTCTGATAATAAATATTAATATTCGAGGTGGTACATATTACTAATATAGTAAAGATAATTAAAAATTATTCTTTAATATATATATATATATATATATATATATATTTATTTATTTTTTTATTAATTTCTAAAAAATTCTGCAATAATATTTAGAATGTAGACTATCTATTCAGAACTTATCAAATTTTAATATATACCAGTAAACTTATCGCAATGAAAAAAATAATTTTTCTTATTTATCACTTAGCATCGGAAAATACAATTTTCATAAAAAAATGTGCAATAAATAAAGTATGTGTAATAGTAAAAGTAGAAAAATTTAACAAACATTAGTAAAATCTTCAATATTTATTTCATATATTCTGTTGAAAACAAAAGATACGAATCCTTCATGTTTCGTGATTAAATTCTTTGTGCCACAAGTTTTTTATGCGGCATTTCTAATGAACGACTGAGTATATATCTGTATGATTATTTTAAAAAATTAATTTTTATAATAATAATCAATAAAATTATTCCAAACTTCAGTTGTTTATATATTCGTTCAAAAAATAGAATTGTTATACCCGAAACGAATTGATAGAGAAAGTTCAAAGACGGCATAACATTGAAGCTTGTAGGATTAACAATTATTGTTACCAATGATTCAGAAGGAAGTTTAGCTATATCACGAACAATATATAGTACATTAGTAGCTAAGACTTTAAACTGCGAATCAAAACGTAACCTTTGGATTGACTCTTTGAGAACCGATTAGGTAAGAAATAGTTTTCTACGCATTCTTCAAAGAAATCAAAATCATAAAATTGTACAATTATATCTATATATATGATTCAAAATTAATACAGGTTCATAAAAATGAATTTGCCAATCATATTGTAATGTAAATTAATTGGCGTTTTTTTATAATCAAAAATGAATCAAAATTAATTTAAATCGTATGGAATGAGTGTTAAAAATGCTGATTAGAAATCCACATTTTTGTATAAATAAATATATCAAAGGAGAATAAATTTATGTATTTAAATTAAATCTTATTAAATTGAATAAATAATTTTTATCGGGATTACTTTTTTTTATAAAATTTAAATTTAATACTATTGCCATATTATCTTGATACAATATTATACGATTTAATTTAATTTAATATTATTATTAATTTAATAATAATTATTAATGGAATGCATTATGTTTCCAATAATTGTAATAAATAAAATATCCTCTAAAATATCAAAACTTGATGTTTATATTACTTCCTTATTTTTAATACTTCTAAAGATATTTTACTGATTATAATTGTTATGTCTTTGCTCATTTTTGTGCAAACATCGTTTCACACCTATAAATCGTGTATAAGTCATTTACAATGCCGAATAAATGCAATTCATATATTTATGCATTATAGATGAGGGCTACTCCGATTGAGAGTCAAGTTCTCCCAAAGTTCTCTTTCGACTCTCGCCGAGCTCTCTTGCTTTTCTTCTGCAATACAAAGCCAAGTAAACAGTAAATCAAAGTTCATCTATAAGATTGTGTGGGCGATAAGAACGAGAGTCGAAGCAATAAACAATAGTCATTGGTATTTTCTACCACTTGCACAATAATAATCGGTTCAAACAATTCCCCA
This sequence comes from Sycobia sp. Sy_11, assembly GCA_018907035.1. NCBI lineage: Eukaryota > Metazoa > Arthropoda > Insecta > Hymenoptera > Epichrysomallidae > Sycobia > Sycobia sp. Sy_11. The sequence continues at coordinate 252,261 of JACCIC010000149.1, read as the reverse complement.
CCAGGGACAATATTTATCTATTCATTTATATTATAATTTTGATTGTTATCATCTATAAACAACGTACCACTTATTTGTAAAGGGAAGAAGAGAACTACTTTGAAAGTAGAAAAGAGACGGGGAAAGCTTTGTGAGAGCCAAAAAGCACATAACTTTTTGGTGTCTCAAATATGTAATTCTTATGAAAAAATAAATTATAAATCGAAAGTTACTCTTTTCATTTTTTAATCTGAAGATTAATTTTTAAGATAATATAGAATTTAAATAAAAAAATTATTATGAAAAAGTAAATTTTAATTAAACTTCTCGCGGCCCACACCTGCGCGCAATAGAATTTATTAAAAAATATTTATTGCAAGAGAGAACAATTAGATTTTATATCGCGAATATCTAAAAATTACCTAAAAATATATAATGAGATTGGACGTTCTCTGGTTTTCTTTAACTCTCTTCAGTTCTTTTCGACTCTCGTTCTTATAGCCCATGCAATCATATAGATGAACTTTGATGTACTGTTTACTTGGTGTTTTATTACAGAAGAGAAGCAAGAGAGCTCGGCGAGAACCGAAAGAGAACTTTTGGAGAACTTGACTCTCAATCGGAGTAGGCCCTCATATAATCACCATTGTCAGCAATTGATCTATGTTTATGATTTGAATAGATGTAGAAAAAGTAGATAATTATAAAAAAAAATTGTTTCCAAAAATTATTTGATAGATTTTCATATATATATAAATAATATTTATGCTTCATGCTTCTGTATAACAACATTTAGCAATATTCAATCTTTGCATCATCACGCGCGCATGTGTGTATATTAGTAATATGTATCAGTTAAAAAGTTACTCTATGAATATTAACATTTATTATCAGAAAATTTACTTAGAATGGCGAAAATTCCGTATGCCCGTACTGGTAACGTATGCTTGATCTTTCAGCTACATTTTACTCGCAACTCTTCGCGACAGAGCAGGACAATGAAATTGGATCCTGTAATAAGAAACCACGATACGAACGCACTTTCATCCAATACATCGACCGTTAATAGATGCAGTATGCATATACGATCGTCTGAAAATGTAGAATCATATAGCTTTTTTTCTAAAACTTATACTAAAATAACATACATATATTTATTCATAATAGTTTTTAATCCTGTATATACATAAAATAGTTAAAATAATAGTAAAAATTTAAAGCACAGGGTCTCTATAGTTGATTGAATTCGTACAATATTGAGCGTGGTCTGCTGCTCCATCTCTTTGAAAACGCAGTAACTATATTTCTGTCTATAACACGGCAACTATATTCTGTTTTGCCGACAACAATAGTTATTTATTGGATTTATGGTTACATTATGAAAGCAATTTACTTTTTCTGTTTTCTCAAAATATGTGGCCTATAGAGCGATAAAACAAATTTTATTTGCTTTATTATTTTATTCTACAAATGGGAAAACTCGAATTAGATGCTCAACAAGTACATAGAATTCACAACAAAATTCACGGCAGACGATTCGTAAGACAAAACTTTTTGTGCTATTTTTTCGTTATTTAGAAAAATATATTAATACATATGTCTGTTTTCCCACTTGTAGAATAATCTAAAGAATTTTTTCAAATGTTTTACCTCTCTAAATAATGTGAAATGACGATAAAAACTGAAAAAGTAAATTTGTTTCCGTTTTAGTAGTTCATCTTAAGAGTGCTCCTCACGATTTCTGGAAGTCCGAATCGGTCGTTGCGCCTCATTGAGAAAAGTTTTGCGTCAAGTTGGAGAACTAAATTCAATGTTCTGCATTACCGACATTTCAGGAACGTATCCACGATGAAAATGGTAAGAATAGCCCCTTTTATACATATGTGTATATATATATATATATATATATATATATATATATATGTATGTATGTATCTACATCTATGCACTATATATGTCGGCCTCTATGTTTTAGAAGATGAAAGAGCGTTCGTTATTAAAGCTTCTTATTGCAGGATCATATTTCATTACCTTGCTTTACTGTGAGTAGTTCCGAGTAAAATGTAGCAACTGAAAGTTGGACAGTAAGTTGCCAGTACGTACATATGGTAATGTTGTACTGCATTTTCATCATTTTTAATAACTTTTTTGATAACATATATTAATATTCAAGGCGATACGTATTACTAATATATTAGCGATAATTAAAAATTATTCTTTAATATATATATATATATATATATATATATATATATGTGTGTGTGTGTGTGTGTCTTATACACAAATACATTAATTTCTAAAAAATTCTGCAAGAAATATAGAATGTAGAATATTTATCCTGCGTTTATAAAATTTCAATATAAACCAGTCATCTTACCGCAGTAAAAGAAATCATTTTTATTATTTATCATTTAGCATCGGGAAATACAATTTCCATAAAAAAATGTGCAATAAAAATAGTAAAATCTACAATATGCATTTGATATATTCTGTTGAAAACAAAAGATACGAATCTTTCATAGTTTTCGTGATGAAATTCTTCGTTCCGCAAGTTTTTTGTGTGGTATTTGTAATGAACGACTTGGTATATATATATGTATTAATTTAAAAATTTTATTCATATAATAATAATCAATAAAATTCATTCGTTTATAAATTCGTTAAAAAAAAAAGAAAATTGTAATGCTCGGAATGAATTGATAGAGATAGTTAAAAGACAGCATAACATTGAAGCTTATAGGATTAACAATTATTGTTACCAATGATTCAGAAGAAATATTAACTATATCACGAATAATATACAATGCATTAGTGACTAAAGCTTTAGAGTGCGAATCAGAAGATAACCTTCGGATTGACTTTTTAAGAGTTGATTAGGTAAAAAATAGTTTTCAGCGTATTTTTCAAAGAAATAGAAATCACGAAATTGTAAAATTATATCTCTATATAGTATTTAAAATTAATAGAGGTTCAAAAAAATGTATTTGTAAATAATATCGTACTGTAAATTAATTCTGTTTTCTTTATATGCAAAAAGCACTGAAAGTAATTTTAAAACTAGTTTCTCTATTACAATCTGATATTATAATTAACATTATATTATATTATAAAATAAATATCACATTTGAAATTACATCACGAATTTAAACAATAATCAATGATATTCTTGATCTGAAGTTCAAAAAATTATTTCTGTTACTGTTCGGGCCATCCGAAATAGAAGGGGAAAATTACAAAGAGTTCATGAGCATGTACGAACGACTTGGATACATATCTCGCATTCCGAACTCCGAATGTGCCGACCCTCGCGCGTGGTATTTGCCCCACCACGCGGTTACGAATAATGGGAGAATACGGATTGTATTCGACGCTTTCCGACGAACGCGCGATCAGCACTATTTAAACAAGTTTTTGCTCTCCGGGCCTTCGTTTTAAAGGAATTTGTCTTTAATTTTATTAAATTGGTGCCGTTACAAGTTTGTGTTTACAACGGATATAAGAAAAATGTTTAGACAAATCCGCGTATTGCCGTGGGATCGCGATTATCAAAGAATTTTATGGGCACCTAGTGATGAAGAGCCGCCAGTAGAATATCGCTTGAGCACGGTAACGTATGGGACAGCATGTGCCTCTTTTTTAGCTATACGCATGTTGACACAGCTAGCGCGGGACGAACGCGAGAAATCCCCCCTCGGCGCGCGGTGTTCGGAAATATGCACGTACATAGACGCCACATTTGCCAGAGCTCACGATCATTCTTTGGCAGTCCGAATATGCGAAGAGCTTGTCGAGCTTCTGAGAACAGCTGGAATTGAGCTCGATAAATGATTAGCTAATAATTGTGAAATATTTCCGCAAGAAACGCGTCAGAGCGTCACGGCCACCTCATAGCGATCGACCGCGATGATTCTAGGAAAACATTAGGAGTTTATTGGAATGCAGTCGCTGATGAATTTAGTTTCAGGGTTTTGAAAATGAATAATAAAGCGGGAAGTATCAGGAAACGGATGGTGACGGTCGTAGCGAAAATATTAATGCAGGATTTGTGGATTATAATGAACGATTGAAATGCCCCACTGGCTGAAGAAATTTGCGTACGTTGGAGGAACTATTGCGACTCGCTATAAGCTTTATCGACGATTTCGATAAGCCCATAGCTGGGGACTTGCGGGGATCAAGCGTATCAGATACACGGTTTTGCAGACGCTTCCGTGCGCGCGTATGCAGCTGCAATTTACCTGCGTGTATCTGAGAGCAACGGATCCGTATAAGTTCACTTGCTCGCCGCGAAAACAAATGTCTCCCCGGTAAAGACGATCAGCATACCCAACCTAGAGCTTTGCATAGCCACCTTGCTTACAAAACTCGTATGCCGTGTTCGATCTTTAGATTTCTTCAAAGATTATCCGATTTTTCTGTGGTCGGAGAGCGAAATCGTGTTGAAGTGGCTGGGTAAGCACCCCTGTCATTGGAAAACTTTTGTGTCAAATCGCGTGTCGCAAATCCAGACAGGCTGCACATTGGGCACACGTCTCGACCAAGGAAAATCCAGTAGATATTGCTACTCGCGGAGCGTCTCCAGACGATTTGCGCGAATCGAATCTGTGGTGGCACAGGCCCGCGTGGCTTGTGCGGGGCCTGAGAATTGGCCTCAGCAGGAAAACCCTATAAAAATAATGCTTGCTTAAACAAGGGAAAGCGAACCGGAGATTTTCATGCGATTTTCGAACTTATAGTGATTAATACGCGTTGTAGTTTTTTTGCTTGCGGCCGTTGATAAAATTAAGTAAGCGCGAAGAAAGTTTGAGTTTGTCGTCTGTCTCTTTTTCGGTATACGAGTTAAGTAACTCTCGAACACAACTTATACGTTCCGCGCAAAATCATGCGTTCGCGTTGGACCTCCGATTGTTGCGAAATGGTGAACAGGTGTCTAATACGAACCCCTTGCGTAAACTCAATCCTTTCCTGCGCGAGAAGGATAATTTGTTAGGAGTCGGAGGGCGGTTATTGCACGCGGATATACCGTTCGATCGTAAGAATCCGCCGGTGTTACCAAAAGATTCGAGTCTCAGCCGCTTATGGATAAAACACGCCCACGCGCTCACGTTGCACGGTGGACCGACGTTAACATCTACGATTGTAATGAAACAGGCATGGATTTTAGGTAGGAATAGACTAGTTAAGACTGTCATTCAAAATTGTGTAAGATGCCAGCGTATCAAGCCTCGGTTGGCACACCAGATAATGGGAGACCTTCCTGCTAGTCGAGTCGCACCTGCACGCTATTTTACTACCAGCGGTGTGGATCATTCGGGCCTCTTTCAGGTTCGTACAACAAAGGGGCGGGCGCATCGAGCTCATAAGGCATACGTGTCTATACATCTCGAGCTAAGGAGTGACCTGACGACCGCTTCATTTTTGTCCACTTATTATCGCTTCACAAGTAGGAGAGGAATATGTCACCACCTCTATAGCGACAACTCTACTACCTTCAGAGGCGCAGACGCTGAATTACAGGCGATGTTCCGCGCAGCTTCAAAGTTTTATGAGGCCGTCGCTGCCACGCTCGCGAATGAAGGTACGTCCTGGTCATTCATTCTGCCCACTTATCCACATTACGGTGGGATTTTGGAGGTCGGAGTAAAATCCACAAAATATCACCTAAAGAGAGCCGTCGACGACCAAACCTTTCGTTTGAGGAGCTCTCTATCGTTCTCGCGGAAATAGAGGCGTGTCTCAACTCCCGGCCTTTGTGCGCTCTTAATAACGACGTAGAGGATTTAAATGCTCTAACACCGGCACATTTTTTGATCGATGACGCTCCAGTACTAATTCCAGATGAAGAGCCACCTGGCATTCATGAAAACAGCGTGAACCACTTTCAATTGATGCAGCGCATACGAAACCAATTTTGGAAGCGGTGAGCGGACGAATACCTGCAAACGTTGCAGGCACCTGGCGTCGAGCACTAGAGAATCTAGAAATTGGCCAGCTCATCCTTTTACGCGATAACCGATATTCTCCCGCGACATGGCCTTTGGGACGAGTCGTCGACACCCACCCCGAACCGGACGGCCTTGTGAGAGTTGTCACCGTAAGAACAGTCTCTAACAACTTCAGACGACACCTTGCCCGTTTGGCGCCACTGCCCGTGAAGGAAGATACGAAGAGAGACGAATAACTGGAATATAACAAATCTGGATTCGTCCTATGGTCGATGGCGGGCGGAAATGTTCGGGCCATCCGGCTTGCAGACCAGTGATAAAGAAAAATAAGGGAAGGAAGCTTGAAGGATGACTTGAAATGCGATGTATAAGTGCCGCTTACGTTATTTAAGGGTGACATAAAAAAGAGGATGCGCATACGGTAGAAACGTTGGCTTTTTCGAATACGGAAAACAGACACGCTAAGCCGACCGTGAGAAATTTGAGTTTGCTCGTGGGCGCTTCGCCAGGACGCAATAACAATTAGCGCGTCTGTCCCCAGAAAGTGTCCATCAGGGCCCAGTTACTGACTCTCGCCTGTTACGCCGAGGTCCGTGCTCGATGATAGTTTGTCTGTTTTGAAAGGACACTTCGCGTGTGAACTTCGATGAGCAAGGGCGAGTTTTCCTTGAGAATATTCTCTGCGTGCGTGTTATATCATGATTTTCACGTGTATTGGTTCTAGTTCGTTGCATGTTTTATATCGTGATTTTCGCGTGTATTATTTGTAGATCTTGTCTGTGTTTTACATCTATGTTTTCACGTGTTTGATATTTCCTTTTCCGTATATGTGTATGTAATTATACGTGTGCGTATGCCATGTATACTTGAGTGCATAAATATTAAGTTAAGTTTAAGGGTAAGTGTCTGATTTGCCCTTCCTAGGCATACCTTGAGGTGGCGTTCTACAGTAACATTCTTAGATAGCTTGTAGCTATAGTTTGAGTTCGATCGCCATGTTAGTTTAGGTTTGAGAGCACGCTGAACAAGACGCCTCTGTATTTTTCGTAAAAATGGAAAAGCTGGAAAATCGTGCTGTCACAAATGCTCTTATTTGAAGGGGTTAACGCCGAAGGAAATTAAAGAAGAGATGGACTCAACACTGGGGACATCCTCTCCATCGTATTCAACCGTTATGCAGTGGGTTTTCGAATTTAAAAAGGGTCGTGTGAGCACCTCTGATGAGCCTTGCTCAGGATGCCCCATTGAGGTCATAATTCCAGATATGATCGAAAAAAAGCATCAAATAGTGCTAAAAGACTGCAAATTAAAAGTGCATGAGATAGTTGAGACCTGTAAGCTGTCATATGAACGTGTACAAAATATTTTGTACCAACACTTGTATATGGAGAAGCTCTGTGCAAGATGGGTGCCGCGTTTGCTAACAGTCGACCAAAAATTAATTCGAAAGAGCATTTCTACCGCCAGTTTGGCGTTGTATAAGCGTAATCCAAGCGAATTTTTGCGTCGATTCGTAACCGTTGACGAAACTTGGTTCCACCACTACACTCCTGAAACCAAATAACAGTCGAAATAGTGGATTGGACCAGGGGAACCAACTCCAAAGAAGGCAAAAATAATTTTTTCGGCGAACGAGACTTATTGCAATGTTTGAGCTACGAAGTGAAAATTAAACGACCTGCGCATACGTCAATCGTTGCGATGGCTAAAACCAACGATCTGAAGTTTAAATTGATGCCGCACCCTCCCTACTCTCCAGACCTAGCCCCGAGTGACTGTTATCTGTTTTCTAACCTCAAGATATGGCTTGGCGGTAAGAGATTTGCGGACAATGAAGAAGAAATTGCAGCTGTAAATGGGTATTTTGAGCAGCTTGATGAATCAGTCTATAGAGATGGCATTACTAGACTAGTACACCGCAATGAGAAATGTTTCAGCCTTGGAGGAGATTCTGTTGAGAAATAAAACAAAATTCTTAAAAACCTTGTTTTTTTTGATCAGGCTGAAAATTTATCAATCCAACCTCCTATATCGTATTTGATTTTACATAATTAATGTGTTACATTTATTTATAATCCCGCACACGCCTTCCTCTGCTTTATTTGAACTTCGTTTTTCTAGTTACTATATAATTACTTTGCCGTAATTGTTATGAGTTTTTCATTACTAATAAAATAAAAACAGTACAAAAAAGCAACGGTAAAGGAAATATGCCATATGAAAGTATGATAAATCTAAATTGATAGACTTACTTTATTTCTGTAAATCTTAGAAACATGATATAGAAAATCTTGTTTAATAGTTCTATAATGTATGTATTTTCGTGTTAAATAATTTTCAGGACTATGAAAATTATTTAACACAAGTGGTAGAAATTAGCAATGACTATTGCCTATTTCTTGGTCTGTGATAAAAAACTTTTTCAAACAGCTTTTTAGCATTTTATGAAGTAACCATACAAATCTATTTTTAAGCCATAAATGTAACTGTTTAAGATGGCATACGTCCTGATGTGGGGGTGCGCAGTTGTTAAAGGAATATGGTGTACAAAGGACTAAAAGAATTAAATTGTTACGAAAAAGTAAATTTTAATCAAACTTCCCGCGGTCCTCAACTGCGCGCAATAGAATTTATTAAAAAATATTTATCTCAAGAAAGCACAATTAGATATTATATCGCGAAGATCTAAAAATTACCTAAAACTATATAATGAAATTGGACGTTCTCTGGTTTTCTTTAGCAATTTAATAAGATTTAAATTAAATACATAAATTTATTCTTCATCGATATATTTATTTATGCAAAAATATGAATTTCTAGTCAGCATTTTTAACACTCATTCCATTCGTTTTAAATTTATTTTGATTGATTTTTGATTAAAAAAAGCCACAGTTAATTTACATTACTATATTGATTGATTTCTATTTCTTTGCAAAATACGCTGAAAACTATTTTTTACCTAATCGGCTCTCAAAGAGTCAATCGGAATATTATCCTCTGATTCGCATCCTAAAGCCTTAGCCACTAATGCACTGTATATTATTCATGATATAGTTAATATTTCTTCTGAATCATTGGTAACAATAATTGTTAATCCTATAAGCTTTAATATTATGCTGTCTTTTAACTGTCTCTATAAATTCATTCCGAGCATTACAATTTAATTTTTTTTAACGAATGTATAAACGAATGAATTTTTGAATAATTTTATTGATTATTATTATATGAATAAAATTTTTAAATTAATACATATAAATATACCAAGTCGTTCATTACAAATACCACACAAAAAACTTGCGGAACGAAGAATTTCATCACGAAAATCATGAAAGATTCGTATCTTTTGTTTTCAACAGAATATATCAAATGCATATTGTAGATTTTATTATTTTTATTGCACATTTTTTTATGGAAATTGTATTTCCCGATGCTAAATGATAACTAAGAAAAATGATTTTTTATTACTGGTTTATATTAAAATTTTATAAGCTCAGGACAGATATTCTACTTCTATTTATTCTTGTATACTTTTTCGATTTATCCATTTTAGTTACCCATTTTCTACGGTTTGAACCATTTTTCATTGTTCCTAATTCTACCAGGGGTACTACCATGTCAAAAAATTTTGAGACATAAGTGAATGACAACTACATTTTAATGACTGCTAACAAAGGGCGCACATTCCGGTTTCTGTAACATCATGGATATGTCGCGTAGTGCACTCTCGTAGGGTCAGGACCTGTATTTTTCTTTCGAATAATTTGTTAGAAAATGTTTTATTAATCTATTATTTGACAGAGTCCGATGCAAACTTATACAATTTTATAAGCACAAATGTTTCGCCGCCAAATGCACTGTAATATAATAAAAATATCTATGTACTCTTAAGTTAGTCAACTTTCAAGCTGTGTTTTATTGTTATCTAAAAAATTATATAGAATTTTTTAAAATGTGAATGAAAAAAGGGTGTCCAACATGCCCCACATTTCCCTATTGGGTTAGTCTTCTCACGCTATTTTTCAGATAAATTTTATACTTACATTTTTTGGACCGTGGCTTACAAATATCACAAAATTTGATAATTGTACATAAATACAGTTCTTCAAATCCAAAGAACGAAATATTTTTCTTTAATATAAATAACTGTTTTTCATTATAAAAATATAAATTTAAATGCATTAACTGATTTAGTTCATACGAAATTTGTTTAATTAAAAAAAAACCTTATTAATTGTCCAATAAAAAATTATTTAAATTTACTAAATGAAATGAATAAACCATTTGTTTAACTAGAAAAGCATGTATGTAAATGAACAAAATTTTAAATTAAAAATGTATATGTATATATACGAGTATATACGCCGTACAGCATTGTCATATGCACATACTGGTAACTTATTCTAGAGCTTCCAAAAGCAACATTTTACTCGCAACTACTCGAGACAGAGAAATGCAATGAAATATGATCCGGTGATAAGAAGACACGTTAACGAACGCTCTTTTATCTAAAATATAGAGCTCTAAATAGATATAGTTTGCATATATATATGATCGTCTGAAAATGTAGAATAATATAGTGTTTTTATAAAATCTATAATAATAAATATAGAGTAAATGAACATATATATAAATTCATAATAGTTTTAAATCCTGTATATTCATACAATAGTTAAAAAATTTAATGCATAGGGCCCTCTTTTACATATACATTTCTGTCTGTTCTCTACAACTATAGTTATTTATTGGATATATGGTTACATTGTCAATGCAATTTACTATTTGTGTTTTCTCAAAATGTGCAGTGTGTAAAACGATAAAAAAAATTTATTTGGTTCCTTATTTTATTCTACAAGTGAAAATACTCGAATTACTAGGATAGATTGATAAGTTTCCGGCCTGACCAAGAAAAACAACGTTTTTAAGAATTTTGTTTTATTTCTCAACATAGTCTCCTCCAAGGCTGAAACATTTCTCATTGCGGTGTTCTAGTCTAGTAATGCCATCTCTAGAGACTGATTCATCAAGCTCCTCAAAATACCCATTTACAGCTTTCATTACTTTTTCACTGTCCGCAAATCTCTTACCGCCAAACCATATTTTGAGGTTAGGAAACAGATAAACGTAACTCGGGGCTAGGTCTGGAGAGTGAGGAGGGTGCGGCATCAATTCAAACTTCAGATCATTGATTTTAGCTATCGCATCGATTGACGCGTGTGCTGGTGCGTTATCGTGATGAAACAAAATTTTTTTCTTCGCCAGATGAGGTCGTTTACTTTTCACTTCCTGGCTCAAATGTTGCAATAAGTCTGCATAGTATTGACCAGTGATAGTTTCACCTTTTTCAAGGTAATCAATGTATATAATACCTCTTGCATTCCAAAAAACAGTAGCCATAATCTTGTTCGACGAAAAAATTGCTTTTGCCTTCTTTGGAGTTCGTTCCCCTGGTCCAATCCACTGTTTAGACTGTTGTTTGGTTTCAGGAGTGTATTGATGAACCCAAGATTCGTCAGCAGTTACGAATCGACGCAAAAATTCGCTTGGATTACGCTTATACAACGCCGAATTGGGGGTAGAAATGTTCTTTCGAATCAATTTTTGGTCGACTGTTAGCAAACGCGGCACCCATCTTGCACAGAGCTTCTCCGTATACAAATCTTGGTACAAAATATTTTGTACACGTTCATATGACATTTTATAGGTCTCAGCTATCTCACGCACTTTTAATCTGATGTCTTTCAGGACTATTTGATGGATTTTTTCGATCATATCTGGAATTGTGACCTCAATGTGGCGTTCAGCGTGCCCTCAAATCTAAATCAACATGTCGATCCGACTAAAACTATAGCTACAAGCTATCTAAGGATGGTACTATATGAGTCCACCTCAATGTAGGCCTAGTAGCGCCATCTCTTGGTCAGGCCGGAAACTTATCAATTCACCCTCGTAGATGCTCAACTAGTGCATAGGAGTCACAATAAATGTTTTCTTTGGATCATCTGAAACACACTAGATTGCGTGCAGCAGACGATTTGTAAGATCAAACTTTTTGAATCGTTTTTTAATAATGTGAAATAAGGACAAAAACCAAAAAATAAATTTGTTTCCGGTTTAGTGGTTCATCGTAGCGCTGTATGTGCCGTAAGGAACACGCTGAAGAGTACTCGATACTTCAGAAGGAAGTCCGAATTGATCGCAGCTACTACTAGAGAAATTTATAACGTTGGTTTGTAGAACTAAACAGAATGTTCTGCACTACTGACTTTTCAGGGATGTAGCTTATAATAATTTTTGAAAAGTGGAGCCCGTATATTTATAATATAGGGTTTTCGAATATTCTGGACCCCCAATTATGACATAAAGTAAGCACTTTGGAAAAAAATGTTAAATACAAAAGTTGGTCAGTTTTGGCTTCGCTCGGATCTTCGTGTTGTGGCTGCGCTCAACAACACCTCGGAAGAAAGAAAATGACGAATAATCGTGAATCTATATACCTTTCGAGACACCCGGGGCACAGGTCGTTATTCATTGTGAGCTTCTTCACTATATATATATATATATATATATATATATATATATATATATTTACAGGGTGTTCGAAATGTTCCGGACCCCCACTAATAACATAACGTAGGCACTTTGGAAAAAAAATTAAATACAAATGTTCTTCAGTTTTGAAGGTTGAACTAAATGTCGACTTTGGGTTCGTTATTGATTATCATTTTCAAGGTTATTTGAAAGCCATCTTCAGTTTTTTAAATAGGGATCCTATTAGATTCTCTATTACCCTATATAGATTCTATATTATCTTGGGAAGGACATAGGCTATGTTTTTTATTGAAAATCATTTTACTTTCATCAATAAATTAAGTTAATGGTTTTAACAATCAGTTCAACCAGCGGCCAGTAGGTGGCGTCTTGAATCACGAACATCAACTCAAAGTAGTTCCTTTAATGTATTAATACCAGGCCAGCTCAAGTGAATATTCATATCCAACTTTGGGATTCGTTTCCTAAAGAAGGTGTGCCGTTAGTCGGTATTACATTTTTTGTTCTTCAGGTTAATCTGACACTACACTCAGATCTTATGGATATCTTTTGATTTTTGTAAATTTTATTTTCTCTTGCGTTAGAAAATCTGTCTCTCTTTCTCTCTCTCTCTCTCTCTCTTTCTCTCTGTGTTCTTTCTCCTTCTCTTATAAATTGGTTCTGTATGACAAATCATACTGAATATAGTTTGTGATGACAAATTATATTTTTGTTTTTATATATTATATTTTTTTATATTTTTTTTATATTTTATATTATATTATATAATTTTTATTATTTTTTTTTAGTTTGAACAAAAGAAATGATGGAAAAACAAGGTTTTTTACCAACCTTGAAACTATGTATATATAGATCTATATCGTCAATTTTGCATAAAAAGGCAATGTTTATTGTCTGCTTAGAAAATATGCTATTCACCATACCATTTTGCTTGAATTTCAGTTGGCATCACTATATCACAGTCCCTGATGAGGAGCCGTAGCGAGCTCGAAACGTTGGACAAGTCTTCAATTAGGTAAGGGTGTTGGGGACAGTCAGACTGCACTTTCCTAACAAAGAATTTTTTTAGCTAATATTTTATTTTCAGATTACGGGGTGAATGTAAACAAGGACAGTTTGACTGTCATTATAATTTTAATTTAGTTTTTAATTTAATTTTTCTTTTTAATTTTTATTTTATTTTTTTATTTATTTTTATTTTTATTTTTTATTTTTATTTTTATTTTATTTTTAGATTGAATTGATTGGACTGTAAGACCAATAAAAAATATTTATTAATTGGCATCACTATAAAAATATTCACGATATTTAATTAAAAAAACGAAAATATACGCAATATGTAATATATATTGTATATATATTATATTGTACAAATTATATATACACATTTTAAATACGGTTTCTGCTGAGAAATATTGTATTGGCGTGTACGGGCGGTTGATTACGATATCCCGTTGTTTCAAGACGATTTAGATGGACAGTTGTGTGTTCGGATGGTAGAATGCGATGTCCAGGTATGAGGAAATAAACTTCTACTGGGACTATCGTGTTTAGTTGGTAGGAAACGATGTCCAGGTATGACGGGACGATTTCTACGTTGAGTATCGTGTTTAGTTGATACGAAACGATGTTCAGGTATGTCGTATTAACTTCTATGCGGAGTTTCGTGTTCAGATAATAAAGTGCGATTGCCAGATGATTTGCATCGACTTCTACGGGAAGTGTCGTATATAGTTGGTGGAAAACAATATCCAGGTATGTCAGTACGACTTCTATGAAGAGATTCATATTCTGCCATTCGAATACGCACACTCCCAGTAAGAGTCGTCCCGGGATAACTGGACATTGTATACTACCTCCCCAATAGAAAACTCTCTATAGCAGTCGTTCCGAGACATTTCCTATAGTTCGAACATGATACTCTCCGAAAACGTCATCACGAGATACTTGGGCATCTTTTACTACCGCTCGAACTCGAAAGTATAATTTTCTCGATCGAAGCCGTATTTTTGAAGTGGACGCTACATTGAAGCAGCTTTTTAGACAGAAGTGACGATAGGTCCATTACGGTCAATAGAACGGTTATAGAACATAGATTTTTCTATATACAGTACTTTTTACTATATATATATATATATATATATATATATATATATATATATATATATAGTAGGGCTCTGCTGAGATTTGAGAGATATTGTCCAATCTATTCAAGAGTTCAAACCTCTGAACATTTCTGTTGAGTAACTTAGGTTGCACCTATCGCTGTACTTGTAATTATTCCGCTTATCTGCTTTTGCTTAAAATTTATGTATTTATTTATTTTGATTTGCTGATTACGAATAGTGGCTTTCTGCATATTTTGAATTTTGATAGAATCACATGAAATCCATAAAGATTCTGGTTTTGCAAATTTGTTTCGAAAACTACTTTACATATAAAAAAATATTTTTCATAATATTTATAAATATTATAAAAATATATATTTTCTATTTTATATATTTTTTTTATGGAAACAGCATTTCGCGATAAGAACCAAATGAAAGATAACATTCGAATCCAGTATTGACTAATTGGAAGTATATTCAAATTATATAATAGCAAAGCCATTTCTCTACAAATAATAACAAAGAGTGTTTGTGCGTATCGACAAGGTATAAAGGCTATTTCAACCACGTTGAAACTAGTTGTACCAAAATTTAATGGTCGCCATCAAGGGAGAAGCATCCCCATACACTGCATCCAAGCGTTCTTTAACTTGACTGCGAGATTTTCCTTCCAAACACAAGAATCAAATCACTGACCGATATTGTTCTTTCTCTATTTTTTAAAAAATCAACAGATACACTTTCTTTCACACGCTTTCAAAATAAACTACAATTACGATCCGGCTAAAATTTCGACTGTAACTTTTTACAGAAAGATACTGGGCTGTAGTGTATTTTTTGTGCGATAGTGGCACCCTCTGGCGGTGTGGCTAGATATGTGTGAAATGACCCACGTATATTGTAACTGTTTGTATGTCCACTTCGAGCACAAGGACGGCAGTCACGGCCGTTGCAGAAAAGTGTGTCCGGCTCGGCTTAGCCTTGAATAAATCCAGCGAGAGAGGGAGGCGATTCGCGAGGGGCGAACTATTGCATGTAAAGGAAGCGGAAACGAATAACGCGAAATGAATACAGGGTAATTAAAAATAAAAAGAAACGTCTGATTTCATGTACTTTTATATGATAAATGTACTTTTTTATTTCAAAAACCTAGCGCCACCTCAATTCATAACAGATTTTTTTAAAAATACTTGTAGAAGATTTTAATTTAATTTACTTTAATTGCACCTTTTTTGATATATGTATTTGTTAACCTGCAATCTAACTTCAAAGTTAAGAAATCTATAAAATTGAATAATTCTATGAAAATAAAAGAGAATTTCATACATGGAATAGTGAATTTTACGTATTGCTCATTATAATACAAAATCTGAATCCGATACTTTGAACATTAAGAAAAAAGGTCGACCACGTTTCTCGTTCAAAGATGATTTGTGTACTACGAAATATAGGCATCTTTATGATCTCTTCTGAAATAGTACTATTCAAGAACTTTCGGGAGCTCTAAAAAAACTAAATTTTTGAAAAAGAAGCAGAGGCAAAATAAGAGCGGAAAATCTAGCTCTTGATGACGTTGAATTTTCTGTCGGAGATTCATATGAAAATGAGCAATATATTCATAAAAATCTAGCGATGTATGTAGATTTGAAACTAAACAAAAATAGCTCTCGGAGATAAGTCTTGTGAAGAAGTAGAGATAAGAAATTGTGTCCATCGTATCGAAAAGGTTCTCCCGAAAATATATAAATTACGCAGTTCGGAGCAAGTATTGAACTTTTTTCCATATTAGAACACACGACAAAAAGACTATTATTAACATTAAATAATGAACAATTTAATAAAA
Source organism: Sycobia sp. Sy_11 (assembly GCA_018907035.1). NCBI lineage: Eukaryota > Metazoa > Arthropoda > Insecta > Hymenoptera > Epichrysomallidae > Sycobia > Sycobia sp. Sy_11. Next base: position 235,837 of record JACCIC010000149.1, on the reverse strand, counting down.
TAATAAATAAACAATTGAGATTATTTGTAAAATGGGGAATGGCTCGTGTTTCTGGTCAGCAAACTACGAAACAAAAGTGGGATGCAAATGTTTTATCTTCTACTAATGAAAGTATAGTACATGGAGAATCTCAAAGAATATTTACAAGTTATGTTTATGCTCTTTCTGATAGTACAATATTTTTAAGTACTTTTAGCCCGCTTCAATTATAAGCCAATGTTGACATTGTATAGACTAATCCGAAACCTTGCTCGATTTTTTATTGTCCTCCTATCCAATTCAAGTTTACAATAGAAAACGAATCGATGACAACTAATAATTAAAATCAATATTTCTAGCATGTGGATAAGGTAATATACTATTGCTTTGGAAGGCAAGGGCTTTTTTTTTAAATAAAATTGGATAAAAAGTGTACTATCACTGAGGTTAAAGTATGTAATGTATTATGCGGACAAAAATCATCAAATTGTTTTAATATCTGTAGTGTTGGGCCTATAGACAATATATTAATGATATATTTTATATTCGTATTCTTTCATTTAACAGCGATTAAAATAAATTTGGTCTATCAAGTTTATATTGTTGGATACGTTGTATGGAATATCTACTTTCTGTAGTACTACTAAAAATACGAGGGTGGATTGAGAAATTTCCGGCCTGACCAAGAGATGGCGCCACCAGGCCTACCTTGTGGTGGCGTTCTATAGTATCATCCTTAGATAGCTTGTAGCTATAGTTTCAGTCCCATCGCCATGTTAGTTTAGGTTTGAGAGTATGCTGAACACGACGCCTCTCTGTTTTTCGTAAAAATAGAAAGCTAGAAAATCGTGCTGTCATCAAATACTTTTATTTGAAGGGGTTAACGCTGAAGGAAATTAAAGAAGAGATGGACTCAACACTGGGGGCATCCTCCTCATCATATTGAACCGTTAAGCAGTGGGTTTCCGAGTTTAAAAAGGGTCGTGTGAGCACCTCTGATAAGCCTTGCTCAGGATGCCCCATTGAGGTCACAACTCCAGATATGATCGAAAAAATCCATCAAATAGTGCTGAAAGACCGCAGATTAAAAGTGCGTAAGATAGCTGAGACCTATAAGATGTCATATGAACGTGTACAAAATATTTTGTACCAACACTTGTATATGGAGAAGCTCTGTGCAAGATGGGTGCCGCGTTTGCTAACAGTCGACCAAAAAAAAGAGCATTTCTACTGCTAATTCGGCGTAATCCAAGCGAATTTTTGTGTCGATTCGTAACCGGTGACGAAACTTGGGCCCACCACTACACTCCTGAAATCAAACAACAGTCTAAACAGTGGATTGGACCAGGGGAACCAACTCCAAAGAAGGCAAAAACAATTTTTTCGGCGAACAAAATTATGGCTACTGTTTTTTGAGATGCAAGAGGTATTATATACATTGATTACCTTGAAAAGGGTAAAACTATCACTGGTCATTACTATGCAGACTTATTGCAACGTTTGAGCCACGAAGTGAAAATTAAACGACTTCATCTGGCGAAGAAAAAAATCTTGTTTCATCACGATAACGCACCAGCACACACGGGAATCCTTGCGGTAGCTAAAATCAATGATCTGAAGTTTGAATTGATGCCGCACCCTCCTCACTCTCCAGACCTAGCCGCGAGTGACTGTTATCTGTTTCCTAACCTCAAAAAATGGCTTGGCGGTAAAAGATTTTCGGACAATAAAGAAGTAATCGAATCTGTAAATGGGTATTTTGAAGAGCTTGACGAATCAGTCTATAGAGATGGCATTACTAGACTAGAACACCGCTATGAGTTGAAGTAGTTCTTGTCACAAAACAACACACTGAATGAAATGCAAACAAGATTTCGACCTGCCTCTAGTACCGAGACTGCTCTTTTATGGTTCTTGGAACATATGAGAAAGAGCATGAATAAGAAACTCATCACGATTACGCTAAGTTCGAATTCTCTAAAGCTTTCGACAATGCCTTTCATCCTACCCTTTTGAACAAACTGTCTGCTATTGATTATACTCAAGAGGTTATAGTGTGGTTCAATTCATATCTCTCTGGTAGAGAGCAATGGGTGGTCGCATCGAACGGTCAGAAGTCCAAATTTATAGATACCACTCTCGGTGTTGCTCTCATATACCATACCCTTTATACTACATTCAATATGCAGATGACTTGCAGATATTCATTTAATGTATACTTGAAGAAAGCAGAACAGCAATTCAAAAATTAAATACACAGGCAGTTTCGGCGTCCAATTGACCCCATCGCAATTGGCTTAAGCTTCCTCTTCCAAAATAAAAGCAAAAACCTATTTCATTAATCTGTTCAAAAGCTACCAAAAAAAAATATCTTTGTTATTGACATCATTATGCCATTTCAAGACTCAGTTGTAAGTCTTAAGTGTTGAATTAGATAGTAAACTTACATCGAAAAAGCAGATACTTAATATTTCAAACAAAATTAATTTCATTCTCTATCGACTTTATTTCTTTACGAAAGCCATAACTTTCTCCTTAAGAAAACATTTGATTCAAGCCCTCGTCTTTCCTCTAATGGACTACTGTTCTCTCATTTTCACTGATCGATGAGCTCGATCTGAAAATAGGAAAAAATTGTTAAACAAGGGAATCCGCTACATCTAAGGCATTAAAAATAGTGATCATGTATCTAGTTATAGGAATAATCTGCGCTGGCTCAGACTTTCTAGTCGAAGAAAATTCAGAGCTGCGCCTCTCGTATACAAATTATTCCAAACCAAACGGCTCATCTACTTACTCAACTACTTTTCTAAATATACATCTCTTCGACCTCTCGGAGGCCATCCAGGACCTTTAGCAATCTCACCTCACTCCAAGCGCGTTCAGTATCAATTCTTTCATATCATTTCTACCTACTTATGGAATTATCTCCTCTGTCTGTCTGAAATTTTTCTACCTTGTCTTCTCTTAAACTGGCCCTATTTAACCACCTATATTTTGAAAAAATCTCCATGTTGTATCTTTCATCTCTAAATACTAGTCTATCATCCTCGGTAATTAGCTAACCCCTCATTTTTTCCATCCTAACTACCTGACCCCTTTACATCAACATCGCCAACTCATACTCATTTATTATGAATTTTTTTATTTTTATTATACAACACTTTTGTAATTTATATATCATCAATGTAAATTAAGCTAAGTTTATTTTGGCAAAATGCATATCAAATTTTCATACTCTGTACAACATGCTGTACATATAATAAAACCAAATGACCGATCTATCCATCGATCTAGCTATGTATGTATGTATATATATATATATATATATATATATATATATATATATATATATATGTATGTATATATATATACACGAGTTTTCTTAAAATTTTAAGTTCGCTGTGTGACGATGACCGTGGTACAGGATCAGGCTAGTATAAAAAGTATACAGACTTAAAGAATTTCTTCGTCGACATTAGTAAATCCCATTTATTACACCTCGCTGCCAAAATTTTACGAAAATAAGTATATATATATATATATATGTGTGTGTGTGTGTGTGTGTGTGTGTGTGTGTGTGTGTGTGTGTAAGATTATGGGAAGGAAGAAATACCTAAATGAATAATTATATATAAGTCGAAGAAAGTGATTTTTATTATAAGCTCTCTAAGTACGTCTAATGTATACAACTGATCGAACGGTAAGAACGGCCGCGAGGACCGCCACAGGCGTCCGAGAGGCGAGTGCTCATATATAAGCACGAACACATGTAGAAGGCATGTATCAGTGAAGCGCCGTAAAAATGCATCGATTCCAACACTCTCTCTTTCTCTCTCGTTTTGTTCGGTTCTAATTAATACAAGTACATGTCAAAGTGGCATGTACGAACATAACAATTTTAAATTTTAGTCATTTCAAATATAGATCCATTTAACATTTCAAAATTTAATATAATCTAGAATTCAATAAATAGTTTATATAAATATACATGTATTTCCTTTTCATGTAACTTCCACGGCTTCTGGACAGGTATAATGGATATAAATATGAATTCTGCAAATGTTTGTAATGTATGATTTATTTTTCCTTCATCAGGGTAAGTATATTCGTATAAACATATAAATAATCTTTTCTCTAGTGACATTAGTAATTATTCAGCATCAATCCAGCTTTCTTCTTGAAATTGATTTGAAATACACAGTTATATCCGTTTATTCGTTAAATATAATTTAGTTAAAATGACGTGAGATTCCGATTTTAATTCCTTCGTGAAAATATCGGCTAATTGATTCACGGAGTTTATGCACTTAATAACGATCAAATTCCTGCTTACGCATTCTTTATTGTAATGTTTTTTCCGTTCTACGACATGCCTAAGTCTGTTATTCCTATCTGTTTTCGCACAAATTTGCGCGGCCTGATTATCGCAGTAAAGCTTCAATAGATATAATTTTTTATATAAAATTTTGCTTACCGAGTTATGTAATGATATTACCCCCTGACAAGCTAAGCCACGTATTCCGCCTGACAAGTCGAAAGAGCTAAACTGGTTTGTTCTTGAGTTTTCCAACCCACTGTGTCCGTATATCCTAATTAGATGACCAAACGTTGTAAGAGAGTTCTTACAATCCAGCAAAGTACCATCCGAATAAGTTTCTAATCTATTCCCCAAGCCTCCATAGACTAAACCCTTATTTTTGGTTCCTGCTAAGTAACCAAACAATTTCATAATCATATTCCACTCCGTTTCGGTGGGATTGATTTGGTGTCTGTTTAATACATTTATGCTAAACTATGTAACGGGCCTAGTTGCGTTTGCTGGATACAGAAGCGATCCTATTATCTCTCTATATCTAGGTCAGTACCGTGTCTATCTATTCTTTCTTTTTCTTCTCGATCTTTCCTAGCTTCGTCCGACACGATCAAACAACTAATCCGTGTTTTACTCCGTCGAATATTACTGAATCCCAAAACATCGATCATTCTTCAGGCGAATGACTATTGAGACAAGGTTATTGTTTTGTTGTTTTGATCTGGATAAAAGCTTATGCCTAAATATTCTTTCGGCGTTTCAAGTAATTTTAATTTTAATTCTTTAGTTGAAATTAAGCTGTTTATATCTCCTCAGTTCTTGTCCATGATTACTATGTCATCCACGTATAATATTAACGCGCATATGCTATTTCCGTTAATTTTAATAAATAGGCACGGATCCGATTAGCTGATTTTTGTCTGTATTTCTCCATGATTTCGGTGAATTTCACATTCCAACGTTTCGGACTGATTTTAAATTCGTATAAGGATTTTGTTAGTTTTAAAAGTTTATTTCAATTTGATTGAGGATCTCCGAAATTCTCAGGTATTCTCAAATAAATGTGTTCATCAATATCTCCGTATAAGAATGCTGTTTCGATGTCAAGCTGCTTTAAATACATGTCGAATTTTTTAGCTATCGCGAGAAACGATCGACCTACAGTTAGCCTAGACACCGGAGCGTAAGCTTCTCGTACGTCGTAATTGTTGCTATCATTAAAATCCCTAATCACCACTTTGCCTGCCCTATCGACTATACGTTGAATCACCCATCTAGAATCTAACACATTAGGCCTACTATTACATTTATACATTTTGCCCATTGTGATTTCGACGAATACCCCTTTTTCTATCATTGCATTTAATTTTGATTCTATAGCTTTTTCCAATTCAGTTCGTCAGACAAATGTATGGCTGCGCCATATGTTTGAAGATCTTGCTTTATTTTAGTGAATAGCAAATGTTATTTAACGTCCATATTTAAATCTTTTCCTTCGTTGTCTAGATTAAATGAAGTATGATACGCATGTTCTTTAAGCCTCTTGCTCCTCCTAACCTCTGGCTTCTGTGTGTCGTCACAATTTGTGTTTTGATTTTCTAAGTTCCCGAATTTTCATTCTGTTTTAAAATTTGTTCAAAAATAATTTCTAAAAACTAATTTTTCGATAAACCTAAAATCGCGTGACTCGAACAGTTTCTGTTCTTCAGGTACGAACAGAGTGTATCCCATAGCATTGTATCCCACTAGAAAACCTTTAAGGCCTGTAACACTGAATTTAGTATTCCCATCATTGTTTACAAAAAATCACGACGCACTCGAATCTTATGTTCAACCGAGTCACTTTGAGATTTCAACCGATGTATTTCGGTTTTGAAGTCTCTGGATAGTGTTGTTAGTGGTATGTCAAAATCTCGCGCTTTGTGTGAAGATCTGTTATATACGTATACTGCTGTTTTGACTGCCAGATATAAAGCAATTTGCAGGTAACCCGTTGTCAAGCATCATTGTTCTTATCTTATTCTCAAGGATTCTGTTGAACATTTCAGCTACTCCATTATGCTGAGGAATGTCAGAACAAGCTACTTGAAACTCAGCTCCTAACTGATTCAGTAAAGCTACTGTTTCTAATTATTATTAAATCACCCTAGATTTTATTTCCACGATTGTGTTTAATTTTTTGTCTAATAGAAGTTTTATTATTTTATAATAGAAATGGAGAAATTCCATCTCCTTCTACCACTTTTCCTACTTTAAATTTTCTAATATCAGTCCATATGCATAAGCCTATTCTCCTGTATAGGTTAGGATTTTCAATAGCTGAGAGATAAAATTTAAGTATCTCCTCATACCAAGTTGAATGTGCTGCTACGTACTATCCCTTGTCAATATATTTGCTCTCAATACGTTGACTATTCACAAGAGTTGGGGAGCATATATGGATAACCTGTGCTCGATAGGGCTAATTTGCTGTGTTACTGTTTTCCTTAAAAATCCTTAATTCTCACTTAATCTTCCTGTATCGAATTTGCACCATTGTTCTGATTATTTTCAACTTGGTGCACTTTACAGAATGTGAAAACTCCTATTTCTTGACCTACTTTTGCTTGTAATACATTTTGTTCAAACAAGCCAAAGCATATCTAATATGCCCACGGGTATCAGAAAGCAATTCAGACCTTAACTCCAATGCCAGCTTCATAATATTAGGTTGTCAAATATCTCCCTTCCGGTTTTTTGCTCTTCATTCAATGCTTTACAAAAAGTGTTACAGTGGTTGGATTTACATCAAATATGCGCCGTTTTGTTCGATAATTTGTTTCTATCTAGACGGCAACTTCATAATACCCCTCTCATAGAAAGAGTTCGTTCCATTTTAGTAGCACATCGCAGGCGTTGATTCAGTCCAGAAGGTTTTTTTGCGTCAAATCATACGGCAACCAAACATCAAGCTTTTTTTTGTATCCAGCCTTCTGCAGATTATTTAAAATGGTTTGGTGAGTAACTCTCATCTCCAGGGCGATGTCACGAGATGCCATATGCCGGTCGAACTCGATAAATTCCATGATTTGATCAGTATTCGTCGTCACAGGTTTTCCGCCGGCTGGCTTATTCATGGTGTCGTTTTCACCGGCGGCTCTGAATCGTCGAAACCATTCCTCTGCGATTCGAAGTGATAGTGTGTCATCCCCAAATACCATTAATCTCACGGAACGTTTCTCTAGCGGATTTGCGTTTGACGAAGGAAAACTTTAAAATAGCGCGAATTTTGGCGTTAGTGAACTCCATGTTTGCACGCCTATAACTTTTGAACGCAATATCCAAACTAATCATGCATGGCGTGGTTTTGTACATTATATAAAGACCTTTCAAATTATGTATAGTATTTACAGATACGAGCTCTGTAGCACTTTGTACATAGCCGCAAAATTCATAAGACCAAAAGGCGGAAGGGAGATATTTGACAATATATATATATATATATATATATATATATATATATACGTGATATATACTTGATATATGCGTGCATTAAAATATTTTTAAAAAAAGTATTGCAATATATTGAAAGCATGAAGCATATATGTTCAATTAGCTGATTTAATAAGTGTAATATGATTTCAATTAAAATTCATTCTTCTGTTTTTTTATATATAATTCATATGAAAGCTTTAAATAATATTATGTAAACTATAGAAATGTAAGTAAAATATGTAAATATAATATGATCTCATATGCATTTTTAATACAATAGGAGGAAAAAGGGGCATATATGTTCCATACATAACAATGCGAATATTTTGTATTGTTGATAAATGTTGCAGAAAACATACGCTTATGAACACGCTTTTCTTATAAAAATTACACACGAGCGTGCTAATGGGTTTTCACTCTCTTTATAGGAAAGCGAGTAAGATTTTCATTAGCCAGTGTACATCAATTATACACATGCGTGTTTACCAATAAGCACATGCTGTCTCCTAGTGTATATTATATTTTGAACATATATATAATTCATAAATATATTATAATAATTCTACTATCTAAAGGCTGTTGGTAAATTCATAATGAAGGGGACATTTTTTTCGAGAGGAATAGTTGCTTTTATTTACACATTATATTACATACTCAGGTATTAGTTCAGCTTGCCTCTAATTGATAAACACATAAACACTGGAGGGGGCACGTCATTGGGGAGAAAAACAAAGCATCGACATGTTATTCGGAGAGGATTTTTCCTTTATTTATGTAAAATTTTACACGAAAGTCAATGTAAGCAAAGATTACCATAAGGTTGCTGAAGGCATTATGGATAATCATGTACATGAAATTTCTCACGATTTTTATTTAATATCTTAAATTTCATGCTTTTATTATTTATCGTCGTTTTAATAAAAAACTTTCATATACTTAACGCGGTAGGGATTTTATAAGGGAACACTGTGTGTTTTGCACAAATTCTCTCTCTTTCTCTAGCTGTTAAGTAGCTTGGGCATTTTGTACGGTCCTAAACGCATCCCGTGAGGCCTCACGCTGTTGCGCGCTACTTATAACCTCGTGTTGAGAGGAGGTTATTCTTACCTTATCTGGTGGCATCGTTACGATGTGTTCGTGGACGTTCCCGTATAGAGTGAAAGAGAAAGAGAGAGAGAGAGAGAGAGAGAGAGAGAGAGAGAGAGAGAGAGAGTGAGAAGAATGCAAGGGAAAACTGGGTGGGAAATAAAATATGCGCGTACAACAAGTAACGTGTACAATTCATAATTATTGATGCGCATAATCTATTTGCATCTATGTATATATGTATAACCATTGTCGTAGTATATTAAGCTCGGCTTATCTAGTCACTATATATAGAGGGGGTGATAGTAAATACTACGGTAAATCCCGAGCGGGTTCTTTCACGGCGAGATATATTTACGTGCTTTCTGGAGGAGAAATGCGGCCATTTTGCGTTACGGTAGGCACAGAGGGAAAGAACAAGAGGGAAGGGCGCAGCATCCACACTTGGGGACAGGGAGGACGCGAGATATTTAATTCACTTAATGAAAAGACGGTACTTACCACGGAAGGCTCCGCTCTCGTCATCGGGAGCGGATCTCCACACCGCCGTTCTCTGAATGGGCTTGGTGGTGCGCTGTAGTGGCCCGGTATATAGCAGCGACAGCATCAGGCGACGTCATCCATGCGATGGTGGCAGGCCATCAGTGGCTGGTCGTTTGGCTTGTTTGTGGCACGTGGCGACCTGGGCGTCTCGCGATTCTGCTCAACGACGATGATGCGGTCGTACAGACGATCTGGATGACCGGGATTATCATCCCTCTTCTTCACGGGATGGACCTTTTGATGCATTACACTGGTGTACATGGCGTGTATATGCGTACGCAAAATTATATCTGTAAAATACTACTCGTGGATCAGTTGCTTACTTACCGCTCGACGAGAGCCAGAGATGTTCTCCTTGTCGAGGCGCGTCTCTGCATTGTGTCCACTTCGCGCTCGATATATCGCGCGAGATATCGACATTTCTACTAGATTAATTGTGAACGTCGAAAACGACGGTCATAATAAATAATTATATAAATAAATATATATATATATATATTGTAGTGAGACAAAATTTGGAGACAAAAAAAAGTGAATCTGGCCTTATGTTTTCATGTACACAAATATTAAAATTCTACTTCACGTTTCTCATCTGCTCCAAAAATCACTGGGGCAGTTCCGCCGGCCTGAAAGGAAGAAACGAAAAAAAAACAAAAAAATAACATACACAATTCATTTGTTAGTATAGCACATCCTTATTGATATTCAAAATAAATTATCTGATTTAAGTAAGCGCTTTTTTCGCTCTTTTCGCGCGTCATCTCATATCTTTATTAATTTTAGCGATCTCTACGCGCCATCTACTGCCCGCGGAGTTCGCGTCGACCCGTAGAGAGAGAACGTTTAATCAAGCGTCTACGGGCGCGCTCGGTTTTCTATCTCTCTCTATTTTTTTGCTTCTCCACGCGATTCTTCTCGCACAGTCGATGACACAATGTAAATTATATATTGTATTATAATATAATATATAATTCCATTACTTTTATTACGATTTATTATTAATTAATTAATGATTTTTATGAACAATTTAATAAAAAAATTTATTGTTAATAAATTTGTGCGAGCTTATGGCTCGATACAATGTTTTAAGAAAACTATTTAATTGTTCCAAGTAAAAATTTTTTTAAAAATAGAAACCATTTTTTTATTTCTATATACTCTTTGTAGTTTTTATACTATTGATTTATTAAAGTATTAAATTAAGTATTAAAACCTTTGTGCTTCATTTAATTAAATCAAAGAAATATTTATTAGATTTTACAACTGGCAGGGAATAATCATTTAAATATAATTCATTCTTTGAGAAAACTATTTTATTCTTTTGAGTAAATGGTTTTTTCAAAAATTGAATACATTTCTTCAATTCACAGACTTCGTTGATGACTCGTCAGAAGCTACGGGAGTTCGTATGGGGGGTTTTATCGCATCCACCATATAGCCTGGATAGAGCGCCAAGTGATTACTACCTGTTCCTGTCCATGTCGAACGTCGTTGGTGGTGTAATGTTGGACTCAAAAGAGGCTTGAGAAAGGTGGCTGTCTGAGTTTTTCGAAAATAACGAGAGGGATTTCTACGAGAGGGTTATTATGAAGTTGCCGTCTAGATGGAAACAGATTATCCAAAAAAAAACGGCGCATATTTTAAGTAAATCCGACCACTGTAACACTTTTTATAAAGCATTGAATGAGAGCAAAAAAGCGGAAGGGAGATATTGGACAACCTAATATTATGAAGCTGGCATTGGAGTTAAGGTCTGACTTGCTTTCTGATACCCGTGGGCATATTAGATATGTTTTGGCTTAGCCTATGTATGATTCAAACGAAAACAGTAACATCGCATTTAACGAGAGGGGTATTATGAAGTTGCCGTCTAGATCTAAACAGATTATCGAATAAAACGGCGCATATTTAAAGTAAACCTGACCACTGTAATACTTTTTATAAAGCATTGAATAAAGAGCAAAAAAGCGGAAGGGAGATATGTGACAATCTAATATATATATATATATATATATATATATATATATATGTGTGTGTGTGTATGTGTGTGTGCGTGCGTGTGTGTTCAATAAGTCTCGAGGCTATCTCAGAGATGATGCTTGTAGTACCAAACTGGCCACGTTTCCTGAGAGTACGGACCTTTACATGAAATATATTAAAATTTCTCGTCGATCGGACTAAAACAGCAGAGTTATCAAGGTTAGAGTAAAGTCCCTTTGTAATTTGTTTGAAAAATGGAAAAAAGAGAGTTTCGCGTGTTGATAAAATATTGTTTTTTAATGGGTGAAAACACCGTAGAATTTCAGCAATTGCTTGAAAAACATTACTCGGACTCCTCTCCATTCAAAACAATGATTTGTCAGTGGTATGCTGAACTTAAACGTGGTCGTACGGATGCAAATGATGCAGAACATACGGATAGGTCATTGGAAACTGTTACACCATAAAATAAGAGTGAAGTGTTAAAAAGCGTAATGAAATATCGCTAAGTTACTGTAGCCGTTCATGAGATTGCAGTAATGACACAGATATCATCTGGAAGCCTATTTACAACCCTTCATGAAAAATTGAGCATGAAAAAGGTTTCTTCCAAGTGGGTGCTGCGATTGATTTCAGTGGAACAAAAACAGCGACGAGTTGACGATTCAGTGAGCTGTTTGTCGCTCTTTACAATAGTAAAAAGGATTTCTCGCGTTTCATACGAGACCATGAATGAAACATGGATAAAACATTTCATTCCGGAGGCGAATCAGCAATTATCTGAGTGACGCATGGCTGATGAAAACTACCCGAAGCGTCCAAAAACGTCGCAATTTGCTGGCAAAGTCATGGCGTCTGTTTTTTGGCATACACATGGCCTGATTTTTATTAACTATCTGGAAAAAGGTAAATCGATCAACAGTGATTATTACATTGACTTGTTGCTATGTTTGAAGGAAGAGATCGCGGCAAAACGACCGCACATAGGGAAGAAAAAAAATCCTTTTTCACCAAGACAATGCACTTTACCACAAGTCCTTGAAAACAATGGCAAAATTGAACGAGTTGCACTTTGGTTGGCTTCTCCAACTCCCCGTATTCGCCAGATTTAGCCTCCAGCGACTGTTGGCTCTTTACTGATTTCAAAAAAATGTTCCAGGGAAGAAAATTTGGCTCAAATGAGGAGGTTATTGCCGAAACTGAAGCCTAATTTAAAGCAAAGATTAAATATACCTTTTTTAAATATAATATAGAGAAGTTGGAAAGGCGTTCGAACAACTATAGCATTCTAAAAGGAGATTATATTGATGAATAAAAATGATTTTTTAAAAAAAAAAGTTGTTTTCGTTGTTAGTCTCAGGTCTTATTGAACGACATGATATATATATTTTTTATATTTCACGTACATGGAATTCTGTTTAATAAAAGTCAAGAAATGTTGATTATGTTTAATTAATTTGGTGTATGTAATAAATATATTTTTTCTATTCAATTAATTGCTGGTTTCAAAAACAAAGTTTATGCAAAATTACAAAATTAATAAATATTTTTATCGGTCTTACAGTTTTATAATATAATATATTATAACAGGGCACTTAATTATTAATCACCCGGTAGAAGTACCCGTTAAGAACCCCGAACGGATTAAATTGTTTAAAACAATCTTTTTGGACCGTAGGTTCTTTGCGGATATTTCTTCCTCAGACTCACCTTTGTTTATCCTGGAAATTATACAAGTGATAATATATATTAATAAATTATTGGTAATCCAGGAAAAGACGGATTAATGATCAGGTACAGGGAGTGGAAAATATTTCTATATTTTCTACTACTAATAAAAAATAAAAAGAAAATTTATTTAATTAAATAAGCAAATAAGTTTTATATTTATTAAATTATATAAAATTATAATAATTTTTATCCTAACCCTACCTAATACGCACCCGCGATCGACTAACACTCGAATTCACTCACACAGGGTGTGAGAGAGATAAATCCGTAAGTATAGTAGAGAGATAGAGCAACAAGAGCGCCACCTTACGAAGAACAAAGTGTACTACTATTGAAAACTGAGTGCGCGGTTGTTACTCTTACGATTCTTACTCTATGACTGTATCTCTCTTTCTCTCTCACACTTCTAAATCTAACTTATAATATCTAATATTGTTAATCGAATGTTGTTAATCTTTGCTGTTGAAGAAGCAAATGTGGTTTCCACTTTGGAATTGCTCATTCTTACCTTCTTTGGTCTTGGAGCTCCAGGCTGCAGCCACTGTTGGCTTTGTCGATTAGTTTCGGATTCATATTGAAAGGATCAACTTTCATCACCCATACTAACTCGATCCAGAAGAGTAGGATTATTTTCAACCTGCTCGAGACAATCTTGAGCGATGTTCATTCGGTGGGCTTTTTGTTCATCTGAAAGATTCTTTGGTATCATCTTCGCGCATAGCTTTCATGGCTAAATCATCGGTTAGAATCTTTCTAACTGTCTTCCACTTATTATTCAACTAGTTAGCCAGCATTCGAATGATTAGTCGCCGGTTTTGATAAACAAGGGCACCGATGTGTTGGGCGTTCGCGTCGGTTCGCACTTGAATAGGCCTTCCGCTCTGTGCCTCGTCTTTCACGTTCTCACGGCCTTTTTTAATAGCGGCATACCACCGAAGCACCTGACTACGACTCAGGGCATCACTACAATATACTTTAAGCATTTTTTCATAAGTTTCTATAGCGGTTTCGCTGCTTTCTCTGTTCCATTTTCGTAACATGCACTAATTGCATGTGGTTACAAAATACTACACAAAAGGTGAAAAAATTTTTTACTGGGTTTAATGTGGTTTTAAGGTTTTATATGTAATCAGAATCGGAACAACGTATATGAAAAAATTTTAATGAAAATCGGGTTAGTTGACTAAATGAAAATTTGGCAGCTCTTTGCTGTAAGACATTTTCTTAACTTTTGATGTTTGTCAGTTTTCCTTAAAGTTGCCGCAGGTTTGAAAACTTTGAGCTGCTTACTAGCTGCTGCTAAGATATATATTGGGTGTACAAATAAGCTGTTCACCGTTTTTTTTATAAAGGAATAAGAATTTATTGTAAAAAAAGTACAAATAATGTCATGCAAAATATTGCCCATCACTTTCTACTACTTTTGACCATTTTTCGAGCAGCAAGTAGATACACTGTCTAAAAAATGGCTTGTCTGTTGAGGCGATCCACGAATCGACCTTTCTTCAATTCCTCGTAAGAAGTGAAGTGCTGCTCAGCCAGATCATGAGTCATCGACCGGGATACGTGATAGTCTGAAGGAGCAATGTCTGGTGAATATGGCGAGTGGGGCAGGACGTTTCAATTCAGTACTTCTAACGTTTTCTTTACGATTTTTGCAGCATGTGGCCGAACGTTGTCATGCTGAAAAATGATTTTATCTTGCCTTTTGGCATATTGTGAACGTTTAACCTTCAATGCTCGGCTAAATTGCATCAGCTGTTGTTGGTAACGTTCGCCGGTGACGGTTATATTGTATTGGAGTAGTTGGTAATATATAACTCCAAGCTAATCTCGCAGGCGCCGATGACAAACACCGTTCCCGTCCCCCTCGATCGCGCGAACATGAAAAACAAAATCTGGAAAATTGCACGAAATGGTCAGTACTTCACTTTGACCACAAGCGCCTTCGTTTTCTTATATATTAGACATATATATATATATTAGACCGCACGCACAAATGGATGCTCTGAAGTATATATTGAAGGACAGAGATAGATCTGCAGTCATGCTTTCTCTCTTGCTTCAGGGAAAAAGTAGGGGGCAGCCCAACAATAAGAATGGTAGAGAGTATATGAGAAACGTATATTTCTGCTGCGTTTATTTCTACTACTACTGTTCCTTTACGTTCTTTTTCTCCCCAATTCACTTATAAGAGAAAATTAAAGCTCTGCTACCCTATTTTTGATTGTTTTCTTCCCCTTACTTACTTTGGTTTTGCTTTCTCTCTCTGTTGCACGCAGAAACATCGAAGAATTTCCAAGACAGCGACGTTTACGGAATAATTTGAACTATCATCTCCGGCTAATGTTTGTCAAGCTTTTTCCATATAAAGCGAGCGGAGTTTCCACTCTTTCTCTCTACACTCCATAGTTATGCATGCAGAGGGGAAGGAGGAAGGAAGTGGGGAGAAAAGGAAAGTAGGAAAACAGTAACAGTAGAAATATACACAACAGAAATATATGTTTCTCCTATAGTCTACACCACTGTTATTGTTGGACTGCCTACCTGACCTTTCCGCGGAGCAAGAGAGAAAGCTCGACTACAGACCTACCTTTGTCCTTCAATATAGACTTAAAAGCATCTGTTTAAGCGCGCTCTCTAAGATATAAGTCTATAATTCAAATAGTGCCAAGAGGGGGGGGGGCAAGAGTAGCAGGCTCGTAAATCATAAAATGCAGTTAATTGTTGGAATCTCATAAATGGGGCAAAAAGTAGGTAGCGCATTAAAAAGTAAAGAAGAGGAAAGATTCAAGATGGGATTATTGAAAAAAAATTAGAATAAATACATATATTTGTCCGGATGATTATATATATATATACGTTATATCATATAATTATAGTATATCATTATAGCATATCGTAACATATGATAAAATATCATATCATACTAATTTATAAAGACAAAGTCTGTTTTCGTTTTTATATGCTAAACAAAAAAACAACTGTACCGATTCTTCTGAAATTCGAAATATATATTCTATATTATATTCGGAAGGATATATGCTATGTTTTTTTATTGAAAATTATTTTATTTTTTCTTCAATAAATTAAGTTAACGGTCTTAGCAGCCAGTTACATTAGCGGATAGTAGGTGGCATCTTGAATGATGTCGAATATCCACACAAAGTAGTCATATAAAATTATTAACACCAGGCCAGCTCATTAGAATGTCATATTCGACTTGGGATTAGTATCCTGAAGAAGGTGTGATTTTAGTCGGTATTACCCTTTTTGTTCTTCGGATTAATCCAACACTACCCATATCTTATGATTTTTGTACATTTCTTATGTGGGAAAATCTCTCTTTCCCTCTCTCTTTATCTCCGTCTTCTCTTATACGATGATTGTATCTCCAATCATACTAAACATAACTTGTGAAGACAAATTTATTTTGGTTTTTACATGTCATCTTCCAAAATGACATAGGCTACTTTTTTTGAGTTTGAACAAAAGAATTGATGGCAAATTGGAATTTCCTTAACCAACGACCCCGAAACTGTATATATATATATATATAAATTGTCGGTTTCGCATGTGAAAAGTGATATCTCAGCATCCGCCTCAAAAGTATGTTATTAGGAGACAATCATTTTACTTTAATTTCAATTAGCAGAACTAACTAAATATTCAATGTTATTTAATTTAATTTATATATGTGTGTGTGCGTGTATATATACAGGGTGTCCAAAAAGTCCCGGAACACATTAATAATTTTCCAGGTAAACTGATTTGGGACAAGGTCATGGTCAATCTAGAGGTAAATTTGTCAAGGAATTTAATAGTGACTTTGGATTTTACCTTGGGCTTGGCTTCCAAGGTTATTTCAAGGTCAACTTTTTTTTCTTCACATGGTAACTCCTATTTTTGACAACGGAAATCGGAAGAGCAACGACGGAACAACGACGTAAACATAGTAAAATCTGTTCCCTTTGGGGTGCTTGATAAGCATGAGTCCCCTTACGTCCCGCGATGAGGTGCTTGATTAGCGTGAGTCCTCTTGCCTCTCACATTTGATCATAAGCATTATGGACTGTGATGTTTTACTTTAACTGCTCAAATTCATTTCCATTTACTTCTTGACAGTAAGCTAACCGGTGGTAAAAATCATCAACTGCGTTTTAGATCATGTCCGTAGGAATAAGCGCTCATTCATCAATAATTCTTTGCCGTAATTCGTCTAAATTATCTAATCTAACTTTTAAGTAATTCCAAAAAACAATCAAGAGATCTTAAGTTAGGTGATCTAGTTCGCCATTCTATAGTATCTCTCCGCCCTATTCATCCTGTTGAAACCATGTATTATCAAAGTTGGCCCCAGCTTTTTCTCTCCTTGCAGGAACGATTTGGTATGGTAGCATATCTTCATAGTTTTGTGAAATTAAGTTACTATCAATAAAAAAGGCCCTATGGTTCTGTTGTTGAGAATTCCAGCCCAAACATTTAATTTTTCTGGATATTGTGATTTGTCTTCTCTAGTCCAATGAGGATTATTATCTTATCAATATCTGCAGTTTAGCCAATTTAAGGTTCCATCAAGTTGAAAAGTCGCGTCATTTGAGAATGCTATATTGAATAAAAATTCAGGATTTTCAATTATGCGCTCTATCATGTCTTCACAAAATTCATTACTCCCCGTAACTGATCGTACCTTTCGCGCCAACCTCTGATCATAAGAAGTGATGTTTGTCCTCTTTCAGAAAGTTGATTCATTTTGACTTATCTAATAAATTAAACCTTACCCAAACGCCGATCACAATGATTAAGATTTCAAGAATTAATTTTAATACGATCAAGTGTAAAAACGGTCCGATCATATTATCATAGTGAAGAGCGCAAAATTAGAACGGAGAAAAATGTTTGAAAAAAAATTTAAATAGTAATTTATTTTAAAGCTGTACTGCTTATTTACTTATTAATGGTATTTTAAATTAATAAAAAGATTTCGTATGTAAAATAAACTCTAAATTCAATACTTGTTTAAGTTCAAGTTCAAAATCACGTTCAAAATTATAAAGCTTCAATTTATCAATTTTAATTAAATTTTTAAAGAAAAGACTGATTTTTATTTACTTTTTTATTAATTTGTATGAATTGAAGATTCTCATGTTTATAAGGCAGGGTATTCACGCTAATCAAGCACCCCAATCGGAACAGATTTTACTGCGTCTACGTCGTTGTTCCTGGGTAATGCTAAAAGTAAATAAGTAAATTCAAAGTAAAATATCCTTGAAGGGCATCCTCAAGGCCGTGCAGAGCGTCACCGCTGCATGCACCTTAAAAAGGTATTGGTTCTGTCGTACAAAAATTGAGACTTTTCTATGCTATGAGGTTTCTAGACCTTGTTCGAGGTTCAATGACCTTCTGTGACCATCAAGGTCATCCTTGTCCCATGACTTGAGCACATGGTTGGACATAAAATTTTCTGCTCTTCCGATTTCCGTTGTCAAAAATAGGGGTTACCATTTGAACAAAAAAAAGTTGACCTTGAAATAACCTTGAAAGCCAAGTCAAAGGTCAAATTCAAGGTCACTATTAAATTCCTTGACAAAATTTACCTCTAGATTGACCATGACCTTGTCCAAAATCAGTTTACCTGGAAAATTATTAAGGTGTTCCAGGACTTTTTGGACACCCTATATATATATATATATATATATATATATATATATATATATATATATATATATTAGACTGCGCCAAAATGACGAAGGTCGAAATTTTCTTCGGCACAACCCAAAATATTATAGTATATAGTGTAATTAGAGCTGGTGATTTTTTTCAGATTTTTAAATTAATATTTAGAACTATTGCAGGCCATTTGAAATTTTCATGTACCTGTTGTACCAACTTCGCTGTGCAAGTGCTAAATTTACAACGTATATAAAACTTAATACTCGAAAAACAAAAGGACCAAATTTTTTAGAGTGGTATTAGTAATCGATACTTTCCTCAAACTGGTGAATCTGCCATAAATTGGTCAGTTGCCATCTTTTTCCAAGCAAAAAACTCTTCTAAGCCTTAATCCTCTAAATTAGGGTTCGAAACATAAACTCACAAAATGCAAAAAATATATAATCTTTTAAAATAATTAATATTTATAAAAAATTAAAAATTATTTGTTTTTAGTTTTTCATAATAAGTACAATAAATTTCGAATTTTAAAAATCGGTTAATATTTACCGTTTTACATTAAACATATATGTGATCTGAGGGGTTGTTGTATCTAATATATAAATTCTTATTATTAACCGATTTTTACCATTCAAGTTTCATTTTAAATGTGAAAATTTGTTCAATAGTGCTAACATATTATTGTTTATAAATTGTTTAAATTATAAAAATATTTTTTTTCACTGTATAACTCCTCATATGGTGCAAACCCTAATTTAGAGGATTAGGGTGCGCTCGAGTCTCTACCTGCAAAAAGGGTCAGAGTCCAGGTTGTCGGAAAGTATCATTTTCACTTTTTCTATTTCTTTTAACAGCCCTTATAAAAATTTTTATTGTCTTGCTTTGACAAGTTGACCTACTTTTTGAAGGAAAAATTTTTCATTTAGACACTATTTATACCTATTTGTTATTATAATTGAATAATTCTTTTTTGCCAGTCGATTTTTAAAGAGTAGATCTACATGTTATAAATTTAGCAGCCAAGTTGAAAGATATTTACTTGGTAAAAAAGGGTATCGAAAATAGCTGTTTTTGCCTATTTTTGACGGTTTTTAAACGTTATTATTTCTATGATATTATTATTTTTTTTTAAATGAAAAAATGGGTATCTACAGTTCGTATACATATAAATTTGGAACCAAAAGTGTATGTCTTTATTATAATTTTATGTCATAGAAAAATGAATATGAAAATTACTCAATGTTAATCTCCATAAGAAAATCGTGCCTTCGGTAATAGTTGTAAATATTAATTTAAAAATCTAAAAAAAATCACTAGTTCTAATTACACTATATACTATAATATTTTGGGTTGTGCCGAAGAAAATTTCGACCTTCGTCATTTTGGCGCAGTCTAATATATATATATATATATATATATATATATATATATATATATATATAATATGACTTCTACAGGAAAATATTAATATATGTAAAGAAACGTATGGGTGGTTGAATACGATATCGCGATGCCTCCGTACGATATTGATGGGAAGCTTCCTGTTTGGATGGTAGAATAAGATGTTCAGTTATCTCGCAATGACTTCTACGGGAAGTATTATGTTTAGTTGATAGGAAAGGATGTCCAAGTATGATGGGACGACTTCTACAAGGAGTTTTGTAGTTGGACGGTTGAACACGATGTTCAGGTGTCTCTGGACAATTTATATAGAAAGTTTTATGTTTGGATGGTAGAAGATGATATCCAGATGTTACGGGATGATTTCTACGCGAGCTTTCGTATTCCATCATTCGAACACTCAAACTCCCAATAGAAGTTGTCCCGAGATACCAGAATATCGGAGTCTACGTTCTGAACACAAAACTCTCTATAACACTTATCTTGACACATATTCTATCGTACGAATATCACACTCCATAGAAGTTGTCTGGAGACACTTGAAAATCTTTTTCTACCGCTCGAACTAGAAAGTACAATTACAACTGGGATTCTTTTCATACTCAAATAAGTAAATATATTATTCAGAACAGTTTTAAAATGACGTCTCAGAAATAGATTTTATTTTCCAAATTGAAGAAAAGAAATTATTGAAATCCATTATAAAACGTGAAATATATTTAAAAATATGTAGCAATTTATGAGCTTTGATATTTTATATATATATATATATATATATATATATATATATATATATATAATGTATATGTATATATATTTGCAAATATATATATTTGTTTTTATTTTTTTTTCGTTGGATAGTGGGTTCATCATTCATAAGTTCATCCGCCATTGTTTGAAGGCTAGTGGCTCTCGCCAACTGAGACTACCGCTGGAGCCGGTTCCAGGGTATGCAGGATTCTCGTCTACGAAACCCACTAACCATATCAGGTTGCAAATATATGCTATCGCCATTGTATTCCTTCTCCCCTGATTAATCTTCCACGGTTTCCGTCACATTCAGTTCTCTGCAGTATGCCAGAAGACTGAGTACATCCACCTTGGAAAAACTCTCGTGGTCGAGGTTAGCTCTTCTCTTAGCCACTTTACGCGATATTCCGTTAAGTTAGGGCACGTGCAAAAGAAATGCCTCGGAGTTTCCTCCTCCTTCCCACACCATCTGCAGAGATTATTGTGTCCTCTGATCTTGTGTGTATAACACCGTAAATTGCTGTGTCCTGTTGTAAGCTCCAGGATTAGCTTTGCTTCACGTTTATTTATTTTGATGATCCCTTGAGCCCATCCGCAGATCTTACTACCGAGAAGGTCTTTGGACCATCTGTATCTGCGTGAGTTTTCCCACGTTGTTAGTTTTACTTTCTCAAGGCTTCTCTCTATCACATTGCATTTCTCTTGGTAAGGTACAGCGGTATCCCTTACCCCATGGCACTCCGATGAGCATCCTTGTTTTGTCATAATCTCTTCTTTTATGTTTCCCTTACGGGCCGATTTTCTCGGTATCCATGTAACACAGACCTTATTTGCCCTGATCAAATTGTCCAGAACAATTTTAGCTTCTTTGACCAGTAGTGACATAGTGCAGGGTTGATCGAGGGCCTTCAGCGTTGCTATGCTGTTTGTACATATATTTATGCATCTGCCCTTAATTTCCCTTTGTATTAAGCCGTTTGCACGGGTTTCAATGGACAGTTATTTTCGTAGGCTCTGGTAATTGCTGTCTGGACTTTACATAATGTCCAGTCTAGTTGAAACTCAGTGCCATATTCTCCTTGAAGATGAGCAGTGCTTTCACGAAGTTCATCTTTAAATAGTTCCCAATCTTTATCTGTTGGTTTTCTCCTCGGTTCCATTCTTGTGTTATGACATTCCAATTGGAATGTTATGGTCCTATGGTCTGACATGGATGGTTCTTTTTCCACCTTCCATCCATGTATAATACTCCTTGCTTTAACATATGCTACAGTGAGGTCAAGGACCTCATTTCTGTTAGCTGTTATAAAAGTGGGTTCATTTCCTCGGTTAAATATATCTAAATGACTTTCGATGAGTTACTCCAGTGATGCCTCTCCTCTGGCGTTGATATCAGTGTTACCCCATGTCACTTGATGTGCATTAGCGTCGTAGCCAATGATCAAGTCCAAATTCGAGCGTTTGCTGAGCTCAACCGCCTTTCTCATGCTGGACATAGGTATATTCTCATCATGTGCAAGGTAGACTGAGCAAACTATGATACTTCGCACATGTCGGTCTTTGCTCTCGATTTCTATTTTGATGGTGGTGCAGTCCCTGCAGCTCAGCTTCTGCAACAAAAAATCATTAATTCCCTTGCTGAAAATGCAAGCTCTCGTGTTTCCATCTCTGGACCCCACAAAAAGTTCCTCTTTCGCGTTAAAAGCCCTAATACGTTCCCTCCAAATCCAGGGTTCCTGTATTAGCGCTATGTGTGTATGCACCTTTCCCAGGCTTCTCGTTAAGATCGCCGAGGCGCTTTTGGAATGGTGCAAATTAATTTGGGTAAAGTTTATCCCCAAAATAGCCATTGGGGATACTATTTCATCGATACGCCTTCCGTGGAAGTTTCTCCCTTTACTACAGCGGTACTTTGCCGATACAGTACCTTAAAGGTAACCGTCTCAACCCCCCCCCCCCGAGAGTTTTAGGTTTGTGCTTCGGAGGGCCTCCACTGATGGTTCATCTAGACCAAGAACAAGACTACCGTCGGGAGACTTGTTCATGATCGCCGATCTTGATAGATTCACTCCTTTGTCCTGTATTCGGACCAACTTTAGGAAGTCCGCGACAGATTCTATCTCCGCCGGAATCTTTGTAATTACTTTTGTAATTTTTAATTCTGCCGGAGATACTACTCTGACTTTGAGGTACGAGTCCCCCAACTTCAGTTTCTCAGCCTCCTTTCTCAGCCAAGTCTCAGAGTCCTTGTCCTCGCAGACAAAGACCACTGTTCCCCTTCTGCGAAAGGATTCTTTGAATTTCGGTGCGAAATCGTCATCGTCAATTTCGCAGATTTTCTTCACCACTGCTTTTTTCAGTGACGTGCAGGTTTCTGCAGGCATTTCCCTACCGAGATATTCACCACACGTGAGTCTCACTCTAGGCAGGTGAGATGCTGCCCCTGCGTACGTACCTTCCTTGCGTTTTTTGAGCGGTTTCTTGAGCCCCTGCTCGGTAGACCCAAGGCTGGTTGAGGGTCCCCTCTTACCGGAATAAGTGGCTGGAGCAGCCGAGGCCGACGTAGTCAGTACGGTTAGTGCCCGACTCTTTTCTGTCTGCCTCCGCTTTCTCCCCGCCCCCGATCTAGGAACAGGTAGATCCTCTTCCATTGCTTTTTGTTTAAGGAGTTTCCTCCTTTGTGCTTCACTCAGGTTCCGGTTCATGCCCGCACCTTCATGTGCACTCGTCTCCCCCCGTTCAGTGTCCTGAACAGGTCTCAGTACCTCCGAGATGGTTTCTGTCTGCAACAAAGCCCGACTTTCTTCCATCTCGTGCTCCCCCTCTATTTCCATCTCAGTGTTTTCAGGTTTTTCCATTTCTGTTTCCACGAGTAGTGCGGATATATATATATATATATATATATATATATATATATAGTCGACCCGACATGGGCCGCAACTACCGGGTAAGGCCTGCAATACGACGGGATTCGGTCTGGTTTCCCGAAAGAACCGTTTGCGACACATTCACCTTTGTGCCATTCATCCTTTAGCACGGTATCTAACACTTTGGATTAGGGGCGAATTAGCAGACCGAGTTTCGCCGTTTCTCAGCCGCAGGCTGCTTCTTAGTTACCCGAGGAGCCTTACCCTCTTCCCTGACTCTCACATCCATACATACCATCCATACTTTCGCAATCATTCTCAGGATACCTGTTTATAGGGATCCTCCCATCAGGTAGTTCGGAGAGCACTTTTATAGGGATCCGAATTCCCGATCCAAATACTCGTGAGCCAGGGAAGGATGCGGAACTCTTCGTGTTGTACAGATGTAAAAGGATCTGGTACATCCACCAAGCGCTCCTTCTTGCTCCCCCGGCTTAAGACCTCTCACCCCGTCACGGTCATGCAACCCCTAGAGAGAGAAATATATATATATATATATATATATATATATATAATGTATATGAATATAATTCATGTACGAGGTGTGTTTAAATAATAAGGTGACTTTTTGGTTTTCTCAAAAAATATTTATATATTAATCAATACTTATGTCATTCTCTTCAATGTAATCCCCCTCACATATAATATACTTGTGCTATCGCTTTTTCCAATCATCGAAGTACTATTATTATACTGAGAATTATTTTTGGTACAGTTTTGAGTTTTGTTTGCGATGCCGTTTTTATCTCTTCAATCATTGAAAATCGATGTCCTTTCTCGCGAATCATAGCATAGAGACGATTGCTCTGAAATTTAAAATATATATTCTATATTATTTTCAGAAGGACATAGGCTTTCATCAATAAATTAAGAGCGCAGTTAATGGTTTTAGCAGTGAGTTCTAGCAGCGACCGATAGTTTTGAATTCTGTCGAATATTAACTCAAAGTAGTTAGCTTGAACCATTAATACCGGGGGAGCTCATTTAATTAGTCATATCCAACTTTGGGATTTGTATCCAAAAGAAGGAAGATGTAATTGTAGTCGGTATTATCCTTTTTGTGCTTCAGCTTAATCTGACACTATCTTTATCTTATGAATGTCTTTTGATTCTTGCATCGTTTATTTTTTCTTATATGGGAAAATGTCTTTCTCTCTCTCTCTCTCTCTCTCTCTTATAAAATGGTTACATATCAAATCATACCAAGCATATTTTGTGGGTATAGGCTATGTTTTTTCAGTTTAAAAAAAGAAATGATAGCGAAATAAGAAGTTAGCTTTCTAACAACCCCGAAACTATCTCAGATAGCATTACTCGTAACTACAATTTGGCAGCGACATAGTTTTGGCAACGTGCTTATGTATTGACGGAAGTAGTGAAAACGTCATTGCTACGTGAACAATGTCCGCATTGCTGACAAAACATACGTAGCTGCTGCCTAAAAATACCGATACAAAAGCAGCTGCAGCTATGTAACATAAACGTGGTTCGCGCATGAAAAAACTTTTTATGAGCGAATTCGGTGCCGTAATGTAGATATTGCAGCTACGTAGTGTAAACAGGACTCGAGTATTCGAAAATATCTGCGAGTGGAATTTGTATGACAATTGAGACGTTGCAACTATGTAGTAAATGTGTATGTGCCGGCTACGTAGCTGAAACGTCTGCATAAAATATCTGTAAGGTTATTATATGTTACAAGGTTATTATAATAAAATTATTATATGATGTAATTTTTTTGTTTTAGGAAAAAATAATTTACATATTCTTTTAATCACAGTTATTTTATTTTTATTGTGGTATTCATATAACAATAAAAGTATGTTCGAACACGAACATTTGTACTTTATCCATCATATTTTATATTATTTTCATGTACGTCATCTTAAATATATTATATAAAAAAAAAAACTATAATACTATCGCAGATAGTATTAATTAATCGATATACTTATACATGTACAAACAGAACGTTTCCTGTGAAAGAATTCTGTAGGATATTCCTACTAGCATTTTTATGATTATAGAAAATCCTGTAATATTATTATACAAGAATCATTTTATAATGCTCATAAAATCGTTCCCATTCCTACAGTATTACTATAGAAAACTCGAACTGAACTGATGAACATTTGTACTGATTTTAAGACCTATAATTATGCAGAGCAAGTGTGCAAAATTTCATTAATTTTGCAGTTACCCGCTTTTTACTCCAAGAATTGAGATTATCATTATTAACATTATTATAAACATTAATGATATTTATTATTATAATATTCGATGCACAGGGACAGTCATATAAATCACCAATGACTTTCAGGCTTTGGCGTATCAGATAAATTTCATCAACGTTACATTGAATTATATTTAGAACTTTCACAATATATTTCCTATCTATTAAGATAGAGTTATTTTTATCATCAGTATTGTATTATTTCAAAAGAGTTGATGATAATAACTTTGTATTATATTCCGGTATTGAAGAACGGAAGTAAGACCACATTGAATAGAATTTTATGCACATAACAATATTTGTTAATAAATTCTATAAAATATTATATAAAACAAAGCACTACAAAAAATGCATCTCATATCAGATGTAAAATTAGTAAATCTGTATATTCTAATTATGCATATATGATGTAAAATAAAAATGTAACATTAGCGAGTTCTGATGATTTTTAGCTATAGAATAAAGTAGGAAATTCGTAAAAAGTATTAATTCCTACTATAAAAATTACATACAAGCTGTACATTATGTACATACCAATAATCACCTTCGGCATCTGCAGCATCGGAGTTCATACCATCTTACTCTTTTTAATTTTTTTACGACTTTCAGAAGCAACTCTTTCGATGTGACGTTTACTCTTCTCTTTTCTATAAAAAAATTTTTTAATAATGATTATAAATTAAATTTTGAAAATATTTTATTGAAATATATAAAATATTTTCAATATTTAGTTTCATATATACTATAATGTCTTACTTTATGATATTCTATAAAAAACAATCATTATGAAATATCAAATGCGTACTTATCTTTTTTTTCACAGTTCTCTGAGTCCTTCTGATCACTTGTTTCACCCAATCTTTAGCTGTGGACTCCGCAAAATGTGAAAGAAAATTCGGAAACTTGTTTACGGCAACATTTAATATTATTTCTCAAACTCTATGCTTCTGGAAACTGTTCTTGTTCCTTACACCACAGAAATTATAATGAAATGCTCTTTTATCGGTAAAAATTTAATGTAGCATTTTACGTCAAATGAACATAACGTTTTCATTTTCCGTGAAACTATTTTTATATTTGTCTACGTGCTTTTATGTACCTACTTCTGCAAATATTCGGCTTACACCAAAAGTATGTCAATTTTACTCTGGTGTAATTTTTTTTTGATATTGCCATTTGAATTTTAACATTAGATTCGAATGGTGGTCACAGGCCCAATGTTTTTTCTTAAGAAACCATATACTCGATATAGTTTCTATTATTTCTTCACTTGAAAATTGTGCTATTAACCACATCTTATTTATTAAACTTATAATCAAGATTGACTAAAAGTTATAGATTAATCTTTATATACGCTCATCGAATTGCAGAACTAATGTTGTTCTTTCTATATCATTGTTATACTGCAGATCTTCCTTTGTTTAAATGATTTTCATTATACGCTCATACCCTAGTCGCTCACTCTGTTTCGTGTACTGTCCCGTTAATTTCGATCATATATCGTTTACTTATTCTACAATGCGCCTTTGGCACTCTATGCTCATTATTGACGTGGAGTTTATTTAGTTAGACGTTCAAGGTTGTTTCTTTTGCTGAGTACCTTTTCAATTATTATTATTAAAGCTCTGGTAAGTAATATATATTTTTTTTAAATTTTGAGATTTTGAAGCCATTGTGGTATATATTTTCTATCTAGGTACTAATATTTATTTTATGTTTTAATGCTATAACGTGTTAAAGGATCTGTTAGATATGTACCTTCATATATAATGCAAAAATGAAAAAAAGCCTATGTTCCACGAACCAGTCAGCGCATTCTAGAAATATTTTTTGTTTTTATTTACTGACGTTTACCATTATCATTATCTATTCATTCATTTATATTCATATTATTTTTAATAATTGCTTTTTTTGCGACAATCAGGCTGTATTGTCTATACAGTCTAATACACGTAAAACTTTAATTCTAAATAATTAAAGTTTAAAATTAAAATAATCGGGCAATGATTCCAATTTGCGTTCGATCGCGCGACGGTCAAAACAATGTGAGCGCGAAGATTAAATACAACTACTTCGTAAACGTAGACCAGGAAAGAGCATACGGGGATTCGAGCGCATCGCGAGAGAGAGCCGCAGTCGTGCTGCAGCCAGCATGGAAAAGATCTCCCGCGCTTTCCGCGCCTACGAACTCGGAAGGCAGTAAAAGTACTACACACTGTATTTCGAGTTCTCTATATTTATTAAATAATAACAAAACTCTCGTTTGTGATACTTTTACATTATTTAATATTCAGCATACATATAGAAGCATGCATGCAAATAAATATAATTATAATTATATAAATAATTAAGTTTATGTGAGCATAACCATGGACAAAAGTATATAGTTAAATATTATGTACATAATGATTATTATCATTATAATCTGTTATAATGATTTTCATTACTATTATTATTATAACTAAATATTATTGAGAAACCGAGAGAATTCAATATTAACTATTTAACATTATTTAACATTCTTGTTCTTATAATAATTATACATTAGCCCGAGAAAAAATATGATCGATTATTATTTATATAATTGTAATTGTCGTAATTTATTATAATGGTCGTCATTATATTATCATAATTAAATATTATTCAGAATCCGAAAGAATTAAATACTAATATAATTATTAATTAATTCTTATTATAATTTGTTATAATAATAACCATTGTTACTATTGCTATTATTATTATTATTATTATTATTATTTATTAAACTGCGCCACTGCGGATTCATAGCGACCCCATGTTTTGACAGCGCCGGTCCCAAGCCCGGATAAAGGAGGAGGGAGTACACTTACAACAACTGAACAGTACACTCTTACAGCTACACATTTCACAACACTGACATATCAGACAACATAACATCTTGCAAAGGGAGGGGTTACCATCGCCACGCTCGCGTCTGGCACTCTCGGCTCAGTTACGAGATGGCTAGTACGGAGTGGACGAACTTGACAGACAAAAAATGGAGAAGTACTGGCAATATTAGTACAGCTGTCATTGAGTAAGGCTGTGCGCGTCATATCTGGCGAGACGGCGCTATAAACGGGTTACACGCACCGCGTATATAAAGATTCCGGTGTCACGCAGCTCGAAAACTCTGTAGAGTAGTTCGGAGTGGACGAACTTGACAGACAAAAAATGGAGAAGTACTGGCAATATTAGTACAGCTGTCATTGAGTAAGGCTGTACGCGTCATATCTGGCGAGACGGCGCTATAAACGGGTTACACGCACCTCGTATATAAAGATTCCGGTGTCACGCAGCTCGAAAACTCTGTAGAGTAGTTCGAACAGCGAGAGCGAGACACGAAGCGAAGCCGATCAAGCACGGAGTGGATGAATTCTGCAAGCTCTGAAAGGCTCGGGCGCGACTGGAACTGCCAACTCGTGCGCCTCGGAGTAGGAGCCTGCTTTGTTTCATTGTCTGGCGGAGGATCCTATAAACGGACACCTTCCCGAATATAAAGATGTAGGCGCCACACTTTCCGATGAGCTCTTTCATAAGGGTAATCCGGTCGCGAGAGTGAACCACAGAGCGGCATTCTGGTGTTGAGCGGGGGCGGCATGAGAAAGGGCTCTGGCTGGGAACATCCTCCATTGCTAACCACTCTTATACAAGTATAACCCAATTCACCCACTCCACAATTTCTGCTACCCACGCCTCTGCTCCCTAAATTAGGGCGGAATCGGGAATGCGGCGGAATAGGGAGCTTTTTTCGGCCGTATCGCCGAAAAAGCTGCTTTTGGAGCGGAAAACTCGCCCTATCATACACGAAAAATTAGTTGATCAGGTGTTTATGCCACCGTTCGACTAATTTCGTATCGAGCCGCCAAAAAAAAATCATACTTTTACAATAATAAAATAATAATAATCGCATTATAATTATAATAATTATAATGCTAATTTGTGGATTTACCCTAAGCATGCTCATAATCTTATAATCATTATGGCGTAATTTCATTCTCTCGGGTATTTATTTATTATAATAATAATAATTTTTATTATTATTATAACAAATTATAATAATAATCTTAATTGTGATGATAATAATAAGTTCACACTTGCGTCCTTGACGACGCTCGTGTTCTATAATATAAATTATATTATAATAATTTTTTCGCTGTTTTTCTGAATTTATTTCGCTCGTAATTAAATAATATTTAGGTATTATAATATTCTTGATGATAATTATTACAAATTGACTTAATTAATCTAAATTAATGATAATAATTATTATTCAAAATAGTAATAATTACAATAACAATAATTATCATAAACATAAACAATAACAGTTAATATAACAAGTTATAATAAGAATCAAATAACAATTACTTCAGTATCCTTTCCGACTCTGAAAATTTAATTATAATAATAATAATAATAATAAGTAAATATTATAATTGCACATAGCAATTAAGAATAGATGAACAATAACAATTAATCCTATCTTTTTGTCCTTTAAGATGATCGCACATGTTTAATTATTCGTGTATTCAGTATAATATTTACTTGCATGTATTCTTTGATTAGCGTGCTGTATATTAAATAATATGAACAGACCAAAAATGAGACTTTCATATTATTTAATAAATATGAGGTTTTGAAATGCGACAACGAATGTTGTTAATTTACTGCCGAATTTACTACGAATTTACTGCCTCCCGACTTCGTAGGCGCGGGGAGCGCGGGACATATATTTCCACGCTGTCTGTCGCGCGGCTGCGAGTCGATACACTGTCTAAAAAATTGCTCTTCTTGATTGCTCGTATTGAGGTGATCCACGAATCGACCCATTTCTTTAATTCCTTGTAAGAAGTGAAGTGCTGCTCAGCCCGGCCATGAGTCATCGACCGGAATAGGTGGTAGTCTGAAGGAGCAATGTCTGGTGAATACGGCGAGTGGGGTAGGACATCCCAATTCAGTGCTTATAACGTTTCTTTACGATCTTTGGACCATGTGGTCGAGTGTTGTCATGCTGAAAAATGATTTTATCGTGCCTTTTGACATATTGTGGACGCTTAACCTTCAATGCTTGGCTCAATTGCATCAGCTGTTGTTGATAACGTTCGTCAGTGACGGTTTGATTGTGTTGGAGTAGTTCGTAATAGATTACTCCAAGCTGATCTCACCAAATGCACAGCAGTAGTTTCTTGTCATGAATGTTTGGCTTGGCCATCGAAGTAGAGGCATGCCCGGCTTACCCTATGATTTCCTACGCTTTGGGTTTTCGTAGTGCATCCACTTTTCGTCTCCCGTCTCGATTCGATGTAGAATTCTTTTGCGATTGTGCCTCTTGAGCAATTGTTCACAAGCGAATAAGTGATGCTTTACGTCTCTTAGTTTCAGTTTATTCAACCTAAGGTTCAGTTCAAGGAACCCAATTTCCTTGCTTTTGGACCATACCCAGGGTTTTCGAACGTTGTCAAATAGCTTGATGAGTCACTCATAACTCTTGTGCAAGGTCTTCTTGCATTTGGCACAGATTTTCTTCTAATAAGGCTACCAATTCTGTGTCACCATACATTTTGAATAAAATCAGCACTTTAAATGTTTGGAACCACTACCGACAATTTCTCTCACTCACATTAACATCACTATATGCTTCTATGTGTAGCCGATGTGCTTCAGTTGCAAATTTCTTTAAATGTAAGAAGTAAATTAATAATCCCCGTAAATGACGCTTACTTGGTTCAAAACTTGACATTTTAACACGATGAAAACTAAGTGATGCTAGCAAAAGGTATTAACAGGTTATACTGTTTCCAGATGCCAATATATACTATACGACTTTTTATAGCTAACACTTTCGATGTTATTTTATCGGTGGCGCCATCTTTTCAAAACGGCGGAAACTTATTTGTACACCTAATATTATTATTTACTTTGTACGACTGTCTATATATTATACTATTATGTGCAAAAGATTTCATATTGGTACTACGGATTTAAACTTACTTATAAGAAATTTCTATACGATTTTTTAAGAGTTTTCTATAGTAATACTGTAGGAATGGGAATGATTTGTATGAGGATTGTAAAATGATTTTTGCATAGTAATATTACAGGATTTTCTATAATGATTGTAGGAATATCGTACAAAATTCTTTCATAGGAAACGTTCTGTTTATACATGTATAAGTATATCGATTAATTAATACTATCTGAGATAGTATCATAGTATTTTATTTTATATAATATGTTTAAGATGACGTACCTGAAAATAATATAAAATATTATGATTGATAAAATACAAATGCTCCTGTTCGAGTATACTTTTATTATTATATGAATAGCATAATAAGAATAAAGCAACTGTGATTAAAAGTGTTTGTAAATTATTTTTGCCTAAAACAAAAAATTTGCATCATATAATAATTTTATATATAACCTTACAGATATTTTATATTAAGCTACTTAGCTAGCTTATACACGTTTACTTCATAGTTGCAACGTCTCAAAAAAAACCAAGGTCGCTCAGTTATGCTGTGTTATACCTAAACATTCCCGGCCGCACCTAGCTATCGTTTTATCGGTGGGTTGTGCTCCAAAACTTTTCATTTTTGCTGAACTTTTCTTTTAGTTGCAGATCTGTACATCATTGAAACTTTTGTGGAACTCTAGTTTATAGTGTTGTCATATAAATTTCATTTACAGAAATTTTTGCATATACGAGTCATGTTTACACTACGTTGCTGTAATGTTTCCTATATACAAGATTGGTATATGTCAAACATGGTTATACCTGATTATATCTATAGCATGCTCCAAAAATATGAAAAGCATTCAAATAATTTATGAAAAAAGTTTAGTCTACAATGAGCAGATTTTAGATACTCGTACCGGAGGAAAGAAAAATGAGACATCTCAAATCACTTGAACATACCGTCTACGGAGACGTGTTCGACAAATAAAAGAACAGGCTATCCTTTGCGACAAATCCGACAGAATCGCAAGTTTCAAAGGGAGAGGAAAACAATAACTCTCAAATCCAACATACCGCTAGGCGCGGTAGACCGAAGAAAATGAGATCAGCGATAGACATAATGTATTTTAACAATGATAACAGGATAGAGTTATGCGACGAGGCTAGGTACATACTCATCGCGTCCATAAATAAATATCCGATTAATTATCATGAAGCCGTTAGCTTTTCGAATAGCAAGGAGTGGATAGAAGCGATAGAAAGCGAAATAAAATCACTCGTAGACAATAACGTGTTTGAAACCGTGAATAAAAGGGTATTGATGTCTAACGACAAAAATCCCAACATCTTAGATTCGAGGTGGGTTTTTAAGACCAAACTAAATGATAAAAACGAGATAAGATACAAAGCTCGCAATGTGATACAATTTTTCAAAGATAAAAACGAGTATTAGTTAGCAAAATTTATGCGTCAGTTTCTAGGTTGCCCCAACTTAGAGCGAGTCTAGCAATAGCAAATTATCATAACTGGGAAATTCGTCAGCTCGACGTAGAAACCGCTTTTCTGTACGGGGAAGTTGAGGAGGATATTTACATGCATATATCAGAGGGAGTAAACTCGGATAAAAATAATAATTAACTCTGGAAATTAAAACGTTCGCTATATGGTTTAAAAATTAGTCCCAAAAGATGGAATGTTAAATTTACTGAGACTATGAATAAATTCGGATATCTTTCTGACTCAATAGATCCATGCTCGTTTGTCAAACGGACTGATGAAACCGTTGGCTTTGTACTCTTGTATGTGGATGATATCCTCGTCTCCAGCAATACCAGAAAAGAAATCGGAGACATAACCGATAAATTAGTTGCGGAGTTTAAAATCAAGCATTTCAGAGAACCTCGCGAATTTCTAGGAATCAGGCTAGATCGCGATCGGACGAGAAGAATTCTTAAATTGTCTCAGGAATAATTCGTGCGGAGCTTACTAATCAAATTCGGATTTGATAGAACGCACTCCGTGGATATTCCATTATCTATAGCGTATGCGAACGATTGATCGCGTAAAAGCAGAGAAAGTGAAGATTGCGCAGTAGACGCGATTCCGAATAGAATGAATTAGTGGGATGACTGTTATATCTGGTTAACTCGACTAGACCTGATATAACATATGCCATAAATATTCTCTGTAGACATCAGATAAGTCCTACACAGGAAGACTGGAAGATGGCTTCTCGTGTTTGCAAATATCTGTCAGGTCGGTCGATAAAGATCTCTTATATAAAGGTATTGTGGGGATTGTGCATGAGCACAAATCTACAACAGCACGCGTATACGCCCTAGCACGTATTCACGCATGTAATATAGCGAGCGGCGGCGCCTCCGACTACATGGAGGGGGCCGCGACCAACGCGGCGTGGGCAGCAGCCGCACGCCGCGGCATTTCACTCTGGATATCGGTAGAGCTGAGATCATATAGTTTCACTCTCACCTCGTAGTATTGTATATTCTATCTGTTAATAAACTCATTATTATTTTAACCACGTGCCTTATTTTCTACATTCTGATTACGACCGACGCGTAGTGCCATTCCCTGCACAAATCCTACAGTATCTCTGACAGGATGATGGCTTTTTCAGAGGCCAGCCTATCAGACTGTAAAAATTCGTTAACAACAAGCGGTCTAATTGTACGACTGTTCGGCGATGCAATCGTATGGAAAAAGAAAAGACAGCAAAGCGTAGCTCTGTCCACCTGTCAATCAGTATATGTAGCAATGGGCGAAATGTGTCAAAAGATTCTGGCTATATACGACTCAATCAAATTCATGATATCTAGGAGTTCCATGCTAGTCACTCTATACTGTGATAACTTGGTTGTCAAATCGTGCGCGGAAACTGATGGCAGTAGCATACTGAGACATATGATTGAACGAAAGGAGCACGTTATCAAAGAGCGCATTGAACGAAATTACTTGCATATAGAATTGATCTGCTCTAAAAATCAATTAGGAGATATATTGATCAAAGCCTTGAGCGCTTAGTTACATAAATTGAGTTCTAGAATAATGTCAGGTGAATAACAGATTGCTCTGATTACAGGTTCAGAACCAGAGAGCTCGGATTGAATCGGCACACAATGTGCGATTATGTTGGCCTTTACTAACACCAGAGTGTCCAACGGCTGCGACACTGAAAGAGTCTACCGAAATTAAAGCCAACACTGAGCGTATGTTGTAATATACACATGAAAATTCACCAAAGCGTACGGTATGGTGGTGAGAGGGAGTGTTAGAGTAGAGCATCATCCATACTGACTGAGAGATACATGTGTAGTAACTGTACATGCGCCCGTTAGTAGAGAGTGGAGAGTCAGTATGCTGTAATCCCTTGTATAGTTGAGACGTATAATAAAGCGCTTAGATCACTGATATATATTCTTTGTCTTTCTTTTTATTAACTCTGCTATATTTATTTATTAAGCATAGATTCCAACATATGTATATATATATATATATATATATATATATATATATTTAAATTTTAATATAATTTAATATTAATTAGAACTATTTTAAAGCTATTTATTAGGCAATATTTTTATTTCAAATATAAATACAAGCAAAAACAAATGAAACCAAAATATTTGATGAAAGTTTATTCGAAATATTCTTAATTAAGGCAGTATTCTACTTTAGACCTTCGAAAAAAACGCTATTTTTGTGAATTTTTTCTGTGAATGCTATTAAAGATATGGATATAGGATTGGAAATGCTTAATAAAGACACTGTTGAAGTACATAAAAAAATTTTTTTTATTTATTTTATACATTTTTTATACATATATGGTCAAAGCCAACACCTCAAAAAGTAGGTAACGTTGTCGTGGTCATAAAATCTTGCCGACGGATGGTCTAAAACAAAAAAATCAAATAGTTATATGTTCAGTATGACTCTAAACCGATCTAACTAGAATATTTTATGTTCGTGCAAAATCAATAAACGGCAGCAATTAAAACAAAAATCAAAGCGGCTAAAATACGAAAGAAAAAATTGCTTTCTTTTCGTTTTTTTTTGCAATAAAAATATAGTTAGAATTAAAATTTTAAGTTGATTGTAGTTAGGATGGTTGATACAAACATATAGAATATGTGTTAAAAATTTCATAAGGATCGGTTCAATAGTTTTTTAGTTTTCACGACCACGGTGCTTGAAAATGCTGTTTTGAGAAAAACGCGTTTAAAGTTTTTGTAAGTGAAAAATCGTAAAAAAAGTTATCTTATCTTCAGTCATTGATGCCTGGGCCATACGATATGCCTTCAACTTGTTTCAGGTGTGTATTTTCATCTAATTTAGCCTGCTTTTTTGAGTTCTGCTCTCCTTAGAAGCCTCAGTCGACCAGTGGTTCTCTCGAACGATACGCTGTTGGTAGCGCATATTGGCGAACTGCATGGCGGTTTGGCCGATTTTCGGGCCCATAAATTCCATTATTTTCAAAAGTGGGCTGAATCCGTCATTAAAAATGCAGGCAGTACTGAGGCATGCAATTTTAACGATTTTTTTCCATTATAGACATGCTTCGGTGCTATGGCCCCAACTGTTGAGTTGAAACACTCATTGTTATTTTGAATGTTTCTGCCCAAATATCTCTCTCTCTCCAGCAATTCCATTTTTGTTAGATCGTCGTAGATCAGTTTCAGAACACACTGCCTACTATGAGAGCATTGAAAACTTAGTAAAAAGATGAGTAAAAGAATAACCACCAGTATTATCAACTTTCATATCAAAACTTGGATCGTTAGACTTTTTCAGTTTTGCTGCTGATGTAGTCGTATTACTAGTACCACCTTCGTTAGTGAATCTGTTCCCGTGAAAAGAATGTTTTCTAGTTCTAGATGGACGACTAGAAGTTTTCTGTGCACGATACACTTTCTTCGTATCCATTGCGAATAGATAGATGCTTCACTGTTGAACTTCGAGTCACGACTGATTCTCCAATACTGAAATACAGAAGGAAAATTATAAAGGGAAGGTAATATTGAGCAGCAAAGGTATATATTTTGATGAGAATATATATAGGTGTAATGATTTACAATAGCGGAACAGCTGCTGCAGCGAACAAGGCCGAGTAGATGGCTTATCCGGCGCGCGGCTGGGCGGATCGGAATAGCACGCTCGAGTAAGTGGGTTCGAAAGATGAAAAAGTATAGTTAGACTACCTGAATCTTTCTAAAATTTTGAGCTAACATTCTTGAATATATTTACTTTGGAAAAATGTAAAAAAAAACATTTTTTTTCAAAGTTGTACAGTAGAATACTGCCTTAAAGCACTTATGAACTAATATTTCCATGGGATTTTTCGAAGAAATTCTTTAATCGCAGCTACCTTTTGTGGTTTGCGCTTGCATCCTGCCGCATTCATTAAGTGTCCTAGGAATTCTAGTTGAGTTTTTCCTATCTCACACGTGTCCGTGTTTATACGGAGTATATATTGATATGGCAATTAATATATTAATTAATATATTATCATAATATATTAATATATTAATATATTAATATTAATATATTAATATATTAATATTAATATATTAATATATTAATATTAATATATTAATATATTAATATTAATATATTAATTAATATATTGATATGGCCTTTTTAATACTAAATATAAGTAAAATCCGATGCGATGAGTATATCATCGTTATAAACGAACGCACAGCGTAAGTCGTCGAGTGCACAATCTATATACCGCTAGAAAGTTTGGGCCGCGTTTCTAAACGTGAACGCCATAACGTTCCATTCGAAGAGGTCGAATGGCGTTGTAACGGCCGTTCTGTCTTGGTCGTATTTCGCGATAGGAATCTGATAAAACTCCTTTTGCAAATCGAGCTTGGAAAAACTGTTTTATTATTTATGATATTCGGGAAATTCTGTAAATGGGCTATTTATTGGTAATTGTCACCAAGTTTAACCGGCTATAGTCCCTGCAGTTTCTCCATGGATTATCTTTTTTCTGGACCATATGAATCAGACTTGCCTACGCGCTTTTCGAGGGTCTAATTAATCTTTATTGAGCATTTCGTTAAATTGCTCTTTTGCGACCGCGAGGTTTTCCGGACTGAGTCACCGCGTTGACTGACTCAGTGGACGTCCCTCTGGTACACACCTCTGTCAACCAGCTTTAACTCTTGTTCGGCGCCTGTGACGCAGGAGAGATTTTATAATATCGGCGCATAGAGGCTAGTCAGATCAATTGCATGAACTATCGATGTTGTTACCGTTCGGACGTAGCATTTCGCTGCTTCTCCCGTATATATGCGCGTGAACTTTAAAAGCCGTAGATCGGGTAGTAAATGGAAATCCGTAATAAAATCACAACCTATAATCGGAGACATACGACATTTGCGACCATGAAATACCAGGGCAATTTTTCTTAAAAGCCTGCATCAATCGAAATACTGTGCAGTCCGTATGTCGTAATGGTTGTACCGTTCACAGCGTATAAACTGGTTTCCATAGCTTAACGCTCGATTAGTTTTCCGACCGCTTAGTTGCTTTTTTCGAAACAGTATGTATTCACTTTGCCGTAATTGAAATGCTCTTTACACATGCCGACCACTAATTTCGGTTCTTGCGGTTTTTCTATTTTTTTCGGAGTTTTGGCCGGTGGGTCAAGCGGTTTCGGCTGACACGTCGGACTGTTCTCTGGTTTAGAGCTAGTATTTTCCCAGCCTCTATTTTTTGCGACGAACGCTTTTCTATCGCTTTATTATTGTTAGAGGTTTGATGTGAACTAAAGTGTATGCGACGGATCTCGAACCGGAGTTGTTCTAGCGCTTTTGCGATCGATGGTGTATCACACGACGCGCACTCTTCGGGAGGGGACCCGTCCTCCACATAACCTCAAAAACTTTATCCGCGTGACGCGAGGCTTCATCATAGTTGTCGTTAATAATCCCGCAACGAATGTACTTGGGTACTCTTGACCGCCATAGAGCCGTAACTACGTCTACTATTTGTAGGAAAATTCTGGGTTTCCTATTACCCATTTCTACGCTGCGGAATAATTTCTCCAGCTTCTGTCTTTCGGAGACAGCTTGTTGTTGGAGTAGTTCGTTTTTTAATATAACGTACATAGCCTTCGCGGGAAGTTCGTGAAAGACGCCGGGTGTAGTACGAATTATGTCGCTCGGTAAGTGGCTCGTCAATATTTCGAATTTCTCGATGTTCAACGTTGTGCCTTTTACCGTAAGCACCATTTAGAAAATGTTAAACCATCCTTCGGCTTCTGTTTTAACGAAATTCGTAAACCGGACTGATTATTCCGATCGCAGTTCCGTCAGCGGGATTATCGATTCTCTCGTTCAGTTTAGTGATAACTGCACTCAGTTTAGTGATAACTGCACTCAAACTCTCTGCGGAGGTTGATATTAGGTTGTCAAATATCTCCCTTCCACTTTTTTGCTCTTCTCCTAAAAACCTCCCTTCCGAACTCCCGTAGCTTCTGACGAGTCATCAACAAAGTGTGTGGTCTGACGTTGTCCTGGTAGAACACAACACCCTTGTGGCCAATTGTGGACGCTTCTCATTGATAGCCTGCTTTAAGCGGTCCAGTTGTGCACAGTAGATGGCAGAATTAAGCGTCTGGTCATATGAGAGCAGTTCATAGTGGATGATTCTCTTCCAATCCCACCAAACACACAGCAAAACCTTCCTGGCCGTCAATCCCGGCATGGGCACTGTTTGGGATGGTCCACTGGTCTTGGACCACGACCATTTTGGCTTGATATTATCGTATGTGATTCATTTTTCGTCGCCAGTCACCATCTGCTTTAAAAATGGTTCGAGTTCGTTCCGTTTCAGCAGCACATCGCAGGCGTTGATTAGGTCAAGAAGGTTTTTTGCGTCAAATCATGCGACACCCAAACATCAAGCTTTTTTGTATATAGAGTTCTGCAGATGGTTTAAAATGTTTTGGTGACTAACTCTCATCTCCTGGGCGATGTTACGAGATGCCACATGTCGGTCTAACTCGAAAAATTCCATGGTTTGATCGGTATTCGTCGTCACAGGTTTTCTACCCGCTGGCTTATCCATGGTGTCGTTTACACCGACTCTGAATCGTCGAAACCATTCCTCTGCGGTTCGAAGTGATAGCGTGCCATCCCCCAAAACAGCATTAATCTCAGGGAATGTTTCTCTAGTGGATTTGCCTTTGATGAAGGAAAACGTGAAAATAGCACGAATTTCGGCGTTAGTGATCTCCATGTTTAAACCTCTAACAGTTTTGAACGCAATATCCAATCTAATCATGCATAGCGTCGTTTTGTACGTTATGTTAAGACGTTTCAAATGATGTATAGAATTGCCAGATACGAGCTTTGTAGTGGTTTGTACATAGCCGCGAAATTCATAAGACATAAAGGCGGGAGGGAGATATATGACAACTTAATATATATCTCGGCACATTAAATATTTTATATTTAAATATCTAATACAACTAATCATCGAATTTCCGTAAAATGCATCTCGAAACATTTCTCTGTCATTAAAATTTCTTGCGAAAGATAAATATTAAGAAATCGAATTAACCGTTGATAAGTTCGCTGTAACATAGCAACCCAACATTGAAAAAATCAGTTGGATCGTTTGGTGATGTACTCGTCGATCCTTCGTATCACAATAAATTATTATTGAAAGAATTAATATTTCGAATAATATTATAATTATGAATCATTCAACCAATGCACTTTTTATCAAGGTGCATGCAACGGTGATGCTCTGCACGGCCTTGACGATGCCCTTCAAGGAGATTTTACTTTGAATTTTCTTATTTATTCTTAGTATTACCCAGAAACATCAACGTGGGCGTAGTAAAATCTGTCCCCTCGGCTTATAAATTGAAACTAAAAATAAACTAAAAAATAAAAATAACGCAACGTGCAAATCTTAAATTCATAAAAAACTAATAAAAAAGTAAATAAAAATCATTCTTTCCTTTAAAAATTTAATTAAAATTGATAAATTGAAGCTTTATAATTTTGAACGTGATTTTGAACTGGAACTTAAATAAGTATTGAATTTAGTTCTGAGTTTATTTTACAAACTAAATATTTCTATTAATTTAAAATACAATTAATAAGTAAATAAGCAGTACAGCTTTAAAATAAATGACTATTTAAATTTTTTTTAAAACATTTTTTTCCATTATAAGTTTTCGCTCTTCATTGTGATAACAGGATCGGATAGTTTTTAACTTCATCGTATTAAAATTAATTCTTGAAATCTTAATCACTGTGATCGGCGTTTGGGTAATTTAATTTGTTAGATTAGTCAAAATGAATCGACTTACTGAAAGAGAGCGAATGTCACTTCTTATGATGAGAGGTTGGAGCGAAATGGTACGATCTATTAGAGAAATTATGAATGTTGTGAAGACATGATGGAACGCATAATTAAAAATCCTGAATTTTCATACAATATAGCATTCTCAGATGACGTGACTTTTCAACTTGATGGAGCCTTAAATAGGCTTAACTGCAGATATGTAGACGTCTTCCCATACTCCTGGATAGTACTCACGGACTCTTCCGTCATAAGTCTTTTCGACTTTCAAATGCCCTGACGAGGCTATGCTATGCGCGTCCTCTAGTACTCTCTTCCGGGTATCAACCGGCACGACGAGTCGTCATCGTTCCTGGAGAAATTGAATGGGATGGAGTAGCCGATCCTTACAGTGCTTGTAGAATAGTCCATTCTCGACCCTCCAGTTGGCGAACTTGCTGAGGTTTTTTTCCACCTCTTGTACTCTCTGCAGGTATCAGGTGTCATCAATCTTCTCGAAGGCAGCAATCTCATCCGCTTCACACACTCATTGTGATAAGGCGTCAGGGACGTGATGCATTGCTCCTTTACGATGAAATTCTGGAGCCATCGCAAAGCACTGTGATCCGATATGGCCTTGAAGTGATAACTCTCAAGGAACGGACGCAGTTTCTTGATAGCCCATATGAGTGCTGAGCATTGCTTCTCGGATGTCGTATAGTTTCTCTCCGCGGACGTTAATAATCTGCTGATGTACACGATGGGATACCCTCCGTCCTCAAACTCTTGTGTGAGCACGGCCCCAATCGCACAGTTACTCGCATGACTTTGGACGATGAACTCTCGGGCAATATCGGGTCGCGCTAACACAGGAGCTCGTGTCAAGACTACCTTCAGTTTCTGAAATGCCTCCTCCTGATCGTCGCCCATATCCATGCTTGGTTATTTTTCAGGAGCTTACACAGTGTATAAGCACTTTTATTTGCGAGTTATGTTCTATGAATAGGGCAGACCACACTACCATACCCAGGAAACGTCGGAACTGCCGCTTATTCTTGGGTGCTGAGTACTCCAAGATGGGTGTGACGTTCTCCGGGTTCGTTCTTAGCCCCTCTCGATCTAGAACATAGCCCAAGTACGCGACCCTAGTGCAGCTGAACTCGTACTTCTTCCGATTGCTTTGCAGTCGGGCATCCACCAGTTTCCGTAGGACTGCTTCCAGATACTTGAGATGGTCCTCGAAGCTATCGGTCACGACGATGATATCGTCTAGGTACGCGAACACCCAAGGTTTGTGTTCGGGCCCAAACAAAGCTTCCATGAGTCGCTGAAATGTCATGGGCGTATTCGTTAGCCCGAGCGACATTCTCTTAAATTGCCAGAGCCGCGAACCTAGTAAGGCAAAGACAGTGTAGCGTTTACTCCTTTCGGCCATTGGTACTTGGAAATACGCCCATTTCAAGTCGATAGTCCAGATATACGAGGCTTTTCGTAGCTTATCCAGAATTGCGTTGATGCTCGGTATCGGATAGGCATCCTTCTTTATCATAGGCATCCTTCTTTATCCGTCTGTTTAGGTCGCTGCAGTCTATACAAGACCTACAAATTCCGTCTGACTTCTTCACTATCAAAGACGCGCTACATCAGTCGCTTGCAGAATTTTCTACAATACCCTCTAGGTACATTCTCTCGACCTCTTCCTGCGCTATCTGATACATTTTCGGTGACATGCACCTCGGATGGTGCTTCAGCAGCATTTCATCATCTACTCTTTCTCTTTCTCTATCTCTCTTCCTCTACCGCCGAATATAGTTATAATAATACATGGGAGGAGATACACCTCGCGCGGCAAGAGAGCCGCGTCAAGTGTATTAGGCCTGCGCCTGCTTTCCCCCTCTAATGCATACCCGCGCTCTACCGTTCTCTCTCATACTCGACTAACACGCATATTGAGAAGTATACCGTGATAGGGAAACCCGAGACTTCCAACATCAGCGCGTATACTGCAATTATACATAACGGATGTACTGAAGAAAAAACGCCTCTGCATTTAATTATGAAACATGATTAGACGAATAAATTGTGCGTATATACGAGGGTGGATTGATAAGTTTCCGATCTAACCAAGAAAAACAACGTTTTTAAGAATTTTTTTTATTTCTCAACATAATCTCCAAGTCTGATACATTTCTCATAGCGGTGTTCTATTCTAATAATGCCATCTCTATAGACTGATTTGTCAAGCTCCTCAAAATACCCATTTACAGCTTTGATTACTTCTTCATTGTCCATAAATGTCTTACCGCCAAGCCATTTTTTGAGGTTAGGAAACAGATGATAGTCACTCGCGGCTAGGTCTGGAGAGTAGGGAGGGCGCGGCATTAATTCAAATTTCAGATCGTTGATTTTCGTATTGACTAGTGATAGTTTTACCTTTTTCAAGGTAATCAATGTATATAATATCTCTTGCATCCCAAAAAACAATAGCCATAACCTTGTTCGCCGAAAAAATTGTTTTTGCCTTCTTTGGAGTTAGTTCCGCTGGTCCAATCCACTATTTAAACTGTTGTTTGGTTTCAGGAATGTAGTGGTGAATCCAAGTTTCGTTAATGGTTATGAATCGACGCAAAAATTTGCTTGGATTACGCTTATACAACGCCAAATTGGCGGTAGAAATGCTCTTTCGAATCAATTTTTGGTTGACTGTTAGCAAACGCGGCACCCATCTTGCACAAGGCTTTTACATATACAAATGTTG
Organism: Sycobia sp. Sy_11; assembly: GCA_018907035.1. Lineage (NCBI taxonomy): Eukaryota > Metazoa > Arthropoda > Insecta > Hymenoptera > Epichrysomallidae > Sycobia > Sycobia sp. Sy_11. The sequence continues at coordinate 191,686 of JACCIC010000149.1, read as the reverse complement.
GTGAAAAATATTTTGTATACCTTCATATGACATCTTAAAAGTCTCAGGTATCTCACGCACTTTTAATCTGCGATCTTTCAGCACTATTTGACGGATTTTTTCGATCACATCTGGAGTTATGACCTCAAAGGGACGTCCTGAGAGATGCTCATCAGAGGTGCTCATACGACCCTTTTTAAACTCGGAAAGCCACTGCTTAACGGTTGAATATGATGGGGAGTATGTCCCCAGAGTTGAGTCCATCTCTTCTTTAATTTCTTTTCAAATAAAAGTATTTGATGACAGTGAGATCTTCCAGCTTTTCCATTTTTACGAAAAACACAGAGGCGTCATATGCAGCATGCTCTCAAACCTAAACTAAAATGACGATCGGACTGAAACTATAGCTACAAGCTATGTAAGGATGGTACTATAGAACGTCATCCTCGTATGTCTGCACACACACATACATACACACACACATATATATATATATATATTTGTGCATATATACGTATGAATGCGTTTGTTATATGTATATGTTTCCGAATAATCATAAGTAAAATAATTTAATATGCTATATTAAATTATTATTAATGCAAATATCATTATTATATCGTAAAGACGTATTGTAAATGAATATTATAATAATTATAATGTATTAAATATTACAATAAGAATATGATAATTATTAAAGATAACTATTATTATAAATTGTTATCATTAGAAATTATTGTTATTATAAAATCGGCGGTTCGTCCGATATTAGACGAGCGGTGACGGAAGTGAGTGATATTATTGCTATAAATTGGCCTGCCAAAGGCAAAATCGACAGTTCAACCGGTGAAACGAGTTCCCTGAAGTCGATTCATACGAACTCCTCGTGAAACTAACCATTTGTCCAGATCTCGATAAATCCTATCACTAAAACCTTGTTAATTTAATGTCTGATGCGAGGCGCTTCTCAAAAGCCAGACGGTCAATAATTTGCCTAACCCAAAGAGAACGTGATCCTGGTTACGAAGTGCTCCTCAAAAGACCAGCAGTTCTCTTGTCCTAATCATCTATTACTTCTTAATTCTTGATCCTGATTGCGAGACACTCCTAAAAAGACAAGCGCAATTGAGCATACCACTAGTTTTACCATATAAAATAAACCTGATTTATTAAATTCTCTGCATGAAAAATAACATCGGGTATTCGTGCGGAAAAATCGCTAAATTAATAACGTTGCGGAAATTAGCGCGCGTTTAATAAAATATCTCCAGTTAGTTTGTTAGATCTAGTATAATAAGTTGTGCGTTACTGTTATATCTTCATTTATTTATTTAGTATTCATTATTTTACTTTTCGATACAGACGCGCGCCAGAGCTTGGAAGTTTGAAATAAATCTATATTTTACATTAACAAAATATACTGTGTTTAGAAAAGAATTATTTTCCTGATCCGCTGTCCATTCCAGAAAAACTTCCTCCCCACTCCAAACTACCCTGGTAAATACCGCGTAAGCCATTCCGCGAGGGATAGGAACGTTACAATAAAATAAAAATATTGAAATAATAAACTATATTCTATCTTAAATTAATAAATATTTCTATTCGTTTTATAGTCCCATTAAATAAATTAAAATTAACACATAATAATATCAATAAATATGTATATCGATACTAATACATATCAATATATAATTAATTGAAAATTATAATGACAGTCAGACTGTCCTTCTTTGAAATCACGCCCGTAGACTAATCTGAAATAAAAATATATTAGCTGAAAAAATTCTTTATTAATAAAGTGCAATCTGACTGTCCTCACCATCTTTACTCAATTGATGATTGATTGAGGCTGTCCAATGCTTCAAACTCGCTACAGCTCTTCATCAGGGACTAAACTAAACCTTATATTAATATTCTAATTTATATATATCCCTATCCTCGCTAAACTAAAAATTCAGTAATTTGAATATACAATCTCCCCTCTACTTCCAAAATATCCACATTCACAAAAGCAAAAGAATGTAAAAACTTCAAACAATGCTCCTTTATACCGGAAGTAATATGTGAACTACGTAAACCATATAAATATCATAAATTATAATATCCATAACCAACATGTTCATAAATTCTCTTTTTTTAAATATTTAAATTCCCTTTAAATATAAATATTAAATATTACAAATATTAAATATCATAATATTGGAATCATAAATTTGAAATTCTATTTTTTAAATTGAAATTGAAATTTTTTTAAACCAATTATATTCATGAAATATGTTGATGATATTTTTATAATTGTTCCAAAAATTTTACTGGATAAAATGGTGGATCGGTGAGGCCTACGATCGCTAGAGCGAATGATCTCATTCCTTTATTAAGCTGCATTTTCCTTAAAACTATTTATTTATTATTATTGTTTAGAATTTTAGATATATTTGTGTAAACAATAGATGCTGTTATATATAGGGATGCATATAAAATGCACTCAGCCATTTCTTTTACGGATCCCTTGTTTTAAGACATTATTATATGTAAGTTTGTCTTAATATCTTCATAAATTTAGAAAAATATTTAATATAAATTTTTTATAAAATACATGAGAAGATGTATTTACAATTCTTACTATATTAAGACTTATATAATATTTTATATTAAGTTCTTAAAAAAAATAGGAAATTTCTAAGTAGTAAATTTCTTAATATGCTAAGAACATTTATTATTCTCGATGGCTAGAGCGAAGGACTAGTAAATTGGTGAGCCGAGTTCAAATCCCGGTCTCGGACGATTGACACAAGCACCGCTGAAATAATTTACATATGCTTTGTTTATAAACACATCCTAGACCTCCGTCGCTGATTAGCACCAGTATTTGGAAGCATAAATAATGCGATGTTAAATAACATAAAAAATATGTATTATTATGTTTCCGTTTATCACAATCAGTAAGGCATCTGACAATATCATTGAACTGATTTATATTTTAAATACAGAATATTTTTTGTGTTAATATATTAAAATCATGTCTATTTAACAGTAATTTTAATTAAATAATTAAAGTCAATAATCAGTTGAGTTTTTTGGATATTAATGTTATTAGATATAATAATAATAAAGTGAAGCTTAATTGATATAGAAAACCTACTTGGTCAGGGTGACATCTCCGGTGAATGGGGTGGTAGGGGCAACGTCGCGATGCCTCTAGACGCCAAAAACTGAGACACTGAACGCACTGTGATAGGGAGCATTGACGTGATGGAGAACCCACTCTGAGAAACTTTTTTCGTATTTTTTCGAGTACATTGCGGTAGAATACTTGATATACAATTTGTCCAGGTGGTACAAACTCTTTGTGAACCACCTCTTTACTGTCGAAGAAGCAAATGAATATGGTTTTCACTTTGGACTTGCTCATTCTCGCCTTCTTTGATTTTGGTACTTCAGGAAACAGCCACTGTTGGCTTTGTCGTTTAGATTCGGGGTCATATGGAAAGAACCAACTTTCATGACCAGTAATAATTTTATCGAGAAGAGTAGGATCACTTTCAACCTGCTCGAAACAATCTTGAGTGATTTTCATTCGGTGACTTTTTTGTTCATCTGAAACGTTCTTCGGTACCATCTCATACACAGCTTTTTCATGGCGAAATATTCGGTTAATATCTTCTTGTTTCCCGTTTACTATTCAACTCATCAGTCAATATTCGAATGGTTAGTCGCTGGTCTTGAAGGAAAAGGCACGGACACGCTACGAATTCGCGTCGGTTCGCGGTTTTACCGAGTTTCGCACAAAAATTTATCACGCGCCATTGCTCTAAATTTCTGTTCCATTTTCGTGACATGTACTACTTGCGCATTGTTACAAGACACTAAACAGCTGTGAAGAAATAATCGTACAAGAGTCATCAAGGTCTCAATGGAGAAAGTAGGGATCTACTATTACGGTGGCGGAGTTACAGGTTTGGAATGTCACCACAGGCCGAAAAATAAAATCGGTTGGATTACTTAATTGTCTGACCTCATATATTTTTTCCTTTAGGTATCTACCCGTTGGTCCAATGTAATATTTGTCATAGTCTTTACAATTTATTTTATATACAACTCCTGTTTTCAAACATTTATCATCCTTATTTTTGCAATTATTAAATATTCTTCTTATATTATAATTATTTTTAAAGTGAACTTGAATATATGTTTTCTGAAAGTATTTCTAATTCTTTCTGACAATCCTTTTACGTATAGTAATACTACGATCTTATTGTTATATTTCCTGTTTTCAAACCGATATCCAGATATCTCGGGCCGATTTCCACAGGGAGTTTTGTATTTTCACGTTAGAAATAGATTTCTAGGTACCTCTGGATGGCTTCTGTGGGGAGTATCGTGTTTAATAGGTAGGAAACGATATCCACGTATGTCGTGATGACTTCTACGGGAAGTATCCTGTTTAGACAGTAGGAAATAATGTCTAGGTATGTTGCGACTACTTCTACGAAGTATTTTGTATTCGCTCGTTAGAAACAATTATCTAGGTGTTTCGGGACTACTTTCACGGGGAGTTTTATATTTGCACCGTAGAAAAAAATGTCTAGGTATTTTGGGACAACTTCCACTGGGAGTGTTGCGTTTGCACGGTAGAAACACATGCCTAGCTATCTGGGACGACTTCTACGGGGACTACCGTGTTTAGTCGGTAGGAAACGAGGTCCAAGTATGTAGAGTTTTGTGTTCGGACGGTAGAATACTAATAAGTTCAGGTATTTCGGGACGATCTCTACGGGGAGCATCATGTTGAGACGGTAGAAGTTAATGTCCAGGTATGACAGTATGACTATACAGGGAGTTGCGTATTCTATATTTGGACGTCGTATTCTACCTTCCCAACACATAACTCTCTCTAAGAGTTCTTCCAAGACATGTTATATGGTCGGAATATGAAACTCTCCGTGGAAGTCGTCTAGAGATACATGAACATTTTATTCTATCGACCGAATTCGAAAGTACAATTTCCCCGTAAAAGCTGTATGTAATATATATATATATATATATATATATATATATATATATATATACGAGGTGTGTTCAAAAAGTAACGAGAATTTTTAAATTTCGCGGGTTCGAAGAGCTCACCTGTATAAAAATTTCTTTTATTAAGTTAGTACGTTTGTCACTGAAGTACGATCAAATTTTCAGCAATACTCATTGCTTACTTTTTTAATGGGAACCGCTAACGTTAAACGTGTTTTTTGAGGTCGGCGATTTTCGTTTGAGAAAAAAAATTAAGCAAAGAATTTGAATTCAATTGTGCGCAAAAAATGAAACAAAGTGTAGTGAAGTTTTTAAAATATTAAAAAAGGCATATGGTGAGTCTTCTATGAGTCAGACAAGGATTTACGAGTGGTATAAGTGTTTCCAAGATGGCCGTGAAAATGTTGAAGATGACGAACGATCGGGACGCCTAAGCACATCAACAATCGATGAAAACGTGAAAAAAGTAAAAGAAATGGTTATGAACGATCGCGGAATCAAAATCAGAGAAGTCGCTGATGACGTTGATATATCAGTTTGCTCATGCCATGGAATTTTTTGCGGGTGTTTTTGGATATGAAACGTGTGGCAGCAAAATTTGTTCCAAAATTGTTTTTCAAATTTCGAACAAAAACAGTGGCGACTGAAACTTGCTCAGGAGTCGCTAAATGACGTTAATAACGATGCAGAATTATTAAAACGTGTTATAACAGGTGACAAAACATGGGTTGACGGATATGATGTCGAAACTAAGGCTCAATCGTTTCAGTGGGGGTATTCTGGATCGCCAAGACCGAAAAAGGCTCGACAAACGAAAATCACCGAGCTCAGAAAACACGACCAACGTTAGAGGCCACTTCAAAAGTAAGCAATGAATATTCTGAAAATTTTATTGTAGTTCAGGAGCATGCGTACCAACATAATAAAAAAATTTTTATACAGGCGGACTCTTCAAACCCACGAAATTGAAAAATGCTCGTTACTTTTTGAACACACCTCGTATATATATAATATTATAATATAATATATAAATATAACATTCTATATATATATATATATATATATATATATATATATATATGTTGCGTCCAGCAACTATATCGGATATATATATGTATGAATATACATATATCTATATGTATATGTACGAGTATTAGTATTTACACAAGTGGTCATTCCCTTGCCGTTATTCAAGCTCGGGAATGTACGTGGATTTCGAGCGAGGAGGAGAGTGAGACAGAAATAGAGAGGAAGAAAGAAGAAAAGGGGCGAGCGTTCGGCAACGTCGCAATGGCACTGTCCATCATAAAAAAAGGTATATATATGTATACGTATATATACCAGAAGAAACGAGAATTTCTCAAAATTTTCCTATTCCTAGGAACTGGAGAATGTTGACTGTGTCGAATGCCGAAAAACCAGATAAAAACCAGATGCGGCCAAACGAGGCTGCCTGCCTGGGGGCCCACTGTAATGCGGTGTGGACCGAAGTGCCTTTCCCCTCCCCCTCCCTAACGATCGTACTTTCCCCTGCGGAAAACTCAAGACGAAGCGGAGGGCGCGCTAATGCGATTTTTACGACCCCCTCCTCCTTTTGTCTACACTGACAAATTTTGGGACGAAATATCACCGAGAACGACACTATGAAGAAAACTCAGAATTTTAAAAGGAATTATATAATGAAATAATATTTCAAAATATAATTCCTGCTTCGATGTCTTATGTTCGAATTTTAAATAATTATAATTATTATCGCGAGAGCCTATTTTATTTTGTGAATCACGATTATTATTATAGTTTTAATTATCATTATTGTTATTGTTATTACTAATTATGTAAACTTATTTATTATCATGAATGGTTACCTTATTTTCATAGTTTTAATTATTATTATTGTTATTATTAAAGTTATAAAGTTAATCATATTTTTCGAATCACGATTATTATTATAGTTTTTATTATTGTTATTGTTAATGATGTAAAGTTATTTATTATCATGAATGGTTATCTTATTTTGATAGTTTCAATTATTATCATTGATATTGTTAAGGTTATACAGTTAACCATATTTTGCGAATCACGATTATTATTATAGTTTTAATTATCATTATTATGGTTAATAAACTTAATTATTATCATGAGTGTTTATCTTATTTCTAATTATTATTATAGTTATTATTAAGGTTATAAGGTTAATTATTATTATCAGTGTTTCCTATCCGTTGTCTTGAAGAAGATCGGCTGTTTCACCATCCCTCAGTCGATCGGGTGATGAGCTTAAAAGCTCCTCCTACAAATGAATGGAAGGGTGAAAAAATAGTAAGATAGCTGCCATTGTACGAGTGAGCAGATATCCCCTTAAAAGGATATCCTAGAATAAATGAGTTAACTCACGGAGCAGTGATGTGCTGGAAGACCCGAAAGGGTAACTGAATAGGGACTTCCATGCCGACCATGATCGAAGCTGCAGGTCCTATAAACAGACCTTCGTCAGTAATACAGAGATGAAGGAAGGCACACTCGCTCAGAGACTCTATAAACGGGTATCTCCTGAGGAGTGAAAACACACGCGGAGCGTAAGCGAACGATACTGTAAAAGGGATCTTAGCAGGGTGATTATAGATACATGAGTGAGCTTCAAGCATTGGAGCTTCACTAGAATATTTGAAGGCAAATGTATGAATCTACATCAATGAAGGTTAGAATGAGGTACTCTTGAACAAATGACAGACCGCCGGGTACGACTTGCGAGCTGCCAAAAGGAGATTCTAGATGTCGAGGTTTACGCCTGGTTTCGTGCTGGGTGACCCGAAACATCTTTGGCTCCCGATGACGGCAAGACGGGAGGCTAGATCCTAGCAAGATCTAGTCAATCGGCTTTGGCGAGTGCGTTCGAGGCGTGATTTCCTCCGATGTTTTTCCAGAGAGTGAAACACCTTCTTGTTGTGGTGCGAAGCTCGAGAAAACGGAGGTGGAATAGCGCACCGGAACGTGCTATACTCCTACACAATGGTCCGGGATGGGTCAGCCCTTACAAGCATGTGTTGGGGGGCTACGTCATCGAGCTCAACGTTGAAGGGTCCAGGAGGCCGACCATCTACAGGAATGAAGTAACAAAAATAGATCTATGGATTGCCTAAAGCAACAAAGAAGTCACCTTGGGGTGGGGTAGGGAGAGCCGGCTGAGGCCGGGATTAAGTCTGTTGAGCAGACGAGTGAACTGGAGATTATTCTCCAACTTGCTCGGCTGCTCAAAGACATGATAAAGCCATGAAGAGCCAACCTAATATAAAAAAAGATATTAAGGATGGCCTCCCAAAAGCTGAGGAGCTCGTAGATGCTCTTCAGCACAAAATACAAGGGAAGAGGGTACCAGGGAGCCTCTTCCCAACAACTAGACACAAGAGAGAAGAGACAACCCCGAAGCGACCGGCATAAAGTCCCCCGGATATCTCCCTTACTAAGGAGAAAAAAAGAAGGGAGAGCAGGAGGGTAAAAAAGAGGGTCGGAATCTAGTAAAAAAAAGAAGAAGAAGCACGGTGAGCAGAATGCTGAGGAACAACCTCAGCATCTGAAGAAAAAAATAACTGAAATAAAAAAAAAAGGCCAAAGCTCGATGCGATCGCCATCAAACCAGCGCAGGGGAAATCCTACGCTGAGGTGATGAGTTCCATCAAACCGGAGGACTTGAACGCGAATGTGAGGACCGTCCGGCAGACCAAATCGGGTGAGGTGCTGATTGAACTCAGACATACCAAACCCGAAGGTCGGAAGGCACTTGCTGAAGTGCTCAAGGAAGCGACAGGCCAGAGCGGCTGTGTCAGGGAGCTGACCCCTAGAGGAAGTCTAGAGGTTAGAGACCTGGACTGTTGGGTGACAGAAGATGAGTTGTGTGACGCCCTCAAAAGCAAACTGCCAGATTATCGTAGCGAGCTGCAGGTCAGAGTGACCAAAACCACCACCGTGGAACAACGTGCTGCCATCGTAGTGTTGGAGGAGGTTGCTGCCGCGCAGCTGCTGAAGATCAGGTTTGCGAGTGGGCCTAGTGAATTGTCGTGTACGCTGCCGCGAAATACTGATGAGGTACTACAGGTGCCTAGGCTATGTCCACCGGTGCCATAGCTGTAAAGCCCTGACCGTAGCGCCTGTTGTTATCGTTGCAGACAGAGAGAGCACAAGGTCGCGTCTTGCACCGCAGAACCTGAATGTTTTCTCTGTAAAGGTAAAGTGAAATCGGAGGGACGCCGGCACGTTGCCGGTTCCGGCGCCTGTCCGACTTTTCGCGAGGCTCTCTCAAAAAAGGCTAAATGGTAGTAATTCTGCAAGGGAATATTCATCGCAGCAGGACAGCTGATCACCTCCTTCTTCGGCTTTGCCACGATACTAAGGCTGATATATTAATTATTAGCGAATAGTATCGGAATAGAGAAGGATTAGGTTGGTTCATCGATAACTTTGGAATGGCAGCCATTTGGATTCCTGACCCACGAAAAACAAAAGTAGAGGCTCATGGATCTGGAAATGGCAATGTTTGGGTACGATGCAATCGCATCACGTAAGTGAGTCATACTTGGTGACCTGGAAGACATCGTCAGAAAAATGAAAGGTGAGCTGGTGATGGCAGGTGACTTTAATGCAAGGGCCCTAGAATGGGGCATGGCGGGGCCCGACTCCAGGGGTCGAAGAATCATGGAACTAGCGTCCAGACTAGGTCTAATAGTTCTAAACACTGGTAATACTTCGACCTTCAGGAGACCGGGCTATGCCGAAACTATATCTGATGTGACCTTTGCGACTGAACATCTGGCCTCTCGAATCCAGGACTGGCAGGTGATCGAGGACTACATAGCCAGCGATCACCAGTACATCACATTCCGCGTATGTGATAGAACGCCAGGTTGCACTGGACATAATTCGCGAGAGCCCCCTAGATGGAACGTTGCAGGGATAAATAGAGAGAAATTCTCACAGGCCATTGAACGCGGTCAGCAAAGCCTTGTTAGGATTCCAAATGGTTCGTCGACAATTAAGCACGCCAGGGAGTTGACTAGCGCTACGATGCACATTCTACGCCGGGCTTGCGAAGAGTCGATGCCGTGCAAAGTGGTTGGTAGGAAAAGACGTCCTGTTTACTGGTGGACGGCTGAGATAGCTGGCATGAGGCGTAAGTGTTTACATCTACGACGAATGTTACAGAGAACTCGTAAACACGGAGATGACATCACTTTGAGGAGGGTTGAATACAAGCTATCTAAGAAAGCCCTTCGACGAGCGATCGAGGCCAGCAAACGCCGATGCTGGAAGGCGCTGTGTGAGGACATAGATGGGAATTCATGGGGACTGGGATACAGGGTAGTTGCTGGAAAACTGGGAGCTCATGGAAACATGGGCACCTTGGACTCCGGCACAATGCAGAACATCGTAGCTACTCTGTTTCCTACCCACCCTGATAGGTCTGATTCAGCTCCACCGAAACGAGAACTGGATGTACCTCTTTTCAGCAAGGAGGAGCTCGGTAGAGCCGTGAGAACCATGCGGAATAAGGGGGCTTCAGTACTTGATGAAATTCCAGGAGAGGTGCTGAAAATAGTATTTGAGGAGCATCTAGAACTCCTTCTGTCGATGTACAATTCGTGCTTGATGGCTGATTTATTCTTTTCTAACTGGAAGGTGGCAAAACTTGTGCTTATCAACAAAGGCAAGGGTCCGCCGGAGGCGCCCTCGTCGTATCGACCTTTATGCATGTTAGATACAGCTGGAAAGATGATGGAGCATCTATTGAAGCCACGACTCCTCGGGGCTGTTGCTACTGTGCGAGACAGTGTGGATTCCGAGGGGGCAGGGCGACTGTGAACGCAATCCTCGAGGTTTTTGATGCAGCGAGGCGCACAGAGAGGGGTAATCACTACTCCCGACCTGTTTGTCTCCTGGCTACCCTTGATGTTCGGAAATTCTTCAACTCTGTTGGATGGGCAAATGTTTTGATGGCCATGGAACGAGACTTTCGGGTGCCGCCTTATATACTTCGTATATTGGGTGACTAACTTAAGGATCGATACTTGGTTTACGAGACATCGGACGGTCGGAGAAGGAAAAAACTTAGTTCCGGGGTGGCTCAGAGATCTGCTCTCGGAGTCGACATGTTGAACATCTCATATGACGGAATACTCCGGATGCAGATGCCTGAGGACACCTTTCTGGTTGGAAACGCAGATAATGTAGCAGCTGTCATCATCGCTAGGCATTATGACGCTGCACAGATGCGACTCAATCAGGTGATGCGTCGCGTGGAGAGATGGATGGAGAGCAGTGGGTTAGAACTGGCAGCGGCGAAAATGGAGATCGTGCTTCTAATTGAGACACGTATCCCAAAGATACGCCTTATGCAGGTTGGAGACACGACGGTGAGTACCAAAGCAGCTGTAAGGTACCTGGGGGTGACGCTTGATTCCAAGCTGACCTTCTGGGACCAAATAAAAAAAGCGGCGGATAGAGCTGCCCGAGTGACAGCGCAACTTGGCCGGTTGATGGCCAATGTCGGCGGCCCAGCGCCCTGCAAACGGCGTCTGCTCATAAGGACAGCCGAATCCATCATGCTATATGGCGCGGAGGTATGGGCCGATGCACTGATGGCCCAAAAATATAGAAAAAGAATGGCGGCAGTGCAGCGTATAGGGGCATTACGCATCGTGAGCTCCTACAGTACGGTCTCCGAGTCGGCGTTGCTGGTAATCGCATGTGTTATTCCCATTGATCTCCAAGCACAAGAAAAGAAAGTCGTCCACCAGAATAAAAATATTCTCGGCAGAATATAGGCAGCTGCACGGGCCAGCGCTGCCACAATGACCGAATGGCAGAAGCGCTGGGATAGGGATCCGCGCGGCCGATGGACGGTTCGACTGATCAGACAGTGAAAGCCATGGTTCCAGAGGTCGCACGGAGAGGTTAATTACCACCTCACGCAGCTCTTATCGGGGCACGGTCGGTTTCGATCCTATCTCCACAAGATGGAGAAAATACTGGATACGAACTGTGCCCACTGTTGCGTTCCCCGAGACGATACGCTTCATATATTTTTTCAGTGCGAGGTGTTTCGCCTCGAAAGGGAGTGCCTCTGGAGAGACATAGGGCTATGTGGGCCTGAAAAATATCGTCCGGCTGATGCTGGAGAGCCCTGAGAAGTGGTCCAGGATTTGCAATTTTTGCAAAGCCATCCTGGACCACAAACGAAGAATTGAAGAAGGCGTGTAAGCCGATAAGGGTGAATAGGATGGCGTAGCTCAGAAGTAATGTCCTCATAGATGGTTCCTGGGCTGCATTTACGCCATCGTGAGGAGGTCTCCTCGGTGCACGCGTGCCGACCCCGACTTGCAGCTCTTTTCAGTGCTGTGGGAAGCAGTTGAGGGGAATGCACTGAGGGGGTAGTTCTTTAGTGGGTATGCCCTCACAGGTGCGTCTTACATACCCAGCGTCCAGTCTCCGGGATCCATAAAGGATTTTTCTCCTCCACCTCCTCAAAAAAAAAAACCCCGTTGGTATAACTTAAAGTATATTTAAGTGATTTATTTATTTCATTTTATGTTTTTTTAAGAATATAGAAAATAGTTTCAATAATAATTATTAATACGCTTATAATTTTGAATAATAAAACAAAAAATAAACAATAAGTTTACAAATTATTTTCAAATAGAAATTAAAACACTTATAAAGCATAGAACTTTTATTTAATTAAAATTACTGTTAAATAGACATGATTTTAATATATTAACACAAAAAATATTCTGTACTTAAAATATAAATCAGTTCATTGAATTTATCATTTCATTTATCACGAATTGTGATAAAGGGAAACATCATAATATATGTTTTTTATGTTATTTAACGTCGCTTTCTTTATGCTTCCAAATACTGGTGCTAATCAGCGACGGAGATTTACGATGTGTTTGTAAACAAAGCTATGTAAAGTATTACAGCGGTGCTTGTGTCGGCCGAGACCGGGATTTGAACTCGGATCACCAATTGACTAGTCCTTCGCTCTAGCGATCAAAAATAATATATGTTCTTAGCATATTAAGAAATTTACTATTTATAAATCTTATATGTATTTTTTAAAACTATATATATATATATATATATATATATATATATATATATATATATATATATAATTATTGTATTGTATTGTAGATTTTTGCCTTGAATTCATTAAATAATAATTATTTAAAAAAGAAATGAAATCTGCAAAAAAATAACTTTTAACAAAAATAAAATAGTTAGGCGAGTTTGATGTGCCGTAAATAATAAGAATTTAAAATATATCTCCTCATGTATTTTATAAAAAATTTATATTTAATATTTTTCTAAATTCAGTAATAGATTAAAACAAAAATATATACAATAACGTCTTAAAACAATGGATCATTAAAACAAATGACTAAGTACATTTTATGCACATCCCTATATATAACAGCATTTATAGTTTACACAAATATATTTAAAACTCTAAAAATTCTAATAAATAAATAGTGTTAATGGAAATGCAGCTTAAATAAGAAAAGAAAAGTAATGAGATCATTTACCAATATCCGAGTTTATTTTCACATCATTTGGTCTACCTGTAGACTCATAAAAAAGAGTGAATTATCTTGAATAGTCGATGATTTTAGGTCAAAATTCTTCTCCTATTCTTTCTGATAATTCATTATTATTAAAAAAGTATTTATGAACTTGCCAGGCCCATTTCTACAAAGTTTATAAGTGAACAAATCCATTATTGAACTTAAATATATATACTCTAAGTCTGAAATAATATACTTTTAAATAATTGAAATATATAGACGCTAAGGTAAAAGTACATAATCATAATGAAAATTACTTACTTTTCATTAATTGTGTACTTTAAATTAAAATTTATTTGTAATAGATTAATAAAATCTTCAGAGAGAATATGCAAAGAAAATGAATCTACGTTGATACGTTGAGAAGTACTTAAATTGTCAGATAACTTCTTGCACGAACTAAACAAATGGGAAAACATCCAAAATAACAAAATTATGTGTTCAAAGCCTCGTCTACAGGAATAAATATAATAGAAATTTATACACAGGATTAAAGCATATTTATACTACTTAATCTTGGGCTCAGGCAATAAGGGCATCTGATTTACTATGGTTAAGTACCGGAATTTACTGCCCACATTGAAGTTTGTCAATGGTACAAGTTGGAGTAACCGAATTTTATCAACTGAATTTTTCAGAATCTTTTAACAAAAGTGTTTTTCTATTTCTCTGAGGGCGAAAATTAAACTCTTACATCACAATCCTTTAAAAAATATAAATATAATCTGTTCAAATCAATAAATAATATATTTTTATATATAATTGTTATCTATAATTCAACTCATAATAAATTATAAATTATATGTATTTATATTTTTGGCTATTCAAATCCTATGTAGTTACATAATAGATAGTATATTATTGAAGATTTGCATAACATGTTATGAAATTCTCATCGAACGTTCAATATCTGTGATTTATTAGTTTATTATATATATGTATGTATATATATATATATATGTATGTATGTATGTATATATATATATATATATATATATATATAATATATAATATAAACTATCGGATATAAATTAATAAATCTTTTCATTGGTCTTACAGTCCAATTAAATAAATCGAAAATAATACGTAATAATATCAATATATGTATTAATTTGTATATAAGCAGACCACGAAAGCACAATTAAAGCATCAATTAACTATTGGTTTACATAAAAAAGTTTAAGTATAGCAAAAACATGTCTGGCATAAATAGACTCGACTTGTCAAAAAAAGCGCTGGAAAGAAAAAATTGATCAGCGTTATAAATTATCTTGTGAATTACTTTAAAATTAATTTACACAAAAATATAAAATAAGACAAGTATTGTGAGCATTACACTTCCTAATCATTTAAAAGCTCTTCTTTATAATATATTAGTAGATCGGCTATAGGCATTCTAGCACACCTCCCTCCTTAAAAAGTGTGCTAAGCCCCCAACTAGGTCATGTTGTGGACATAGCACACTTTAGACGTGACTGCACTTTAGATTGAGTAGAATGCCTATAAGTAGAGACGAAAATTTGTGCAACTGAGACGGACCCATATCAATTAGTATAATCCGTTTACGGTTGATGGTTATGAATGTCTCTCGTTATAGAAAATCCATGCCCACTATACTGTATAATGAAACCAAGAGATTTTTCTTTATCACTCCTTCAATTTGTATTTTCGGGATTTCGGAAGAGTTTAATGCCGTTGCGATTGTAAAAGGGAATGACTACGGAAAGCCCGCATATAGACGTTCTATTTTCATAAGGTAAAAGCAGGTCCTATTAGAAGCGAACACATGTGACTTTTGATATACTGACCGAGGTTAACTCATCAATTAGTATAATCCGCTTACCGTATATGGCGATGAAGGTATATCGTTATAGAAAACACGCCCGCCTATACTACATACTGAAAACGGGTTATTTTTCTTTGTCACTCTCTCGTTTCGTATTTTCAAGATTTCGGCCGAGTATAACATCAGTGTGTATGGGAAAGGAAGTAACTATTGAAAATTAAGGTATAAGTATTCTTTTTTGAAAGTGGTTCACTTCTCGGAAGAAGCGTGAGAGAGGCGCTCGAGTAGAGACGAACGCTTTTGCAACTGAGATGTCCCCCGCCCATCAATTAGTATAATCCGCCTACCGTATATGGCGATGAATGTCTATCGTTATAGATAACACGGGGCCTCTATACTGTATAATGAAAGCAAGTTATTTTTCTTTACCGGTCCCACATCTTGCATCTTCTCAATTTCGGTAAGTCTATAATTTCGATGCGTATGGGAAAGGGAATGGCTGTGGAAAATTTGGGTATAAGTTTTCTATTTTGAACGAGGGTCACTTATCGGAAAAGCATGAGAGCGGGTCCGAGTAGAGGCGAAAGCTTGATAAATTAAAATTACTTTAATTTATAATTTCTTTTCTTTTAAATTTTCTTTTTAAAATTTCTTAAATTTATAATTTTTTTCATTTAAAAATATCTTTTTAAAATTACTTTAATTTATAATTTCTTTACTTTTATATTTTCTTTTTAAAATTTCTTTTTTTTTAAGGTAGGAATAAAATACTTTTTTTTTATTAATATAAATTTTATTTTTTTTAAGATTACATTAAAGTACGTTTTGTTCAACCAGTTTCGTCCCGTACGTACTTTCCACCTAAATAATGTTCTATCCATGTGCGCATAATCATTACGTTACAGATTGCACACATTGGTAATTGCCTTCTGCATGACGTATGGTTCCCACAAACCACGTATTGCTCTTCATTCTGTAGCGGTTGCAGCGATGGACACTGTAGCTCCTGTACATCAGCTATATTCCTGAAATTAGAGAAAAAACATTATGAAAAATTATTAAAAGTTATGAAAATTATGAAAAATTATGAAAATTATAAAAAAAAATTATGAAAAATTATGAAAAATTATGAAAATTATGAAAAATGTGAATAAATTATTAAAGTTTGAAAAAGTATGAAAACTTACATATTTGATAGAAGGTTTGATAACCATTCCTTCTTCTCTCGACCCTTCACGTATATTTTCTGCATTCCTGCACAACAAATCTCCAATTTGCTTTGCAGACTATGATAAGGGATGTCGCCACATACCCAATTAATGCCATGGTAATTCCGTTCCAGACAGTCTACTGTTTTTTTCTCAGCCCATGTTAATTGATGCCACGGAAATGGTGGTTGAAAGAGGTACGAACTAGGAATTGCACCTCCTTCCAAACTCAGAAAACTGAGTTATTTTGAAAAACAAGTTTGCGGTCCTTTTGACTGAAATCCCTGCATGTCGCAGAAGTACACTTTATCTTCTGTACATTTTAAAATATTTTTTCTAAACATGACTTCATCTTCATATTCTCGCACTCTAGCCATTTTCAGATTGATATATACTAATTTTTATAGGCAGAAGTGATGATTAGGAATCATAGTTTTATGCTTATAAAGTTTCTATACCTCAGTCAAATAAGTTTAGTTTCATCTTTCTTAGTTTTTCTTCTGTGTTCAATACGAGTGTGTTGTATTGTATCAGTGTTTTCTTTTTGTGTCTTACTTTTATCAGTCAGTAAATAAGCATTGTTAACTGAAGTTTGGAAATATTTTATTAGTTAAAGATGGCTTTTCTTTCGTCTATAGAATTTCAAGTGAAAAAACTTCGTGATATTTACGAACGTGTCAGTGAATTAAGCATAAACAAACTCGAGAATTATTTATCAATAACTGAACAGGATATAATAAAGCTGAGGGAATTTGGTAAAAAACAAGGTCTCTCTCGACCAGAAAATCAAAAATGTTTAACATGTCTGATTCATCTGTCATGTTTACTTTTTTCATCTGGACATTCTAAGTTGCTTCTAAGTTTCTTGGGCGACGTACAGAAGCTCTTTGAAGATAAAGTTGTAACGTTCCTGTCCCCCTCGGGATAGCCGACGCGGTATTTTCTCAGGGTAGTTTGAGAGGGGAGGAAGTATTTCGGGATCGGACGGCGGATCAGGAAAACAATTATACAAGAGCACAGTATATTTTCTTAATAAAAATAGAAATGGATTTATTCAATTAATCTTGGAGAACTCTTCTATTTAAAAGGTTCTCAAATATACAAATAAGTAACACAAAATAATTAATAAACGATAATTGACAACTAGATTTATATATAATTACTTATACTAAGCTCGCGTTATTTTCCGCGATGCGTATATTATCCGGCGCAATTTACCGCACGGATACCTGGTGTTATTTTCCACGCGGGGAATTTTTACAATGAGACAGGTTGAATCTATATAGGTTGAAATAGGATAAGCTTAACTCCGCTGATCTTTTGAGCAGCGCTTCGCAACCAGGATCAAGAGTTAAGGGAAAATTGACTGATCGGGATAAGTAAACGGTTGGTTTTTTGAGGAGCGCCTCGCAACCAGGATCACGTTTACTTCGGAACAGGTAAAGCTATTAGTCGTCTGTCTTTTGAGGAGCGCCTCGCAACAGAGATCAAACTAATAGTTTCGGACAGGATTTTCAAGCCGGAATTTATTGAGCTCTGGATGAGTTTTTAGCTCCAGAGAGAGTTTGTGTGAATCAACTTCGGGGCAGTTGGTTCACCGGGCGAACTCTCGATTTTGCCTTTTGCAGGTCCTTTTATAGCAAAATAATCGTATAGTCACCGCTCGTTTAATTTCGGGCGAGCCGCCGAATTCTAATAATTATATTAATAATAATAATAATTAATAACAATAATATAGAATAATAATTATAATAATTATTATTTACAATTTGTTGTTTGTATTTGCACCCGGTGTGCTGCGCACAGTGATTGTATACACGTATAATAGTGTATACGTGCTTATACATATGTATATATATATATATATATATATATATATATATATATATATATATATCTATATATATATATATATATATATCTATATATATATATATATATATATATCTATATATATATATTAAGTGCATTTAGTAATGTTATTAAATTAATTTAATTAAATACAGCGGGTGCATTCGTTTTCGGACACCCGTTGTATACATTATTGTATACTTTATAATACATGCGCGCGTTCGCCTACCGCAATATTCGTTGCTGGCGCGCGCTGTTCGGTGAGAGTGTATAGTAGTGTGTGTGCGGCGTGTATT
Organism: Sycobia sp. Sy_11; assembly: GCA_018907035.1. Taxonomy (NCBI): domain Eukaryota; kingdom Metazoa; phylum Arthropoda; class Insecta; order Hymenoptera; family Epichrysomallidae; genus Sycobia; species Sycobia sp. Sy_11. Next base: position 172,926 of record JACCIC010000149.1, on the reverse strand, counting down.
AGAGGGGATAGCGGCCGCCGATCTAATACAATTGACGCGCTCTCTCTTGCCGCGCGCAGTGTATCCACTCTACCGCATGCTTCTGGCTTAAGCTTAGCAGTAAAGAGAGACTGGGTATTGCGTTCTCTCTCTACGGTTCGGTTTTCTGCAGTTGCGTCGACTACCTTCTCCAGTAATCGTCGCGACCTTTGCCTGTTTTCGGCATGTTTACCGCGTAAGATTTAATATAATATGTACTAGTTTTAATTTAATTTTACCTTTGTAGCTTAAATATAAAATATCTAATCTACTACTAACGTGTTTTACAGCAAATTTCATAGATGTATATAGGTATATCTACGAAAATAGATGTAATAGTAGTTTACAACAATAACTTTCATTTCTTTTGTGTATGTGCGGTATATTTGTGTAGTTAATTTACGTGTCGTTTGTAATGAATTTGTGTGGCCATGTTTTTGGACGCCGCAAAATTAGAACTTGCTTACAAGAATATACAGCAATAAAACTAAATTCTGATTTTATATTAGAGTTTTCCATGCAGAAAAATGGAGAAGAAACAACAGACATTAAATATTTCTCAATTGTAGGTGCTACAGTATTCATGTCTACTGATTTAGTAGAATGGTATGAGGAAGATATTAAGGAAGCACTTCTTACAAATCTAGAAGAATTTCAGGATAAAGATTCCGGATGGACATTAAAAAGTATTGTTAGTTTGTCCATAAACATGAAAAAATTTTCACCTCACAAGGGAAGATCATACATTCCTCTCCCTAAGTTCATAGCATCAAAAAGAGCATATATCAATGTTCATAACATTGATAATCAATGCTTCAAATATGCTATTCTTTCAGCATTACATCCAAATGAAGAAAATCCTCAAAGCGTTCATAATTATGATAAATTTGCAATCGAGTTGAACTTTGATGATATAGAATTTCTTGCAAAACTGAAAGATATTTCTAAATTTGAAAAATTGAATAATATTTCAGTAAATGTTTATATGCTTAAGAAGTACGGATCGAAATATGAAGTATCACCTTGTCATATTTCATTAAATAAGAAAGAGAAACATACAAATCTTCTCCTCATTCAAGATTTCTGCATAGACGAGTACGGAGAAAATAATATTCCTGACCATAATGGAAGTCTGCCGAAATTCCATTGTGCTTCGATTAAAAGTATATCCAGACTTTTAGGATCGCAAGTGAGTAAAGCTCATAAAAAATTATACCATTGTGAATGATGTTTACAACATTTTTATAGTGAGAAAGGGCTACACAATCATGAAAATCTTTGTAAAAACATTAACGATTTTAGAATGAATTTACCAAACTCATCAAATAACATTTTCAAATTTGAAGATTATAGTAAAAGTGCAAAAGTATCTTTTGTAATTTATACAGATTTTGAATGTTTATTCAAACCTACAGAAAACGAGAATGCTTTTCAATTACATGAAGCGTACAGTATAAGTTTCTATTTAAAATGTAGCTTTGACGACAAATTATCCGCTTACAAAGCATGTAGACAGAAACGTCCAGATGACGAGATGCCTGCACAATGGTTTGTTCGTGAACTGAAATCAATTGGTGAGCAGATTGATTATCTCTCGAAAAATATAAATCAGTGAAACTCACAAATCTTGAAGAATTAACTTTTCAGTGGTCGATCGATTGCCATAAATGTCGCAAACCATTTCTAGATGGGAAACTGGCAGTACGATCTCATTGTCATCTTACAGGACGGTAAGTTTTTTTTTCGATAAACAAAAATTAATTTTTTTTTAAATAATTTGTTTTTCCTCTTTAGGTTCAGAGACGCTGCTCATAATTCATGCAATTTGAACTATAAAGACTCAAAAATTATTTCCGTAATTTTTCATAATCTCAATTATGACACACATGTTATTTTAAAAGAACTTGGAACTTCTACACTGATGAAAGGACGAATTACTCCAATACCTCATAACAAGGAAAATTATATTTCATTTACGAAGTATATGGATGACTCTGATGTAAATTTTATATTTATAGATTCTTGGCGATTTTTACCATCATCCTTAGAGAAACTTGCGTCGTATCTAGATAATGTACCAATAGCAATACAGGAATTTCAATTAGATGGATTCTCAAATGAAAATATTAATCTTCTTAGATGTAAGGCATATTTCCCTACGATTTTGTAGATGGACTCGATAAATTATTAACTACAAAACTGCCGTCGATCAATGAATTTTCTAATAAATTAACAGATTCAGATATTACTGAAGAAGATTACAAGCACGCTGTTCAAGTATGGAAAAATTTTAAAATAAGAACAGTAGGAGAGTATTCGAACTTATATTTAAAAATGGATGTTCCCCTCTTAGCAGATGTTTTCGAATTACATCTATTAAAGCCTACGGCTTATGTCCTGCACACTTTTACACTACTCCAGGATTAACATTTTCAGCAGCTCTAAAAATGACAAAGGTAGAATTAGAGCTTCTGACTAATATTGACATGTTATTATTTATTGAATCAGGCATTCGGGGTGGAATAAGTCAGTGCTGCAATCGATATTCAAAGGCAAATAATCCATATATTGGATCAAGATACGATAAAAAAAAAATAAAATAAAGACTTTTATATTACGATATTAATAATCTATATGGTTGGGCGATGGAACAGCATTTACCAATTGGAAAATTTAAGTGGGTTGATTATCAATTAACTCGTAACTTTTTCAATACACCATCAGATTCTGATATAGGCTATATTGCTGAAGTAGATTTGGAATATACCGAGGAAATACATGACCAACATCGTGATTTACCTTTCTGTGCCGAGCATCGTACACTACCTGGTTCAAAACAGAAGAAACTGCTAACTTGATTGAAAGATAAAAAAAGATATATAATTCATTATCGTGCTCTTAAGCAAGCGCTTGACAATGGTCTTAAATTGAAAAAAGTACATAGAATTTTGAGTTTTAAACAGAAAGCCTGGCTGAAACCACATGTCGAACTAAATACTGAAAAGCGAAAGCATGCAAAGAATGAGTTTGAAAAACTTTTTTATGAATTATTAATAAATGCTGTATATGGAAAATGCATTAAGCGAGAGCGATCTGGCGTTGGTGCACGTTTAGTAAATAAATTTATTGGTGAATATGGAGCAGAGGAACGCATAGCCCTGCATAATTATCATAGCTGTGCAATTTTCGATGAAAATTTAGTTGCCATTCAGCTTAAGAAAACAAGTGTAACAATCAAAAAGCCGATATACGTTGGGCTTTGTATCCTCGATCTATCAAAGATATTAGTGTATGATTTTCACTAATTTTACATGAAACGTCGAGTGGGCAAAAAGTTTAAGCTCTTGTATACTGATACTGATAGCTTGATATATGAAGTAGAGGATATTGATATGTATCAAATAATGAAAGAAGATATTCATGGATTTGATACTTCTGATTATGACGAAAATAATCAGTATGGTATTCCACGTCAAAATCAAAATGATCCTGGGCTAATGAAAGATGAATTTAATGGAAAGATCATGATGGAATTTATCGATTTACAGTATTTTAGTAGATGGAGGAGGGATAGTGAAAAAAGCTAAAGGAATAAAATCGAACGTTGTGAAAACATCAATAAGGTTGAAGATTATCGAAGATGTTTGGAAGATCTCGTGATTATATAGCGAGAGCAGTGTAACATTCGCTCAAAATTACACATAGTGCATACGGAAAAACAGGAAAAAATTGTCCTCAGTCCATTTGATGATAAAAGATACTTATTGCCCAATACTACAGACACATGACATTGGGGTCACTATAAAATCCGAGAAGAACAAATGTCGCAAGCTGCTAGTCAGGTAGAGAGGAAAATAATGGAAAGTAACAGTCTGCAAATAGAGGAGGGGAATGATAATGATAGGGGATACGATGAGACTAATGGAGCTAAAGTAGCTCAAGTAGGTGCAGCTATTAAGGAAGAAGAGAGGGAGAATAAAATCACCAATGAGATTCGAGTAAATGTAGATATATACGCAGAAGAAGAGAGGGTCGATAAAGCAACCAAGGAATATCAAGCTACACGAGAGAGTATGACAATTTATAGCAGTGAAGGTGAACCAATAAACCTTGAGTATAATACATCGGATAAACTATCACATGAATGGAATCCTGATGAAATCTTGGAGGTATTGGAAGGGGTAAGCTCAGTTGAAGTCGAGAGAAGGAATGTACTCTATGAGGCAATGGAAGGGGCAGAAATTGTGGTGGGGAATCAGCTATATGAACAGACTGAGGATGATGAAGAACTTATTCGAGCAATTGAAGAGTTTGAGAATTGTCAATCTTCTCCAAAGAAAATAAGACTAATCTAATCAGGTAAGATGCATAGTTAATTTTCTCTTAAAAAATTAATTTTTTACCATGGTGGAATTAAGAAAATATTTTTTTCCTTTAGAATGGATTTAGCCACTCTAAATAAAATTTCTGAGAGCGAGTTTTTGGCGAAGAAGAAATGTATGGAATTGGAGAAAAATCATCAATACATCGTGACTGCTCTTAAGCAAGTCTCCACAAAATATGGTACCAAAGTCGTTGCTGAGCTGGACGACAACTTTCAAATATCCTTACCACAGAAGATATTGTCAGCAATATTAAAAAATAAAGAATTTTTCATTAATATGGTTAACAAAGCAAATAAGCTTTGTTTATTTATAGAGTATCAGGGTGGTCGTTGTTTTAAGCTTAATACTTCTACTTCTTAAGTAATAAGAAAACATATAGTTTCATTTTTTTTTCATTATTTATTTGTCAAAAACAAAAAAACATGTATAATTAAATTACATAAATAAATATTATAATCGTAATACAATGTCTTTTTTATTTATTTTAAAATTGGTGACCGTACACCTATCCATATATGTTACTTATATTATATGTTCTATTAATTAATTTCTTTTTTATTTATCCAACTATTATGCTCACTATTGAATCCTAACCATTTAACATATACGCGGTTACCACTCCGTTTTAGCACTTTTTCTACTAGATATCAGGTTACTTAGTCTTTTGAATTTCAGTTTCATAAAAACCCCCAGATACAGGCTTATCATAATAATCTTTAACTAGATAATAATCTTTTACTAGATCAGTTTTTACAACTCTTGATATTGTAAAAATTTCAGTGGACCTATTAGGTGTGCAGCCTTTTTCAAATATATGGTTTATTTTACTTATTCGTCCATTATCTCCGACATTGTATTTCGGTTTTTTTCTTGGTATCATCTCAATTGAGAATCGCTTCTTCACCTCCGTTTCATTTTCTTGGCTTAAATTTTCAGGCTCAATTCCTATTGTTCGATGTTTTCTTGAATAGTAAGCTTTCAGTAAATCTGGTAGGATATCTATGCATTTGTAGTTTCCTTATTTACTGAATTGAATCCACATTGCATTTTTTAATGTTCTATTAAATCGCTCACAAATACTTACATGAAGATTACTGTGTGAAGAGTATAGATTTATCTTATATTTTTTCATGAGATTATGAAAGTGTGAATTGTAAAATTCTTTTCCTTGATCGGTTTGTAGATTTGATGGCACTTTTCCATGTTTAAATATCATATTCATAGCTAGAGTAACGTTGTTGCCACTCTTTGACTTTACTGGTTTAGCCCAAGCGTACTTCGAAAACAAATCTATAACAGTCAGTAAGTATCGAAAGCCTTTATTCTCCTTAGAGTAGTGTATCATTTCTATAATATCTGCCTGCCAAGTTTCATCTATACCACGCATATCATATTTTCTTTGCTTATACCTACAACGAGCAGGTTTGTGTAGCTCTTCAACCACTTTATGTCGTACTTCCTGTTGACTTTGCCTTTGGTGATTTTTTCGATGCATTTTTCCTTTCAATCTCTTTTACAATACCATTCACATTAACAACCATTTATGAAACATTATCTCTTAAACGATTATGTCAGTCACTAAGAGTTTTCAATTTCGATTCTAGTTCTGATTAATACTGATCGATTTTCATAATATTTTTATCGAAATTATTCATTCTTTCTTTCAACTGAAATCGATTTTCATTATGAGTATAATATTATTGATAAAGATCTTTCAATTTTTCCTCTGTTATCAAGCTATTTTGTTCATGATATTTCTCATTTGCTTTTAGAATTTCATTAATTTTTGAAGATACAGTATTTAGTTCCTTCTGCAAGATTGCATATAACGTTTTTATACAAACTCCATCAGTATCTGTGTCAGCTTTTCCAACATTACAAAGTCGTTTATTTTCTACATCAAAATTGCCATCTGCTGTAAAATTGTAACCAATGCATGGCGGACTTCGACTCCCCTCCGAGTCTCTCAAATTTCTTCCAAACAAGTCGAGACTCATGATTATACTGATTGAAGAAAAAACGCATGTGCGTTAATATATATATCCTATTTCACGCAGTTCCTCAATAATTTAATGCATTTCATTGATATTATTGTTATTTCTAGCTGATTGTTCAACAATTAGTAATCTTAGTCTCTCCATAAGCTTATTCGGATCATCCCAGTGCACTAACTCTATTGAAGTATCTTTCTTTGCTATTTTATATTTAGGTATGTGACCTCCTTCTTCCTTTTTGGTATGACTAGCACGGCTGCGAAACATCGGTGCAATGATGTTGAAATATTTTCTACTCTTCGATGAGCGTATAGATTAATCTTTACTATGTTTTTTCCGATGAGCACTTGTTGCTTCTAGAATACTGCAATAATTTTCATGATCTGCTGGACTTATTAATGTGTCGTGTGGTTCTTTTTTAATAAGTAGCTCCATTAGTTCATTACCTTTAGGATAAGTTGAATCTTTCACTTTTATTTTATTATCGTCAAATATAATTTCAGAATGACCAAGCATTTATGTACCTTCAATATTTCTTACTCCATATATGTTATCAAATTTACTGCGGTTTTGAGCTAAAATATTAGTTTTAACATTGTCTTCATGCAGAGATTTGAATGTCCAATTCATCATTGAGTTATCTAATGAGGCAAAGTCATCATCGGAATCATAATCTTGGTCAAATCGGAATCATAAGCTGAGCGAATATTATTATCTAACATAAAACTCAACTTTTTTCGGGATCTAGTTGGTTTTTTACTGCTGTGATTATCTGAAATGAGATTAGAAGACTGTAAACTTTTTGATTCCGCAAGCTTTTCAAGTGGTATAATGACAGCTATCAATGTATCTCCTACAACTTTTTCGAGATTCTGTCTTTTCTGTTTCAATAGTGCAGATTTTCTTTTAATAGCTTTACGAGCTTGCAACAGCTCGCTAAGGATACTCTTTTCTTTCTAAAAGTCCGACATGGTGTCGTGCTGCTGTGTAAAATTGAAGTGAGTGTTTACGATTTTTTAAATTTCTTTTTATTGCAAAACAGTCAAAACCTTTTCTGTATCTACCATCATCCATCGTTCTATCTTTATCAATAACAGAAAATCCATATTTATCATTTTTCCAGCATTCAGAACAAAGATTACTAAACTCGTTGAAAGACAGATCGGTGTTGACATGGTCATCATACATATGTTTTAAATTCACAGCATCATGGCGATCAATTACTAACATATTAATATTATCTCTAATAAGATATTTTGGTATATGAGCATATGACTGGCATAGGTAGAAACACTCTACACTTTTATGTGTCCCCATACAGAAAAATGCTCTGACGTTATCTTTCTTCTCACAAGCTACATTATCAAAAATCATAATTGAATTGGGCAATGCTTCATCTGGCGATATTACAGATTCATGTTCACTAAACGGGAAATATGAAATGCCTTCGATTGGTTCTATGACTTTTTTGAGAAATTGATACTTTAGTTTATTTAACAATGTTGTATAAACATAACATTCTCGAATCTAAGACCATTGGGATGAGTGATCAAAGCTAATAAGCTATTTGTTTTTCTGCAGTTTGATGGGCCGCTGTATACTATCTGGTAGTAACTCCCCGTGTCACTTCCTTCTTTTTTCGTTTCCAAAATCAAAGTTAACGACGGGCAGTTTCACGTTCTGCTCACTGAAATTCATGTTGACATGACAAAGTCTAGTTTATATTATTAACTGAATTTATATCTTATATTACCTTTATATTAATTTATATCTTTATATTATTAACAGTATTTATATCATTAACTGAAGTAAATATATATATATATATATGTTGATTTTATATTTTTGATCATCAGTTATAATTTGACTGTCAACGATGATTGAACATAAAGCTCGTATACATTCGAAAAAGGAAGGACGTGGATTGCTGGATAGAGTAATCAACAATTTACCTATCGAAATGCATCTTCCCGGTTATCAGTACTGTGGCACCGGAACTAAATTAACGAAGCAATTACAAAGGAGAGATTCAGGAATAAATCCAATAGATAAGGCATGTAAAGAACATGACATTGAGTACTCTAACAAAAACAGTAATCGTAAAGTGGCTGAGATAAAACTTGCCAATAAAGCTTGGCAATGGATTAAGGCTAAGGTCTTTAGTCTTACTCAGAAAGCGTCAGCTCAAGCGGTTGGAAATACTATGAAATTAAAGACAAAAACTGGAATGGTGGTGAAATTCAACAAATTGGTAACAGCAGCAAAAAAATCATTGAAATCAGGTAAAAATTCACGCAAAGTAATACAGTTCGCCTAAAAAAGTGCTCGTCAAGCTCTTAAGAATAGTGGTTGTTAGAAGAAAGTTCTCATTCCACGTGTGATACCCCTTCCGTCTAAAATTGGCGGAGTTCTTCCTTTCCTTATTCCATTGTTCGCAGGATTAAGTGTAACTGGTGCTTTAGCCGGAGGTGCTGCTGGAATAGCAAAAGCAGTAAACGATGCTAAAGCTGCGCAAAAAGATTATCAAGAAAGCAAGCGTCATAATAAGACGATGGAAGCTATTACTTTAGGTAAAGGTCTATATCTGAAGCCATATAAACGTGGAGTGAGATTATTTCTCAAACTGCATGTCGGACACGGCCTAATTAAAAGAAAAAATCTTCAATTTAATTTTACCAAATCATTCACTAACAAACTATGATCTTATAAAATATGCACATATATTACAAATTCCATATTTCCGCGCTGTTTTCATAAGAAATAGCCTTCCTCGTAATTGACCGAGACGGAACGAATCTCCTATTAATTAATCTCGATGATTAAAAAAATAAAGGTACTCATTGGGTCAGTTATCAAAGAAAGGATATGACGTCACCTACTTTGATAGCTTTGGTGACCACAAACCTCCCATAGTAAGAAGTAAAATACAACTATACAGGATATCAGAATTTTGATTCATTTCAAAATCAATCGGTCGAGTGCTGGGATTTACTGCTTGTATTATGAAGAAAAATATAGAAGACCGTTCCGATTTACCAGTCAAAATATTGAAAATCAACAAACCCAGGGTCGAGTGCAACATTACTGTAGGAGCTTTGCTTAGCAATCAAAAGGTTCATCGTCTATTTAGGAATTCTTACTCAGGGTTTCTCCAGAATATAAAATCATAGAAATTCCATCAGAGGTTATATATCTACCACTTAGTGTTAAGTGTATAGATAATATACAAGTTCGAATTGTCGATCAAAACAGCAAGCTAGTTAATTTTCGAGAAGAGGAAATCACTGTTAGACTTCATATCAAATCTATATAATGGAGATTGTTTATAATTCTAGCAAACATATAAGTACTCCATCATGGCAATCGACAATCAGTCGATTGAAGAGTTTGAAACCGTTAACACTGAAAAACATTCAGTTCCTCCAAAGTCTTGGTCTAAAAGTTCGTGGAAAAAAATTACCTGTACAATTTTCTGCTGCTTTTTGAAAAATGGACGAAATACTAAAAATTCAATCAGGTATCGCATTCGATGAGTCAATTGCTCATTATGAAATTCACGCACATCAACCATACACATCACTAAACTTTGATCATAATGATGAAATTCGTATTTCCATCCAGCACCAAAATGTGTGCCTTCTACTATCACGTAGTTCTATCCATATCTATGGAAAATTCGAAAAAACTGATGGAAATGCACCATCTAAATCTAGATTTGTCAACAATGGTATTTGTCATTTTTTTTGATGAAATTCGCTACGAGATTAATGGTGTTGAGATAGACAAAAGTAAAAATGTTGGATTTAGTAGTATCATGAAAGGATGGGCTTCATTCAATACCAACGAGGCGCTCATGCTTGAAAATGCAGGCTGGGTGGGCGATGAAGAAGGAACGAGAAATTTGATAGATAGGCATGGAAATTTTGACGTTTCTTATCCTCTTTCTGTTGAAGTATTGAGTTTGAAGTATGATTTAGGGCTTCGCGGAAGATCACAAAAAAAATGTAATTAATATGAAGCATGAACTTATTCTGGCAAGATCAAGATCAGACCTTAATGCTATAATCCATGAAGGTAATACACTAGGTAATAATACTACATATGAAGAATATAACATAAAAATAACAAAGATAGAACGGTTAATGCCTTATGTCATTGCTTCTGATAAACAAGAAATCCAACTTTTAAATTTCATCGGCAAAGATAATTCCATCTCAATGTGTTATCTTTCATGGGAACTATATGAATATCCTGTTCTACCAAGCGCCAATAAGTATATGTGGACAGTGAAAACTTCTAATCAATTGGATAAACCAGGTTATGTGATTCTCGGTTTTCAGATAAAGAAAAAATATGAAGCAAGCGCAAACGCCAGACGTTTTGATCATTGCAATATTAGTAACGTGAGACTTTTTTTGAATTCGCAATATTATTCATATAATAATTTAAATCTTGACATACCTAATAATCAATACGCAGTACTGTATGACACGTATGCAAATTTCCAAAAAACATACTATACAAGGGATCCTCAATCACTGCTTGCAAAGAAAGAGTTTCTCAAGAATGAACCTCTCATAGTTATTAATTGCTCACGACAAAACGAATCTCTAAAAAGCGCTCCTGTAGATGTACGTTTAGAATTTGAGGCTAAATAGAACTTTGCAGCCAATACTAGAGCTTATTGCTGGATCTTGCACGATCGCATAGTTCAGTATAATCCCATTAGTCGAGATGTGAGAAAGTTTATTTAAATAGATTATTAAAAAAAGAAAAAAGTACTTGACTTTGCTATAGGCATCATAGCACATAAAGGAGAATGGATATCCCCTCTTCTCCAGACTTTGCTCAAAAGAGAACGAAAAAGTCTATAGGCATTCTACTGCACTTAAAGTCTACTCACGTCTAGAGTGCGCTATGTTCCCAGCATGACCTAGTTGGGGGCTCAGTACATTTTTGAAGGGGGAGAGATGTGCTAGAATACCTATAGCCTATGTACTTATATTATATTCATAAAATAAAAATTGTTTTCTAATGATATTTGATAGTCAATTACAGATAAATAAAGAATTCTTAAAAACAAGTGAAAAATCTTTAAAAATACTTTATACAAAAGTATAAAATAAGGCAAGTATGATGTGTTTATTATTATTATTATTTATTTAGTTTAAGGAGTTGGGCCTTCCCGGCCTCCGGACGCATGGGTAAATCCATCGCGTCCCTCCTTTAATCACCAGCCGCTATAAACGGCAGGCCTCTCAGAATGAAATTATTCCGGTCGTCATGCTGGATTTAATGTCCTTAACCTCCAAGTAGACAGCCCCAAAATGTTGTCGCCTTTTCCCAGATATATTTGGATAGTAGCACAAAAGATGTTCGGGGGTTTTATCCTCCGCGTAGCAAAAACGTCAGAAGCGGTCTCTCACGAGACCCATTCTGCACATGTGGGTGTTAGTCTTACCGTGACCTGTGAGGATCTCGATGAGCATTTTTGCCTTTCTTCTATTGCACTCTCTATTTGTTTCCCATAGTCGGCTGTTTACATCTGTTATCCACCTCTCTATCTCCCCCTTAATGAGGGTGTTACAGAGTCCTACAGCCGGCTCAGGGCCGCTATAGGGAGTTCTAGCTCCCATTTTGGGAAGGTCATCTGCTACCATGTTCCCTTTAATTCCACAATGGCCCGGTACCCATAGTAGCGTGACCTTGTCTTATTCGCCAGCCTATTGAGGGCCTCGTAACAGTCCTTGACTAGATTAGATCTAGTTGTGTAACTGCTTAAAGCTTGCAATCCGCCTTTACTGTCTGAGCAGAGGCATATGTGGGTGTCAAGGGCCGCTTCCGCATCCATCTCAGCTCCCCGCAGAATTGCCACTAGCTCCGCTTGAAAAACGGTAGGGTACCTCCCCAAAGGGAAACTTGTCCCTTTTCCGTTACTTCATTGGTACATTCCTGCACCTGCACGCCTTTTACATTTAGAGCCATCTGTATACCACAGCTCTTTAATGTTGGGGATGTCTACCAGCCCATTCTCCGATTCCTTTCTGGACGGGATACTGACCCTATATTTTTTGTCAAAGAGGAAGCTCGTGTTCGTGACGTCGAGGTTCATTCGCAAAGTCACCTTTTCGTCCAGTCCCCGGGGGAGCCGTAATGGCCACTTTCTGCTTACCTCTTTGAGTGATCTTTTGACTCTGTGGAGGGGTTTTGCAGCCGCTCCCGCCAGAGTCAGTTTGAATGGCTCTATTTCGAGGAGCATGCCCAGCGCCGCAGTAGGTATAGCTCTAATCGCTCCGGAGATGCACCTCACCACCATGCTTCACAGTCTTTCGAGTGAGTTTCCGGCAGTCACCAAGGCCGTCCTTTCCCACCAGACAAGAGCCCCGTAGGTTAGTTTGGGTTTCAGGACAAACTCGTATATCCATTTCATGATATCTAGCTTGAGACCCCACTATTGCCTATGGTTCTCTAACCTGCCACAGACAGGCCGTCAGTTTGGCAGATATAGACTCTAGGTGTTTATTCCATAATAGTTTACTATCAATAGTCACACCTAGGTATTTTACTTGCTTTATGAAGGTCAGAGAATGCCCTTCAAGAGTCAAGCCACAACTCCTATTCCATTTAAATCTACTGGTACAGACTATGACCTCAGTCTTCCCTGGATCAACCGAGATACCGGTCCGTCTGCACCATCCTTCGACCACTTCAGTACCCCCATTAGGGGATCCAAAAAGGGTGCTCGGGCCATTAGCATTATGTCTTCAGCGTAGCCAACCGCCAGATAACCGATGCTATTCAGCTTAATTAGGAGCTCGTCCACCACGAGGCACCATAGGAGCGGAGACAGGACGCCCCTCTGTGGGCACCCTGACCCTACTCCCCCTCGTAGGGTCATGCTCTCTTTGCGTGCTTCCAGGATACGATTTCCCAACATGTGGTCAATCCATTCTTTGATGCACGGAGGGATATCATGCCTATTTAAGGACTCCGTGATAACCATTCGTGACGTGTGATTAAAGACTCCTTCGATGTCCATAAGGACACCTACGGCAAACCCTTTTGCCTCCACCTGAGATCACATCTCAGATACGGTTCTATATAGAGCCGTCTCCGTGGTTCTTCCGGTGCGGTATGCATGTTGCTCCTTATGGAGTTGATTTTTTCTCAAGACTTCGTCTCTGATGAATCTATCAATCATCCTTTCGATAGTATTGAGAATAAAAGATGTCAGGCTGATAGGTCTAAAATCCTTCGGGGACGTATAACCACATTTGCCTGCTTTAGGTATAAATACCACCCTGGTCCCCAGCCATCTTGCTGGGATGTGACCCAGAGTGATGCTTGCTCTCGCCATTCTTGTCATCGGGCCCACAATACAGTCTCCGGCTCTTTGTAGGAACACCGGGTAGACTCCATCCGGTCCCGGTGATTTAAATGCGCCAAATGACCTTACGGCCCATCTGACCCTGTCCGGTGTAACAATCTGGTTTGATACCGATAGGTTAGCACCCACTTTAGCGTAACCCGGCCATTGATCATTTTCTATTACTGTATTATCATCTTGTTCAGTATTTCTACTGAAACTAGGGAAATGGACTTGGATAAGATATAGGATCGCGCTTAGGATCGCGCAGCCAGGTTGGCTCCTCCTCATTGGGTGTCTCCAGCGAGTATGTTATCAGAGAGTGGTCCGGCAGTGTCTCCACCTCCTCCACTCTCCATCCGTAGATTTTATTAGCTAACTCAGTTGAGCAGATAGTTATATCTATTACCTGCTCTCTTAGCCTGTTTCCGAACGTTCGGGTGTCGCCCACATTAAGTATCTCGAGGTGTGCCCGCAAGATACTCTAGTAGTTTAGCACCTCTTGGGTTCGTATTAGTACTCCGCCACACCCTATGGTGCGAGTTTGCATCACATCCAAGGACTATTGGAAGATTGTTGATTCTACAATATTCCACTAGTCTCCGAACCTCCCCAGTGGAGTTGTCTTTATTGTCATACGGTAGGTAGGCAGATGCGACAACAATTCGCCCCATCCCTACTACCTTTGCCGAGGCCACTGCTATGTCCCCCGTACAGAGACAGAGCATCGGCACCACATTTACTCCTTTTGCAAGGATACAAGCTCTAGGCCTTAGTGCCTTTGAGTCACTAATACAAGCGGCCCTCGACCCTAGGCCCCTGATTACACCTTTCACTATCCAAGGTTCTTGGATTAGCGATATGCATGTTTGCACCCCAGCCAAACTCCTCAGCATAACGGCCGAGGCGTCTTTGCAGTGGCGCAGATTAATTTGGAGAAATGAGATACCCGATGGAGCCATTTATTGCTCCATCGTGTTCTCGCCCTCAAAATTCTCCACAGGCCCCCGTTTCTCCCGGCGGCTCACTTTAAAGGCTAACCTACTCAGGAGGTACCAGGGTGTGTGGTCTAGCGCTGCCAACAACCTGGCGTGCGATTCCGGCATGGTCAGTACAAGGAGATATTTATCTCCTCCGTCAGCCTTTCCTTCCTCGCCGTCCTTTGTATTGACGGCTCTCCATAGTTTGGTTTTAGCACTGAGGGATGCATTATGCCCCTCAAGCCTTTCCAGGACGGTGGACGGGTTCTCCGGGGGACCCGATATCCACGTCACCGCCTTGATCATGGCTCGTAGGAGCTCTACACCCCCCATTTTTAGATTGGCCCCCCCAGGGTAAGTCCAGAGTAGCCAGTCTGGCGGCCAGCCACTCCTTCGCCTCCGGGTTGTTGGCCACCAATAAAAAGGCTTGTTGCCTGGAGCTGCGTCCTCCTTGCCCACTTGGCCAGTAACTCCTTCTGAGATCCTCGGGGGCATTGCATCCTCCACGCCTTCTATATTTTTCTGTATAACTTAAAAGTCCCACGAGCAGTTAGAGAAATAAAAGTCTGCCGACACAGAGCCTCGCATGTGCTGGTAAGGCTATATACTCGGAAGATCGCCCAGTGTTCCCGAGGCATCGTTTGCGACCGCTAATACCCCAGCAGCCAAGTCGGTACCCTTCAGCACGATAGCTCCCACCTTGGGTTTAGGGGTTGGATATAAGACCCATTGTACCTCCTTCCAGACGCAATGGGGGGTTGCCCTTAGCCTCTGAGATGTCTGCCTGGCTGTTCTCGCGAATCCCGAGGCTCAGCTCCGCCTGCGAGAGAGACCTACGCGGGTTCCTTATTCAAGGACCCCACCGGAGTGGTTACTCTGGCGCTCGAGAGGCGGTTTGCCGCATCAGCACCATTTCACCACCCAGCCCGCCCTGGGGCAGGGCCGCACCCTCCCCGACCATTGCCGGGTCAGCCGCTAAGATCCCCAGACGAGCCTCCACACCGGCCTATAAGAGGCACGCGACAAGGTGTCAACCCCTGGTGGAGGATGATGTGTTGGACATTCTAAGCATTTAAAAGCTCTTTTCTATAATTTATTGTATTAATAAATGATATTTTTTTCTATTTAGAATTGACAGCTACACATAAATATTCTCCAGTCTTAAAAAAAAAAAAGTTATAGCCTATGATAGTAATAAAATTACATTTCAGGATTATATTTGTTTCTAATGTAAACAAAAGAAAATATCAGAATCAATTTTTATATAGTCAAGTATATATAAATATGTATGAGTACGAATTCGTGTAAATCCATACTCTCTCGATTGAGACCTTAACAACCCTTGTACGATCATTTCTTCGCCAGTTATTTAGTGTTTTGTAACAACGCACGAGTATTGCATGGCACGAAAATGGAACAGAGAAATTTAAAGCAAAGGTGCGCGATAAAATTTTGTGTGAAACTCGGCGAAACCGTGACAAAAACTTATGAAAAAGCGCTGAAAGTGTATGGATCTGATGCCCTGAGTCATAATCAGGTACTTCGGTAATCTGCCGATTTTAAAAAACGCTGTGAGAGCGTCAAAGACGAGGCGCGGAGCGGAAGGCCAATTCAACTGCGAACCGACGCGAATGCGCAACGCGTCCGTACTCTTTTTCATCAAAGCCGACGACTAACCATTCGAATGCTCGCTGACAAATTGAATATTAACCGGGAAATAGTTAAAATAATTTTTAAAACCGAAGATTTTGCCATGAAAAAGATATGCGCGAATATGGTACCGAAGAAAATTTCAGATGAGCAAAAGCCCACCGAATGAAAATCGAATGAAAATAGGAGACAATACACAGCGTAAACCAGCTATGGTTTATTCGCAGGATGGCATTGTTGTTATCAACAGGACGTAGCTGGGTCCCGGCCTAAAACTCGCCATAAAATTCTTTGGTCCCTATCAAATTATACGAGCAAATAGGTCCGATTACTATGAAGTACAGCGTCGTTGAAGGACCAGCGAAGACGACAAAGTTAGCAAGATTTTTATAATAATAAAAATAAATAAAATGATTGTAGTTTTTTATTAATGCTAGTATGTTTAAAAATATGTGCCAAAAATGTATTTTTCGTTAATGTGCATCTTCTAAGAAATAAAATTGATTGAAAGCGTTCTTTGTTAGGAGCGCAAATTTACTTCTTGCCTGTCATTCAAATATTTGAAACTACAAAATGTATATTTGATAGTTGACTTTAATAGTATGATGATTTTTTACTATAGCTAACTATAGTTGTGTAATAAAAGTCAGTAGCTCGATTAATAAATATATTTCAACTTTCAAATTTTTCATAATTTATTTGAATTAGATAAAATATCCTTGAAGAGCACAGCCAACTATTATAATGATTCCCTAGTAAAATCAATATTTAATTATAGTTATTAAACCAATAAGACCTATTTCTACATGAAATATATAATAGAAGAAACTGCTACAATACAGTTTCTCCAAGAAAACATTTATTGTGAATTCTATGCACTGGTTGAACATCTAATTTTTCGAAAGTTTCCACTTGTAGAATAAAATAGTGAACCGAATAAAATTTGTCTTATGCCACACATGTTGAGAAAACAGAAAAAGTAAATTGCTTTGACAATGTATAACCATGTGTCCAAGAAATAACTATAGCTGTAAGTGAAACAGACAAACATATAAATGCTGTACATCGGAAGAGATGGCGCAGCACCACATGTTTAATATCGTACGAATTCAATCAAGTAAAAGAAGCCTTGTACTTAAAATTTCTAAAGTATTGTATGCATTTAAGGGATAATAAATATATGTATATATTCATTTAATTTATATCTGAAAAAACAACTTTTAACAAAAGTAAAATAGTTAGGCGAGTTTGATGTGCCTTAGCATATGAAGAATTGTAAATACATCTTCTCATGTATTTTATAAAAAATTTAAATAAAATATTTTTCTAAATTCAGTAATATATTAAGACAAAAATACATACAATTACGTCTTCAAACAACGGATCACTAATACAAATGACCAAGTGCATTTTATATGCATCCCTATATATAACAGCATGTATTGTTTATACAAATATATCTAAAACTATAAAAAAAAGAAATAAACAATTTTAAAGGAAATCCAGATTAATAAAGTAATGAGATCATTTACCAATAGCAGAGTTTATTTTCACATCATTTGGTCCATGTGGACTCATAAAAAAGAGTTAATTATGTTGAATCATCGATGTTATTAGGAGAATATTCTTCTGCTATTTTTTCTGATAATTCATTATTATTTAAAAAAGTAGGTATGAACTTGTCAGGCCCATTGGCACAAATTTTATAGGTGAACAAATCCAATATTGAACTTAATTATATAAGTAGATAACCTATAGGCATTCTAGTACACTCCCTCTTAAAGAGTGTGTTGAGCTACCATTTAGCTCATGCTGGGGGATATAATACATTTTAGACGTGCGTAGACTTTAGGTGCAGTAGAATACTTATGGACTTTCTCGTTGTGTTTTGAGCAAAGTTTGGAGAAGAGGGGATATCCATTCTGCTTTATGTACCATGATGCCTATAGTAAAGTCAACTACTTTTTTTTTTTTTAAGAATCTATTCAAACAACCTTTCTCATATCTCCACTGATAGGGTTATATTGAGCTATGCGATCATGCGAATTCAAGCAATAAGCTGTAGTATTGACTGGAAAGTTCTCTTTAGCCTCAAATTCTAAACGTACATCTAGGAGAGTGCTCTTTATAGATTGATTTTGTCGTAAGCAATCAATAACTATGAGACCTTTATTCTTGAGAAACTATTTCTTTGGAAACAGTGGTTGAAGATTCCTTGTATAGTATGTTTTTTGGAAATTTGCATATTTATATGTAGTGATTTCCTCTTCTCGAAAATTAACTAGCTGGCTGTCTTGATCAACAATTCGAACTTGTATATTATCTATACACTTAACACTAAGTGGTAGATATATAATCTGTGATATCATTTCTATGATTTTATATTCTGGAGGAACGCTGAGTAAGAACTCATAAATAGTCGATGAACCTTTTGATTGTTAATCAAAGCTCCTGCAATAATGTTGCACTCGACCCTGAGTGTGTTGATTTTCAATATTTGCACTGGTAAATCAGAACGGTGTTCTATATTTTTCTTCAGAATACGAGGAGTAAATCCCAGCACTCGACCGATTGATTTTTGAGGTTTAAAATCTAACGGGACACTGCACTTATTTTCACTTCTTTTCTTAACTTTTAAGAAAAATTCAATTCTTTTAGATTTCAATGTATTTGTTTAATTTCAGTGTTTAATTTCACATGTACGGGTTCACCTGGAGCTCTATGGTGAAAAACCACCTCTATAGTGATATACCTACAAGGAATAAGATTTCAACAAAAATTCTTAGTGATAAATTGATTGAGCTACCGTATGCTTGTAGGTATGGGTGTTCCTAAAAAAACTCGAGATTCGTATAACATTAAATAACCTTGAAATTACCAAAACATGAAGCAAATAAGTACACTAAGTATGTACGATTGAAGCGCCCTATGGACTTCAAGCAAACTAGCAACATTTTTAAAAAAAGATATAGAATAATTCAATCACATCAAGGGTTCTCCACCTCTCCACAAACACGAAATTGTCTTAGAGAAAAAAGCAATAAAAGTACCGATCAAAAAATCGAGCTATGTCACAAATTGTTAATCAAGAAGTCGATAAAATACTAGCAGAAAACGTTATTTGACCGTTCAATAGTCCGTGGAGTTTGAAATTGATAATCGTAAAAACGAAATACGGAAAACCTCGATTCTGCGTTGATTTCAAAAAAATGAATAAAGTGACAAAAAAAGATGCCTAGCCGTGACCACAAATTAATGCTACGCTAGATAAGCTACGAGTATCATGTTATCTGTCAATACTAGATCTAAAAAACGGCTACTAGCAAGTAGCTTTAACAGATAAAAGCCACCCTATCACTGCCTTTAATGTGTCAGGAAAAGATGTTTTTGAATTGAACGTAAAATCGTTTGGTCTACACTCAGCATCAGCTACGTTTCAAAAACTTTCGGATAGAACGATTACAACAGAGACGTCACCTTATGCATTTAAATGTTTAGATGGTATTGTAGTAGTCTCGTCTACATTCTAGGAGCATCTAGAAAAATTGCAAGAAGTTTTCAACCGATTAAAAATTACAAAATTAAAACCGAATCCTGATAAATATCATTTCGCCCGTTCAAGCCTAAATTATTTAGGATAGATAGTGGACAAAAATGGCCTACAAAATGATCCCAAAAAAGTGGCTGTTGTACTGAATTTAGCACCGCCACAAAATACGAAAGAAATCCAATGATTCATGGGTCTGATATCTTGGTACGGACGTTTATTAAAAGATATCTCTGCCGTGCTATTCTACCATCTCACTAGAAAGATAGCAAAGTGGATATGGGAAGAAGCAGAGCAAAGTGCATTTGACCAAATAAAGTAGGTACTCACCAACGCACCCGTCCTTTTCTGTCGAGACTGGAGCCGTCCGCTTATCTTGCAAGCGGATGCCAGTAAAGAAGAATTGGGAGCAGCGATTATGCAAGCATATGAGAGTAACAAAAGATTCATTGCTTTTGATAGACGAACGCTCATACCAGTCGAAAAGAATTATTCCGCCACTGAGTTAGAATGCCTAGAAATCAAATGGGGTCTGTGGAAATTTCGTGACGATCTTAAGGTTTATCACGTTATGGTCTTAACAGAGCATCAATCATTAAAATGGCTAAAATCGTTAAATGGCTGGTCGTTTAGTCCGCTTCAATTTAGTCAATACGATTTCGAAATTAAATATGGTCCGGGTACAGATGATTTACTTGCCGACACATTATTAAGCCAGCCATTAGCGGTCAGAGCCACGTAAATCAAAGTAGAAGATGAGTATGCAAAATCGTACAAAAATGTAGAATGCAATCTTGAAAGCTATCCAGATTTTTGTATAAAAAATGAACAATTGGAAAAGCATATATTACACACATTAGATTTCAATGACACGAGCGAAAATAAACAATGGAAAATTTGTGTGCCGAAATCTGAACAGAGCCGAGTACTGAACGAAGTACACAATGATCCAACTGCTGGCCATCTAGGAATTGCAAAAATGCTAGTAAAAATTGCAAAAAATTATTATTGGCCAGAAATGTTCTATATGACGGCAAAATACGTTAGAAACTGTGGAAGCTGCCAAAAGTTTAAAGCACAGCAACCAGCATCAGCTGGCAAATTGCATGTAACATTAGTAGAACAGCTTTGGGAGATAGTATCCGTAGATCTCATTGGATTTCTTCCTAGATCAACGAGATTAAGCACCTAGTTGTTAGTAATACAAGATAAATTTACCGAATGGATAGAATTAAAATCTCTCAAAAAAGCAACAATCGAGGTTACAAAAACTAATGGTGTAATAATCGAAGTACAAAAACTAATGGTGTAAGATAACAAATTAAACTACGTTTGGGCTGTCCAAAAAGTATTATTTCTGGTAATCTGAGACAATTGATCTCGAAAGAATTTACAACTATAGCTACAAAAGGCCGGAATACAGTATAAAAGAAAATCACCGTATAGGCCGCAATCTACTGCCGCACAGAGAGCAAATAAAGCGATTAAAACTATGATTTCTCAAAATATTACACCAATGTATTTGAATTTTGGTTGTGAATCAAGAGCACTCGGATCTCTTTTTCAATTATACAGTCAAAATAATAATATTACCACCGAAAATTGAATAAAAAATTTTAAGAAACGACAGAACTAGTATGAAGTCATATAGCGAAAAGCTTCCAGAAACAAAAACAATACTACGATATGAAATACCGAACATGGAACTCTGAAATCAGTAATTAGGCATATAAGCGCTCTTATGAACTATCGGATAAAATTGAAGCGTTTAACAGAAAATTAGCTCCGGAATTCGTGGGTCCTTTTATTATCTTTATGAAGATATCTCCAGTCATCTTCGACCTGAAAGATAATAAAGGGAAAATTAGTAAACATATACATTTTAAGATCTAAGAGAAAAATATAATAATGTAGATGATATAGCCCCCTGAGTTGACTATATAAGGGTCGACCAGAGGCTCACAGGATCAGTCAATATGTAAGACCCAGAAGAACAAGAACTCCATCAGAGGTATCTGGAAATCAACATAGGCATGTGCTATGGGCTGTCATTTCTTGCCTTAATTAATACAGAAACGCTGATGACAACGGCCTCAGCCGAAATAGGCTGATACTTGAGAACGGTATAAGGAGTAAGACGTGTATATGGAGAAACGGTACTGCATCTCAACGGAAATCCATTATATACGTCAAATCCTAGAAACATCGTATCCGTATATCCATCGAGGTAGATTATAACTATACAAATAAAACAAGAATTAATAATTTTGCCATCCTGCCGGAGCTACTCGCGGAATTCATGTTCAGTATGGCGAAAATATCCAAAATAGGATACCGAATCCTATTACAAGTGAAAAGCTCAGCAGCCCAGGAATGGCGTAGAGAAAGAAGAAGACTACACCGAAGGGTACAAAGAAGAATTCGTTTAAAGCTATAAAAATATAAATTTTAGTATTTATGATTAATACAAATTTAAAGAGAAAATTAATTAGTTTCTAAAGATATGCTATAATTTGTCTGATGTAATAAAATAAATTACGCGTAAAATTTTTTCTAAAATTGAAATTTTTTTCAAAAGACCAGCGAAATTAATCTACCTTTATTTTATTACCTTATAAAATCAACCTAATTCCCTCCATGGAAAATAGCACCGGGTATTCGTGTAGTAGCTAGCGCCGTTTATATTAATCATTAAACGTATCGGAAAATAGCGTGCGTCAAATATTAAGAAATGAGATTAAGAACAAAGAAGCTGAGTAATACTTCGCGTTCTAGCTCAGCCCGCCTTGATATCCGATCGTTCAAAGCACGATTGGGCTGTTTTTCTCTCATTTGCATAAGCGCAGCTTCAGCTAAGTCCGAAATCATGTTCGCTTGTACAAAAGTTGTATTTTCTTTTTATATTTTTATTCTCTAGTCTAAACTCAGCCCGCGTAGACCCTTGGTCGCTCAACCAACCCGTTCCCAAGTGAGAATAAAAATATATTTTAAATTATAAGACCTTAAATTAAAACCTTGTTCTTTCGATCAACTCACGAGAGATTTAATGTAATTTTTTTAGAAGCTTCCACTATATTTTAAAATATTGATGTTACTAATTTAGGATTTTTTATTTTAAAATAAATTTGTTTATTTTAATAAATTATTTAAACTAAAATTTAACAAAAATTATAATAATATGAATAAAAAAATACAAAAATACAAATAACATCGGAGAAAGCATTTAATTTTTATTTGGTGTTGTTTTTTCACGTCCTTCACTGACACCTCTATTTCCTTTGTCCACTGATAATAGAGAATTTTCTTTAATTCTTAGGAATAAGTATATTAAATAAAATTATATAAAAGTTAAATTTTCTTTAATTCGTATATATATATATATATATATATATATATATATATATATATATATATCTTTATTCGAAAACCCGCCGCCTTGTACTACATAAAGATTTTTCTTTTACTCGAGCCAAATATGCCAGGAACCTTACTATCCAGTGTCGCGCCGATAGCAAACCTCCCTTGTTTAGCCGACCCCGTGGCCGGCAGCCCACTGAGGTTTTACCCCCTCGCTCAATCCAACTCACACATTGCGGCCGTTATATAATTATTCGGCGCTCGGTAATTAGCGGCAGTAATTTCCGTATTTTATATATATATATATATATATATATATATATATATATATATTGTGATGCGGCAAATTATTTTTAATATTTCGCGCACACAAATTTCTTTAATTTCCACTTACCTGTGATCCACTGGGGAAGGGACTCCGTAGACCTGTAACAGATTTAACACCGCGCACGCTAAGAAGGGAAAGCGAAGGAAAAGACAAAAATAACAATCGAGATGTAACGTATCCACTCTAACAACCACACGCTTTAGTGCTGGACTTACGATTACTCTCTGTACATTAATTTTCGCGGATCTCGAGTGATTATCATGCCCGATGCGTCCTGATCATCGCATCCTTTCAATGTTATCGGTTTCGCCCTCGATGCTTCGTTTTCACTCCTTCTCTCTCTTCCTTCCTTTCCTCCTTTCACATCTTCCCTCTTACCGTTTTTCTGCTTCTGCTTCGTCTCACTCGCTCGTGTTTTCCCTCTCTTTCTACTCCCTTATCTTCCTCCTTCTGCTCCCTTGCTCCATTTCCCAATTTTTTCTTGATGTTTCTCTCTCTCTTTATTTTCATTCTTTCCCTCTACGCACTACTCAATTTCTCTCTTCTTTTCGACACCACACACCTGCCTGACTGTTCTTCTGGCTCTCCCTTTCTCTGTGCTACTCCAAAATTTCTTTCTTTTTTCTCTTTCTTTTTTTTTGTTGTCTTCACTCTGCCATTACGCTCTTCCTTCTCTCTCTTTAATTACTCTTCCTCGTCGCTAGCTCTTCTTCTTACTTCTCTATGTTCTCTGATGTTTTTTTCTGTTCTTTCAATTTCTCTCTACTCATAGGCTTTTCTCCTCCTATTTCTTTCTCAGCATTTCGACGACTCACAACGAAGTGCTGCACACCGAGTTTCCCAGCAATATGAAAGAGAGAAAAGAAAAGAGAAAAGAAGAAAGAGGGAGTATCGTACGACAGCGGATGAGAGCCATCGGATCCGGTCGGATGCGACGCTCGCAGCGCAAGTCACAATTTTTTTTTATCAAATTTTTTTTATTATATCCGTGCAGATGCTGCTCTTTTCCCTAATGATACTTGACGTTCTTTTAGGTCAAACGGGGGAGAGGTTCAGTAAGCGTCGCACGGTTCTCCAAGGCAGGACGTAAAGCTTAAAAACCTACAGAGCTGTTTGAGGATCTTTGGTGCGGCGTAAATTATGATTGGTGCAATCTTATCCGGATTAGGTCGGAAACCATCACGATCCACGAAGACGCTAAGAAACCATACTTCTGAGTCTGAATTTAGTTTTTTGCCTAGTTCGGCCAGCATCGGAAATTGGCCGCAGAATGTTCGCGGGCCACTTGAAGTGCTCGCCCAAGGTTTCCGTAGCGATGATCACATCATTGAGATAAACAAAGGCTACTGGCTCAATTTCAGGACTGATAACCTTGTTGCTTAGCTACTGAAACGTTGCAGGCCTATCATCGACACGATACGGCATACGGATCCAATAAAAAAACACGATGCATGGGACCGTAAAGCAGAGAGGTGTCGTGATTCCTTTGGAAAAGCGACCTGATGATAGGCGCTGTTGAGGCCCAGTATCGAGATATATTGCACAGTTCTCAATTTCCATAGAATTATGTCCATGTAATGGAGCGGATACGCGCTGACCTTGGACATGGAATTTCATTTGCCATTACAGAACCATTACAGCGGGGCTCGACCACTCGCTGGTTGATCTGTGAATTACGCCTCGATCTAACATTTTGCGTACTTGCGTATGCATTTCCAGCTCCATCTACTGCGAGACCAGATAGTAACGTTGCTTCATAGGCCATGTATTGCCTACATCGATCACATGGTCGGTCAAATGTGTGCAGCCTATAAGCTGATCAGCAGGTGATAGTATCCGATCAAAGAGTTCCTCGAGAGTTGGACGTTAACTGTTCTCGATGTCAGCTAAGTCTATCGAGGTAAGCGAATACGCCGAGGTAACGAGATAGTAGAAGAACGAGATCCGCTGGACTCTTGATCGACTAGTATTGTCGCGCGGGTGGATGACTGCATTGAAAGAGCGACCAAAGTCCGCAGCGAGTAGACAGTCATTTTCTAAGTCGGGGATTAGAATGACGTCTAACTCCCTTTCGACGCATGTAATTGCAAACGGAAGAGATCGAGCAGATAGGATCGAACTAAAGGGCTAAAGGCCGATGCAATCTACATGCTGGTTGATCTGAGAGCTGTGCGAACAGCCTCTGTATCAAACAGTGTAATGTACATGAAACTCGTCTATGCCTATCTGTACCTACCTTCGTGAAGACTGATCGGGTTCGACATTTATGGCCGAGTCAACGGAGTCAGAGTCGTGATGGTTCTCCTTTATAAACATGAGGGTGTAAGCTGCCTGCCAGAGGCCGACCTTTATTTCAATCGTCGAGGGCCTTACGCACAAGCTTCTACCTAAACTGAGGCTTTTTCTCTGATTTAGAAGAGGTCGATACTCTGTTCTTCCTTGCAGTTCGTGATCTTCGATTCGCGACTGCTCTTTTTTGTCGTAATAGCTGCGATCCGTGGCGCCATTAAATCCAGAAAGGCGACTCAAAAACGAGCTTCTTGTAAGACTCCTCGCATTATAGCTTGGAAGTTTGGCGGCCTAACGATTTTGTTCCAATCATTTCGGAAGAGGCGGTATGAATGTGGCACTATTGCACTGAATTTTCCATTGGCGCATGGTTTTCCCAATGTCCGTGTGCTGGGCCATTGTACTTGATAGCGTCGATCGCATTGTGTTTATAGGTGAGCTGTTCACATCTCGTTGGTCGATGTAATACCCTCTCCCCTTCCGGGCCCTTGGTATCGGGGGTGGCAACGAGCCGAGAACGTTGGCTCGCTAGTCAACCATGGAGACCTATTGTGATCAGAAAGTCCATAAATATTATTCTGGTATATATGAACATTTTTTTGTTTTACTATGAAAAGATATAGAATATAATTACATATTTAATTATATATGTAGATATATCTTACTATAGTACTGAATTTAGAAACATATTTTATATATCAGGAGTGTGAATAAGTCTTTCCCGTTTTTTGTAAGAGATGGCGCCACCAATACTGTGCGAGTATTCAATGGCTACATATGTCATGATCAAAGCTTATTCATATGTCAACAATTCCATACTAACACATTAGTTAAAATTTTTTCGCATCATAAATTTTTGATATCGTGAAAATGTCGAAATTTGAGCTGAGTCGACGTCATTTGCGGGAAGTTTCACTTTATTGGTTCAATTTGAAGAAATCTGCTGCCGAGACGCATCGATTGCTTCAGGAGGCTTATGGAGAAGGTTGTGTCGATGATTCAAGTGTTCGCGGATGGTTTCGACGCTTCAAAAGCGGTGATTTCGACGTGGAAGACAAGGAGCGTTCCGGGCGGCCGCAAATCTTTGAAGATCGAGAATTGGCGACTTTGCTTGATGAAGATTCTTGTCAAACGCAAGAAGAACTTGCTGAAGCATTGGGAGTTGACCGAACAACCATTTCCAAGCGTTTGAAAGCCATGGGAATGATCCAAAAGCAAGGAAATTGGGTGCCGTACGAACTGAAGCTGAGAGACGTCGAACGGCGTTTTTTCACTTACGAACAGCTGCTTCAGCGACATAAAAGAAAGGGTTTTGTGCATCGTATCGTGACTGGCGATGAAAAGTGGATACGTTATGATAATCCGAAGCGAAGAAAATCATGGGGACTACCCGGCCATGCATCATCATCGACGGCCAAGCCAAATATTCATGGCGCCAAGCTCATGCTCTGTATATGGTGGGACCAGCTAGGTGTGGTTTACTATGAGCTTCTGCAACCGAATGAAAGGATCACAGGCGAGGTCTATCGACGACAATTGATGCCTTTGAGCCGCGCACTGTGAGAAAAACGGCCACAATACTCCGACAGGCACGACAAAGTTATTTTGCAACATGACAATGCTCGCCCACATGTTGCACCGCCGGTGAAAACATACTTAGAAACGCTCAAATGGGAAGTCCTACCCCACCCGCCGTATAGTCCAGACGTTGCTCCGTCTCATTACCATCTCTTCAGATCGATGACGCATGGCCTGGCTGACCAGCACTTCCATTCGTACGAGCAAGCCAAAAAATGGGTGGATGACTGGATAGAGGCCAAACCGGTCGAATTTTTTCGCAACGGGATTCGTATGTTGCCAGAAAGATGGGAAAAAGTTGTAGCTAGCGATGGCCAATACTTTCAATAATTCATTTGTAACCATTTTTTCACAATAAAGGCTCAAAATTTGAAAAAAAAACGGGAAAGACTTATTCACATAGCTGATACATTATTTTGAAAAATCAGATCTTAACACAATGTTCAGAAAAATTGTTAGGAAAAAACCAAATTCCAAAAATATATAAAAAGAAACTCTTTAAAAAGAACTAAAAAAATAGGATAAAAAAGTTCTACTAAAAATCGAATTGCATTATACAATCAAGGAATCAATGGTATACAACAAAAATTTATAAAAGTAAATAATAATTTATTATTGTAAATTCATAAAACTCTTCTCATAATCGCTGGTATACACCATTTTACTTCACATATAATTTAGAATAAATATTCAGTTGAATTACGATTTTTCAATAACTCTATTATTTAATTATTGAAAAAATACGATTGATATAATGATTATACTTCCGTAAAATACAGTACGGTGGCGTTTTTGAGAAGAATTTTAAAAGCTAGAATTAATATATATATATATATATATATATATATATATATATATTCAAACATTCAAGTACTATAAATTCTACAAAATAGCTTCGTTAATCTGCTACTTGTTTATATTAAAAAATTAAGCGCCAGATAACAGTTAAGTTATAATTAGTATCGCAGAAAAAAGCTAGCGATGGCCAATACTTTCAATAATTCATTTGTAATCATTTTTTCACAATAAAGGCTCAAAATTTGAAAAAAAAACGGGAAAGACTTATTCACATACCTGATAATTTTTTTATAAAATACACGAGAAGATATTTTTAAAATTCTTACTATACTAAGAACGCATTAAACTGGACTAACTATTTTACTTTTATTAAAAGTTGTTTTTTTGCAGATTTCTCTTTCTTTTTAATTCAGGAATTTTTCAGTGGGAAGAAAGCTACCTCCTGCGATCTAGTTCAATGTTTTCAAATCCATTTGAATGATTTTATAACCTATTTTAAACATGTTTTTTTCTACAATTATTTTCTAATTAAATAAAAATTTAAAAGCACACCCGGACAGATGAATTCACTAGTTGTAGGCTGTCTTCGTTAAAATTTGGTATGAAATTAGAGGCCGTTATTCGTGTTATAAGTTGGGCACACAACTCAGCACAGGGAACGTCATTTCGGGATTCAGTTCCATTGTCGATCATTCTCGTTGAAGAATTTTAAATGCACGAAAGACTGCTTGCAGACCATTGCAATCAAGCACGAGGCATTGAAGACTGAGCTTTCTCGAAAGTCTCGTTTTCCGGTTGTTCTCGTCCTTCCATAAGGTCTATCTCTCCTCTATTTCCCATCTCCATGTCGAGCAAGTTCCAATTTGTTTATGCAAGCTCTATCGCACACCGTTCACTAATCCTATTTCGACTGGCTCAGGTGATTTTTGTATAGTTTTGTCGCTAGCTGCCTCTCGCTAGTGATTAGTGCTTCTACACCATAGCATCCACACAATCTTTATAAACTATTCATCTACATTTTTCTTTCATTTTCCATAGTTTTACCGTAAATAGTATTATTCAAAAATTTAAAAAATAACTTCTTCAGTTCATTTTTAGCATGCTGTCTCTTTTCATTATTGAAATCAATATAATCTGTATGCAATGGCTTCTGATTAAATTTTAATACTCTGTATTTTTTTAAGCGTTATAATATAGTGATGTTTATTGTATAATTCCGTTACTAATTATTTTATTTTACTTTTTGAAGTTGCAATATATTCGAAGCACTGAGGTCAATCAATAGATTCATTGGTTTTGGATTCTGATATATTCATACTTTTTGTTTCATAAATGGCTATAACTTCTACATGAATCATTCAGCATATAATGTTCCTATTCCTTCATCTACTTGTCTATAGCCTTGGTACTCGGGTTATGCACTACCAAAACTACATTTTGTATAAAGACGAACACTAAATGCTTTATGTCGTTGCTGTACATATTTACGAATTTCTATTTTTTTAATATACATTCAAAATTTGCGTATATAACCAGTGGGATACGCTCCATATATGAAAAGCTTTCAAACTGTAAAATATTATTCATCTCCGTCGGTAGTTTAAGTTTGCAATTTTCTTTTCCTGAAAATCGCTGCTATGTTACTTTTTCTTCGGATAGAAAATAATTTAGAAATAGATCGCTACAATTACTTTAATAACAATTACTTAAATGAATAATAGAAATAAATATATTAAAATAAGCTAGAGATATATAATAATTCTCAGTTCGCGCTAGTTTCCGCGACGTTTATTAATCCGGCGCTATTTACCGCACGGATACCCGGTGTTACTTTTCACGTGGGGAATTTAAACGACACAGGGAGAATTTAATCTAGGTAAAACTAAGGCTGGCTTAATTCCGCTGGTCTTTTGAGGAGCACTTCGCAACCAGAGTCAAGAATTAAGTGACAAAGTATTTAGACAGGATAAGGGAACGGCTGGTCTTTTGAGGAGTGTTTCGCAACCAGGATCACATTCACTTCTGGGAAGGTAAAATTATTAGCCGTAAAATTTTAGGCAGGATTTTCTGAGCTCTGGACAAGTTTTAGCTCCGATAGGAGTTCAAGTGAAACGACTTCGGGTCAGTCGGTTCACTGGACGAACTCTCTGATTTTGCCTTTTGCAGACCCTTTTACAATGAAATTATCGGGTATAATCGTCTTTTACAGGACCTTTTTCCAGTGAAATTATCGAACCGCCGATTTTATAATAATAATATTAATAATAATATTAATGATAATAATAATTAATATATAATTATAATTATAATAATGATAATAATTGTATAAATGATTGCAGTTGTTATACTTTTAACAAATATTGTATTACATACGTAGATATGTATATATATATATATATATATATATATAAACATATATTCCGAGTTAAAAATATTTAATTGTTCGTGGAAATTACATACGGCGGGTGATTTCATTTGGAACATCCGTTGTACAAAAGCCCGCCAAGGCCGAGAATCGTCAGTTGGAGTTAAGCTGTGCGGCTTATATTTCGGTGTGGGAATTGATGACTTTCCTCACTGCGCCTCATTACTTGATAGTGGAAGCAATGGAGGTGCTGGTCTTGGTGGTCCGGCAATCCGGAAACCGTCCGGAAGCGCAGCCTGCTCGTCACCCGGTGGTGCATCAGCTTCGTCGGTCGGCGGTAATGATGGTAGAGCCACGGGAATTTGTTGCTCAGTCGGAGTAACCAATAGTCGACCAGCTAGTTGTAGAGGAGGTAGCCGAGCAGGAGGCACCACAAGGCGCAGACGCACAGGTAGTCGCAAAAAGTTATTCAATTCTCGCTTTGCGACGAACAAGTCGCGTTGAGCCCAGGTGAGATGTTTACGATACATATTAATTAAAAAAATAGTAGTGTGAAAAAAAAAATTGCGTGCTTAACATCACGATTGTTTGATCAAGACTGATCATTTTAATTAAATTTAGATTTTCCGGTAATTTTAATTTAAGCTTCTGGGATTAGTTTCTCTATGTTCTTCTGGAGGGCATTGACATTTAGTATGTACAACTTTATTCATGTGTGTATATGCACCGGGAAAAATATACACATTGGCAAATTTCGAATATTCAACCCTTTAATATTAATTTTGTCCGGTTTAATATTATGTTTCGGTATTATATTGTTGTGGTAAATTCTTAAATTTATTTATTCTATGATTTATTAATATATATATATATATATATATATATATATATATATATATATATATATATTGTAACCGTCCCGATCGACGGTCCCTGCGTTTCAAAACCGCGTGCGCGCGTAAGCACGAATAGTGCAGTCGCGCTGCCAAAAGGGCGCGCGCGAAGCGCCGCGCAACGCGACGCGCGAAGGAGAGAGAAGCGAAGCCTTCTTCTCTGCCGAGCCACGCTACGAGACTGACGCGTTGTCGTTATCGCTATATTCCGTTTTCCGTTGTCCTAAGCATACGAGGATTTCGAGCCCCGCATCGTGAGTGGCTTGTGAGTGAATATTTATATATTCCTGGAGACGGCTTTGAAGGCAGGGAAGACCTGACGAACACTTGCTCCACGCTACGACGGTTCGCGTCGTAGCCAGCATCTGCATCGGGTGAGCGATCGCCTCCCCGACATCCATCGCACCGACAACACCGCCGCCGCCAGACGCCAGTGAGCAATCCGCTCACCCCTCCTACCATCGATCGGCGGACGGCTCCATCAGCAGCGTCATCGCCGACGGCCCGCCCGACAGACGTCGAGCCGAGCGAGAAGAAGCGCTACAGAGAGACAGAGAGAGTCCGCTTGACGTGTATCGAGCAGGAGAGAACGATAGCGGCTACCACCGCACCCGGCAGCTGTTCCCGACGAAGGCAGAGGACTTGCCGCTGTGATGTACGCAGACAAGTACTCGACCGCTGTGTGCGCTAGCTCTTAGGTTAGTTGCCTCCGCCGCCGCCGCGTCCGCGCCGCGATTATCTCACCTACTGTATCGTGCGCCCGTATATGTCTCTATCGCGTGTCTCCGTCCCCCGTGTATCGTGCTAGCTTGCAATCGTAACCGTTTGAAGTGTCGCGGAGTGCGTGTGCGTGCGAAGTAACAGTGTAACGCGTATGTGAGAGAGTGTGTGTGTGCATAAATAAATAAAGCGTGAAACGCGTGGTGATCCTCATAACTAGTTTTTCGTATTTGACTTTTCCCCACCGACTTCCCCATTCCACTATTGGTAGACGCGGAGTATCTGCATGTCTAGCTGCACCGCCTCAAGGTAAGTGAACGGCGTGAAAACGCCATTACAATATATATATATATATATATATATATATATATATATATATATTATCGTATTGTTTATTGTATTCGCGTTTTTATAAATTATTTTTTTCGAAAAATAACGTGAGGAGAGAGAAAAAATATATAATAATAATCAATAGATAAGAAAAAAATTAAAAATATAAGATTTCTGATTTTTTTCTCCTTATAGAATTAGTCAGTTAGATCTTCCGATTCCGTGACGCTGTAGACGCCTTCGTCTTCCAGTCGGGCGACGACCCTCCTCTGAACTCTTCGCTGTAGTTACCTGTTTTCTCGCCGTCGTTCATACGCTGCAAGGCTTCTATGTTGTAGCAGGAGTCTATAGCCGATTTTGGCTGGTGTAAAACCCGTTGTTTCGGAAGTGGCAGTATTGCAGAAAATTATAGCTCGTATAAGTAATTATTCTATGTTTTATGATTTTTCTCTATTCTATATTGACAAATTATAGTTTTGATTACCTTATAGGGAGGCGTTCTTCGATGCTGTATACGAGCCGTTTCCAATATAGCAATGAATTCTTTTGAGATAAATTGTCTCCCGTCATCGGAGATGATAATTTTCGGACAACTGAAACAGCGTAATTTGTTGTTTTATAGCCTGAGTTATTGCCTCGGCTGGTGCTTTCCAGAGTGGCTTTAACTCTGTCTACTCCGTAAAGTTCTCTTGCATCACGAGTAGCCAGATGTTCAATTTTGTAGATCTAAGAAGTAATCCAATGAGATCTACTGCTATGACTTCCCACGGCTGTTCATCTAGTGTCGCATGCAATTTATCGGCTGGTGCTCGTTGCTACGATTTTAATTTTAGCAATTTTCGCAATTTCTCACGTATTTGACTGTCATTCGGAGCATCCTGAGCCAACAGTAATTTTTAGAGATTTTTACCAGTGTTTTTACAATTCCTAGGTGTCCGGCAGTTGGGTCGTTATGTACTTCGTTTAGTACTCTATTTTGCTCCGATTTAGGCACACAAACTTTCCATTGTAGATTATTGCTGATATCGTTAAAATCTAAAGTGTGTAAAATATGTTTGTATAATCTTTCATTTTTTACATAAAAATCTGGATAATTTTCTAGATCAGTCTCCACATTTTTGCATGATTTTTCGTACCAGTCTTCAATTTTGATTTCGGTAGCTTCGACTGCTAATGGCTGTCGAGATAATATGTCAGCTAGTAGATTATTTGTTCCTAGACGATATTTTATTTCGAAATCGTATTGGCTTAATTCTAGTGTCCACCGGGCTAAATGTCCAAACAGATTTTCGATACTATTGACCGACTTTAACGATTGATTGTCCGTTAATACCATAAAATGATATCCTTCAAGATAACCACGGAATTTCCACACGCCCGATTTAATTGCTAGGCATTGTAGTTCGGTGTCAGAATAGTTCTTCTCGGCTGTGGTGAGTGTTCGGCTGACAAAAGAAATGAGATTCTTCTCATATGCTTGTGTAAGCGCTGCTTCCAATCCTTCTTTACTGGGACCCGTTTGCAGGATAAACGGGCGGCTCCAGTCTGGCCAGGAAAGGACGGGTGCGTTTGTGAGAAGCTGCTTAATTTTCTCAAAGGCATTTTGTTCTGCTTCATTCCAAATCCACTTATCTTTTATGCTAGTAAGACGGTGTAACGGTTCGGCAACATTCAAGATAAATTTCAGGAATCGTCTGTACCACGATATCAGGCCCATGAATCGTTGTATCTCTTTCATATTTCGAGGTAGTACTAAACATAGTACAGCTACAACTTTTTCAAGATCGATTTATAAACCATTTTTGTTCAATATATGACATAAGTATTTTAGGCCTAATCGAGTAAGGTGACATTTATCTGGATTCGGTTTCAATTTTGCAATTTTTAAGCGGTTAAACGCGTCTTTAAAGACATACATGATGTACTTGTTTTTTTAACGATTAGGTGACTTCACGATTTTTTAATGTTATATATATCGCGAGTTTTTGTAAAGCATTCATTCCCAAAAACATAAGATGGTTTAATCCGTTTATCACTAAGAATTTTTGTTGAAATGTTATCCTTTGTACGTATAATGATCCATATATATTCTTTCCAGGATTGACTTCTGAACCGTTTGCCGACACTGCAATACAATTACTTCTTTCACTATGCCATCCTAATTTCATGCAAATTTTACTGAACTGTTCACTTACGTAAGAACTCACAGATCCAGTATCTAAATGTGCTGACACTTTATGATCGTTGATCATTACTTTCGCGAAATATCGATTGCCTTTTTCCACTTTTCGTTGTTGGTGGGCCAAGCTTCCCGACGGATGACATTTACAATCACGAGTATAGATATTATTACGGCCACGGATCTTTGAAGTTCACTAATCCTTTCGAGAAATGAATATAAATGTTTACCATCAAAAGTGGCAATTCCATTTTCTCATTGATCCATCACTTTAGCATTTTTTTGTGCACCTGACGTTTGCTGTACATGAACAGTAGCAGGCGACGTACCATAAGGCATATTTGGTGCAGGACGTATGACGACAGGACTCGAAATTGATGTAGCTGTTTATTGATTAAGAAGCTATAGACGTAGTGGTCGAAATTCTTCCTCTATTTTTTCTAAATCTTGTGTTCGATTAATGTCTTCATTGCAGTATTTTTCATCTTCTGGTTTATCGCTAAAGAGCTCGGGGTGAGCGAGTACATGTGAAATTAAACACTGACGCAAGTGCGTTTTAGTACCGTGTACGGGTTAATTATTTATATACTTTTAACAAGTGATAGAAAAAATGTTAGGCAAGACCGAGAAATCTAGATATTGTTTGGAACTTATAAAGTGGAAATCGGAACTAAGAAAAGCAGCGGATACGATTAAGATGTGGAAATATAAATAGAAAAAAGTAATGGGGTTCGTGGGTACAGTTGAAAATTTATAGAAAAAAGACGAAAAAAATAAACCTACATAAATGGGCTGTACAAGTTAGGTTTATAGCGAAGAACGGTCGTAATTAATAGAATATTAAGTAGGTTATTAGTAAGAAAACTAAAATATGAAATATATAAATATAAGGAGGGGTTAGAAAAAATAGCAAAAGCCAACAGGGAAAAGCAAATTCGAGTAAGACCAAAAAAGGTGTAAATAGATAAATATAACAAAGTCAAGCTTTGTATTTGAATTAGTGTAAATAATAAATGTAAATGTACCATATAAAAACAATGGAAACCAGTATACAGGAGAATAAAGTAAAAATAAAATAATAATGAAGCCATTTTACAAACGACACTTAAGCGATGTGTCAATATTTATGTCATCATGACAAATAGAAAATTGTCACAAAGTATAAGTTTAATACTTAAAAATATAAATTAAATTAACAGTTATTAAAAAATAGTGTCGTTCACAATTAATAAAAAGTGGCGAACTAAATTAAAAATTATAAAAATAAATTTTTTTCTCTCACTCATCGCGGAATTAAGTGTGCACAATTTTTTTTCAACACAAAAAAAAGATTGGATAAAAAAAATGGGAAAATTTCTTTATTTTACACGTATAAGAATGAAAGATTTGAAGCTTAAATATTTTATTGAAACAAATTTCAATAATGATGACCTTGAAAAATTTTGCAGCCGGTGGTAAAATTTCCTCATCCCACGTTCGTTGAAATAGCAGCGAAGAATAAAATTTAAAATTTCCGCAATTCAAGTGTGTAATACGAGAAAGTCGACTCGCCTCGACAGGTCGTCTAAGGAAAAAAAATTTCTCTAAAACTTTTAGAGGGTAACGAGGCATACGTAGTCAAGTCTATTTACCTTATTCCTGTCAGATCGCATGGTTTATAGTACATACCTGCGATATAGTGAGGATAGAATGCGATATAGAAATTTTTCTGTTTTCTATTGAGAATAAAAATTTGTTTTTTTTTATATATAATAATTTGCAATAGAAGGTGAATATTTCAATTATTAATTTTTCCATGTTATTAATTATAGTATATTTTAGTTTTTTGATAGATCTTTGTTTTTTATAGATTTCTAAGATGCATAAATTTTAGATGAGACAGTCAGCCGCAAAATGTAATTTTAATTCCTTTTTATTTAATTATTCTGAAACAAAATCATGATCAATCAAAAAATTATATTTCATGTTACACGACATATAATTATTCTTCGCATTAATTAAATGTCTAAAAATATTCCTACAAGTTTGTTTAAATTTTCTTCTTTTGTATATTTACAAAAATTTGAGAATTTTCCGTATTTTCATAAAAAAACTATTTTAATACAGGGCCACTCCATAGAAAATGCACACAATGAATTCAAATAATACAAATTTTTTGACGTGAGTCCTGAGCTATAATATAGTATACTTATAATCGGATGCCAAGATAGTATTTGTTCCTTATTTATGGTTTTTGTAATTATGTTAAGCAGAAAATTATGTTTTCTAAAAAATAATGCAATAAAACATAATAGGATACCATAAATTTTAAACTCAATAATAAGTTGACACATATCTTTTTGGACAATCTAGCGAAATAATCAAGTTCAAGAAACAGCTTGGCAGACCCGACTATAACTCTCACACTAGTGACCCCGACATCGTATTACCGACGTTAATGACCAGCAATACAATAAGGCATCCACAGTAGCTCTTCAAAACCAGCACGAAATAGCGTGTACGCATAAAAAAAGGTATACAAATTTTTAATCTTAAATTATCAGCTATAATGATATTTTAGGTAAACACCAGCAAATGGAATTGCACGCGTTCTGAGCAGATTGTACAACCCGTGCGCATTATCCAAATAGTAAGACAAGGACTTTATATCTATGCACAAAAGAAAAAGCGTTATCTCGTCACAATATCCAAGACCCATTGCACTTATACTTTCTGCGCAGCACTGATAGTAGCAGCATAGCAGCAGCTTAGACACAACCAATACTGCCGTTGCTTGTCGCATCGTGAATAGGGATTTGCGCTTATAACTATAGCAAATATAAAAATTAGAGCAAACATAAAATGTACGCATACATAGCATTATATAATTGCGTAGTACACAGTACAGTTGCACGCGGAAAGTATGTATGTGTTTCAACGATTTGAAGTGGAAAGCACCGCGACGAATAAGCGGCGACAGCGGAAATAGTACATTCGCTTTGTAACGAGACTGCCTCGACAAAAGTCTTGTGTACTCTCGATTATAATATGCAGTTTCTTGTACGTCAGTATAACCGACTTATTTATGCTTGGTTGAGCATAATAGTACTCTGGTTATTTCTTACTGCCCCTATTCCTTCACGCCCCTCCCCCACAAACACGCTGAGCGTGAGTAATGGTTTGTATTCAGAAACAAGTTAACAGCCCCAAATATCACCCGAACATAGTCTTTTAGATTTTTACGATTTATTAACAATAGCCGTGTATGAACAGTCAATTTTAGTATTTAAAAAATTTAATCTCATTTATATTTATTTCTATTGAATTATTAATAAATTGTTAGTATTGTTATTGAATTTCGACTGGAAACAATTTTTGATACTTGGCCGAGATAGATGTCATACATCACTGGTACGAAAAATGACTATAACTCAACAAAGATTTGTAACACTAATTATTAGTATCCAAAAATTAAATGCAGGATTTATTCATTAAATTATATATAGTATTCAATGAAAATTGTATAAATTTATTATCGAATAGAGGTTTGTGAAAGTATCAACGATATAAACACATTAAATTCTAATTAAATTCATAAAAAAAATTTTATTCATAATTCAAAGTGCAAATTCTGAAGATATTCTTGTAGATACTGGTAGTTTTAAGCAAAATCAAAAAAGCAGAAAATATATTGCATGTATGCTCTTTGAACTGAACTGGTTTTAAAACAAAATTGTTAAACAAATAATTTTTAAGAAAATTCTCAAATTTTTATAAATATTTCGATGGATTTTGCTACACATTTAATTCATGAATCGAGCTATTAAATGTTGCATAAATATTGAATAGAAATAGTTCAATTTGCACAATTTTTTCAGAATAATTAAATATGAGGAAATAAAAATACGTCAATTAATATTTTTTTTTCTTTTTTTTTGAGTAATGTTGCAGATGAGAAGAGGAATGATTAGGTTTTCATGTGGTTGCATGATGGTCAGGTAGTTTAATTACAATATACAGGCGTTTAAGGCGGCTTGGGTAGCTATTGTCGGTTACATTTAGTTATTGCTAACAGACACTAAATTTCTTACAAGAGTTTCCAGACCTGTATAACCGTGATTAATTGGTTTAACAAAACTCATTGGTCATTTTTAATTGTCTTTGTTTCTCATGCATGGTGGTGTATACACTACTGAGATTTATTTGAAAGATACCGTTCGGTCAATCTTTTTTTTGGAAATTGGGTAATACTTTTAGTGGCATCTGAACCAAATTTTCACTTTAAGCTATACATTAGTGTTTAAGAGACGCTTCAGTTAAAAGGTGCTGAAAATGAATAAGGTGGTTTTTACTATGTCTGAATTTGTCGAACAAAAAATTTACATTAAATTTTTTTTCTGGATGGGAATGTCGACTGCGAAAACGTTGAGTATGCTGCGACCAAACCTCTGGTAGTCAGGATATGTATATTAAAAATATAAAAAAATTCACCTTTCAATTTGATCACAGAAGTATATATATATATATATATATATATATATCTTGCAAATCTGGTGATCGTTATTGTTAATTACTTCCTCTTTTCTATTTATATACAATATATATATATATATATATATATATATATATATATATATATATATATATATATATATATAAAGACAGTACAAAGACATTATATATAAAGTATAGAAATGATTTTCTAAAGAAGAGAGTTTCAATGGGCCTAGGTAATTTAGTTTGGCCCTGCTTTTCTGTCCCCTCTCCTTTAGACAGAATTTTGTTTTTTTCAAATTTCGACTTCTTTGCGCTATATTCTCATTTTTACCATCGATTGCATTATATTTCAATGTCTGAAAAAAAAACTCTAGTCGAGATTCTTTGCAACACTTGACCGAGTTCCTCAACTCTTCCACTTCAATTTTTTCAGAAGATTTGCCGTTTTTATTCGTCGTTCTCAGCGCAATTATTTAGCATTACTTTTTCTATTCATTATATTTTCTTATAGAACTCCGAAAATAATTCAACAAAGATCTTTACGAATGCTTGACGGCTTAGATAACTTAAATATATATTATTCTATGCTGGTGATTATTGAAATATATATCCCCAAGAATATTTATAGTTTCTAGAATTTATGACAGTGTATTTGTAATGGTTGCCCAAGTTAAATGGAAACTAGCATGACATATTAAAAATATATTACATCATACATAATTATTAGTTACAATATAAATTTAAAATTATGAAACTATTATTATAATAAATTATTCCTACTTTTTAGTGTACAAATACAAACACCGACTGCAGAATACATGTGTGGTGTACGCACACGGTTCTTGAATACATTACAAAAATATAGCCTGTCCATGAGTGTGTCCGAGACGTTGACATATATGTCCACGTTCGTGCTCATGAACGGTGAAGGAAGGGGCGCTTTTTCTACTTTAATTGATTCAATCGACGAAAAGCACGGTAGACATTATTTTTCATGCCCCCAGTTTAGTCGTACCAGCAAACTGCTGTAACGAGAAGTAAAAGCTAAAGTTCTCAAAATCTCGGCTCTCCACTTTCTCTTTATTTTCCCATCAGCCTCTCTTTTCCGTTACCTTGTTCCCAAAACATTAGATATTAGATATTTTCTTTGCGGAAACTGCTTACTATTATATTATTCCAATTTTTTCTGAAGTTAGACAATATGATATTAATTTAGATATAATATAGACTTATCTAATTTTCTTTTATTCATTTTTGGCATAAGAAATTTTTTGTATAAATTTCATTTTTCTATTACAAAACTTAACTCTGTTATTTCCTATTTTGTATTTTCTGTTTTATCGATAAATTATAAGAATTATTCATATTTTTTCCTCACAATTCTTCTCAAAGTAATTTATCGATTTGAGAAAATTATATCCACTTCAACATCTACAGTTGTATATAAAGTCTGATACGCTTTTTCAACAGTTGTAAATTGTATTAATGTTATCTACTATTATTATAAGGTGTATTATTTGAATTATCTTTTGATGTGTATAATAGATATATACAGAAATTACGAATATAGCTGGAAACATCGATCAACAATGACATAACAAGAGAATGAAAATTCCATGTATAAAATACCACATTCCCCGACCTCATTGAACACATTATCTCATCTGTATGCATAAGGAATTTTTAAATATTATTTGTAAAAAAATTGGATGAACATTTTTAGTTTTCGTGCTCTTTTTTAATATTTCACCAATCAGAAGCACAGAATTCGAATTTCCATTTGAGAGGATGAATTTGAAAAGACAAGCGAAGACTGTGGTGGAATTTGAAAGAAATGAAAGAAAATGAGGAATCGTGAATTGTTTTTCATCTATAATAGTGATAAAATAAATTATGGTCGTCGCTTACGTTCTCATATGTTAGTAAAACTTCGAATGCAACATTAATGGAAGAAAATAGGCAAGGAAAACTTTCCTTGTAAAAAGATATAACAGTTTACTGCATACTGGACATTCTGCAGATAAAAAAAATTTCGAGCTCGTGATCAACGTGTTCTCTTAGACTAACAAACAAGAAAATCTGACAAATACTAACGTATTTAAGAAAATTTTAAAATATTTTACTACGGATAATATTATTGACAAAAAAGAGCATTGATGCTCTGCAACGCGTGTGAATCAAACGATGAAACATAGAAATAATTAATTAAGACACATGCTGAATGGTATCTGCTTCATGAATTGTTAGACAGAAAATTTTTCGGCATTTGAAAATTATATTCTATAATTTATAGGGAGCATATTGAAAATTAAATTAAGTTTTCAGACCTGTCCAAATTTTTTCACTTTTATGTTTAAAAAATTTCAATCATATTGTACGTGTAGTAAGAAAAAATTTTTAAATAAGAAGATTAGTAGACGAATGCAATGAATCCTCAGCAGCGTAGGCGCGATGTATGGGTGAGCGAGGGGCGGGCGACAAAACTTCAAATACGAACAGGTAACGAGAAAATCTCCGTAAAACTCGTCTCGACACATATAGACAATGAAAGCTACCGTCAGAACGTAAGAGGCCCCTTAAAAGTTATCCCAACATGTCTGTAGCTTATTGTTACCCCCCCCCCCCCCGAACATAATTCAGCAGACATTCCGAGATACCTGGACATTGAATTATATTGTACGAATGCAAAAGTTCTCGTAGAATACAAAACTCCCTATAGAAGTAGTGCATAGTCCCAGAGACATAGATCTCTTGTTCTATCCACCGAAAACAAAGCTCTTTGTAGAACTCGTACTGATACATCTGGACAACGCGTTCAATCGCTCGAGTATAGAACACCTCGTAGAATACCTGGCATAATAATAATAACATTTATATCTCATATACAAACTCAGAATATACTATTATAGTTCTGGAAAAGGTGATCCGTTAATAATATTGAAATGCCTCCAAGACCAACAGGTTGACTTAAAATATATTTTGATTTTATTTAAATGAATTGTAATGTAATGAATATTTTAATAAATTCATAGTATTAATTGATTGAACAAGATTTTTATATTATGTACATATTTGAGTTTTAAATAAGATATAAATATTTAGAAATATTTGAAAACTTTATTCGTTAATTATTTAAATTTCCTAAAAAAATTAAAAAATTTTCATAATTTAAAATAATTAAAATTAAAAATTGTACTTACGTCGTCTGTTCTGAGTTAAAATGATAAATATTTTTATCGGTCTTTATAAAATAAAATTTTAACTAAAATAATGAGAGTCAGACTGTCTTTGTTTACAATCACCCCCAAAGAATCTGAGATTGAACTTATTACTACAATAAATTATATTAAAAATTAAAATAAAAATAATAAATAAAATAAAAATAATAAATAAAATAAAAATAATAAATAAATAAAAATAATAAATAAAATAAAAATAATAAATAAAATAAAATAATAAATAAAATAAAAATAATAAATAAATAAAAATAATAAATAAAATAAAAATAATAAATAAAATAAAAATAATAAATAAAATAAAAATAATAAATAAAATAAAAATAATAAAAGCAATATTCTATGTTAGTAAAGGACGACCTGATTGCCCCAACTACCTTTAATTTAACTGCCCTAACACAGATGGCACAACCGCTTCGAACCACGATGTAATAGTTTTTTGCACACTACCAGTCCCTGTTTTACCACTTCACGTACCAACGGGAATTGCAGTCTTTAATTAACTGCACTTCGTCAAATAATTCTGAAGTATTTTTAGCAAAGAATTAGATATATTTATTTAGCAAATCAAGTAAATATATTACATACTGAAGTGCAGTTTGTAAAAAACTGTAATTCCCGTTAGCATGTAAACTGGTAAAACAAGGACTGGTAGTGCACAAAAAAACTATACCAGCATAGTTTGACATGGTTGCTCCATCTGTATGTCGGGGAAGTAACTCACCTCGGAGTTGTGACGCTTTATACGGGTGATACGCTTCTGTCTATGTCCTTCTTCGTTGGCCGCAGCAGGCGGTGTGATGCGCGAGCATGCATAAACAGACAGGCCAGGCCAGCTGTACCGGAGTGGCGTCAGTACAAGAAGAGCAGAATTAAAGTGATGAAAAAAATTATGATGAGCTATAAGATAACGTGGGGTTCTGAGACTACGATCTGATGTACATTGAATAGAATCCTGGCGACGAGGACAAATTCAGAAAAAAAAGGATTTGGAGGTGTTCGATGTTTCAAGCATTTTAAATTTTATTTGAAATTTTTATCATTTCATCTTGCCATCAAGCGCGATTCCGGTATAATACATTTACAATTTAAATTACATATTATCGTGCGTACGGATGGGTTGAAAGTTTATTACAAAAAATCGTTAATAAAGAATAAATTTTTGTAACATTTCTTATTATAGTTAAGCATAAACTCTTATGCATGAAATTCATGAAAATTAACTACACTTTATAAAAATCTATATTATTGTAGCGAAATATTTTACAAATATATAGGATAATTATACTAATGACCATTAATATGTCAGTACATGACCATAAATACTATTATAATACTATTTTAAGATTTTTAAATATATAGCCGCAATTAATCTTATTTTACGGTGAAGTTATAACATTTAAAAATACGATCCTTTTTGTAACTAATAAAAATCTTTGCAATCTATTTAAATATTATTCTCAACCATCTGCGAAGATTAATCATGTATTAGGACGTTAAAATTATGCAAATACCCCGTAAGTGAATATAATTAAGTAACTATTTATTTGATGCTGCTGTGTTTTATTATGAATTATTTTCATAAGCGATTCCATTATTAAAGTATTGTAATAAAGCAATGATTTCTTAAAAATTGCATTCATAAAAATCGCTTACTTTCTTAAAAATTGCTGAATAATAAAATTATTAGTATAGCGGTTGTAAAGAAAATATGTTTATTAAAGGAAAATGTCTTCATATAAAGGGTGTTATAATACATTGAAAAAAAAAGATTAGTTACTTCTATGAAATATTTAATAAAAGGTATTAGTAAAATATATTTAGTTCACTTAAATAAATATTTTATGGATACAAATAAAGAAAGATTAAAATTAACTAAATCATTTAGTAAAAATAACAATTAGTAGACATAACTAAATATTTAGTTAGTTCAAAGGCCTTATAGTTAAATCTACTAAATGGTTTAGTATAAATGACTAAACTTATTTTATAGAACCAAGCAATTGACTTTAAATAAATATTTGTTACTTATGATAA
This sequence comes from Sycobia sp. Sy_11, assembly GCA_018907035.1. Classification (NCBI taxonomy): domain Eukaryota; kingdom Metazoa; phylum Arthropoda; class Insecta; order Hymenoptera; family Epichrysomallidae; genus Sycobia; species Sycobia sp. Sy_11. Next base: position 128,400 of record JACCIC010000149.1, on the reverse strand, counting down.
AAACAATTAGAAAAATACAGTAACTATTTGGTGAAAGGGAATGTTGGGTTATGGTGCAAATACGATTTATATGCGCATGTTAGTTCCCTGCTGACTCCGTGTTTGCGGGGCAAGCGTGTCCGAACATACACACGACTGTTCTATTATCATCGATCTACGAATCACCGGATCTACATTAAGGATAGGGCAAGTGAATAAGGTGAGCCTCCTAAATATATTATATAAAGCTTTAACCAATATATATATATATATATATATATATATATATATATATATATATACATGTACAGGACATTACTAGACTAACTGAGATGGCAGGCACTCCCGCTATCTGACGCTCAACTTATCAGTAACACGTGGTTGACGGCGTTACTGGTGGACAAGCATTGGCGCTAGTCCCCACATCACTCTCCCCCCTTTCTGGGATTTTTCGCCCTTGTGACAATTGTTCGAAGGCGTTCGAAAACCGCGAACCAGTCTTCTGCTCCTGCTCGCGTAAATTGGGCGAAACAGATTTTGCTGGCCGATGTAGCTTCTGTATTTACTGCGTGGATGTTGGCAAGCGCGTGGGTATCTATGGGTGATGGGGCGAGGGAGGAACAATTATCCGCGCTGCGATCACCTTATTGGAGAATGAAGATACGTACGATTTCGCTGAGTTTATCGACTTGATTCTGCAACTGTTCATTCGTGGTTTGTAGTTCAGAGACGTTTTTCGCGAACGCGTTTATTTGTTCTATCATCGTCATTATCGCATCTGCTTCGGTGTGGGGTCCGGGCCGTCTCGCGTTGGTTATACCGGAAAAATTATGCATGTCTGACCGGTTGGGATTTGAATTTGCTTCGGACCGTAAGGGGCTACAGTACACATACTGGGTGTTTTTGAGGACTGGGTGTTACTGGGTATTTTGGAGGGGAGGTTTTTGCCAAACTCCGTTTTTGCCGTCTGAAAACCTACCACTGTGTAGTTTCCCCGAAGGAGGATATAAGCCTATTTTCTCTAATTTAAGCATTACCACGGTGTCTACTACGGCCGCTGCTTCTAGGTGCGTTGCCGCTACCACTATGACGGGATTGCTGGAAAAATTTACCATAGCAAAAACCGTTAGTTTTGCGAACTTCCTCCCATTCTTTTGTTGGTCGAGGAAATTGGCTTTTTACGGTGAACTGGCTGTTGTAGGCTTTTTAATCGGAAAAAGGCTTCCTGTTGCGGGAATCGTGCGGCCTACATAGATTAATTTCTATCCTTTTCTTTATTTCAGGAAAGGAAAAACAGGATTTTTATATATGAATATATATATATATATATATATATATATATATATATAAGGATATTACATATAAAATCGGGATATGTAAAAAGGATCATAAAAATAAAAAATCTAGGTATGTAAAAATGCGGCAGATCTGCCCGCTTCCAGACGGTGTAGATAGCCGCTCAAGAGTATAAATAGCACGTCATCGGCCGCGCGGTGTGTCGTGCTCTTCTTGGTAAGAGTGTCGGGAGTGGTGCTACTCTTCGTAGGCAGCGTGGACGGTCGAACTCCTCGGGACGTGCAGCTTCGGCCGGGGTTGGCGCGCTGCGTCACCGCTAGGCGCCGGTGTCTCTCTTTCTCGTCGCTCAAGTACGGCGGAGAGGCTGGCGCCTTTGTTGCGAGCACGCGTACCTTCTTGCTATGATGCACGTGTGACCGTTGTGTTCTCTCTCTCTGTCTCTCTCGCTTCCTTTGTTGCGAGAACCGAAGAGAAAGCGAAAACTTCAATTATTATTATTCTTCACTCATGGTATACTCACAGCTTACCTTATGCGGTAAACACAGTACGCGATCGCGTACTGTTTTTCTCGCGGAATCGTTTTACTATAATGGATTTTCGCGGAGAAATTAGGGTACGAAGTTCTTCGCGGAAATCATGAAAACAAAACTTTATATTTTAGAAGGCGCGTAGACGACATACTTGTTTCGACGACACGTGCTTCTGCGCGTTGTTTTACGTCATATTGTACCGCGTATACACCTATTATTGTTATTATTCTAAAGAAATATATTGTCAGAATTGTTATTTTCCTGGAGTAATTATTACTGTGTTTCTGCAGTTTTATTTCCCATGTTCCCCGTTTCAGACGGAGCCAGCGTATATGTGTACGCAGAAACATACACATACGTACACCATATATATCCTCGTATATATGTCGGTATTCACAGTAAGTGTAATGCCGAAACTGGCATTACAAATAACGCCCAAAGCGTGAGGCCAGTGACGCGAAAACATATATGGCACGCATATCAAAACCCTTGTTCACTTTTCCCCCTCGGAAAAATGCGTAAAATACGAGGAACATAACTAAAAACAGCCGCGTACACGTGCAATACCGTTCAGCATGAACGGGCGGCTATATTGAGCAGCAGTGTGCGCAGTAATCTAGCAGTAGGCCACTCGCAGCAGCAGCCAGATTACAGCAACAAACATTAACATTATCTTGTGCTCCATACCTTCAATTTACAATAATGCTATGATCCCCTTTTCCCCTTATTGTTAATGAAATTAATAGGCTTATCGTGTCGTCCATTGCCCTTTTTACATATATATATATATATATATATATATATATATATATATATATTTCATAGAGACAAGCTAGTATTAAAGCGATAAAATACATATTTATATGTATGCATGATATATTATATTATGTAATGTGCTGTAAGATATTAAAAAGAGAAAGTAAGTAAGTAAGTAATAATTACAAGTTTTACTTTAAATCCCTGGAATTCTCGCTGTGCTGATGACTCAGTACACAAACAGTGTATTGAGATAATATATAATATATAAAATTTTCGAATATAACTGATATTGTATACAACTAACGTATATATATGAAATGATTTAATAATATATATAAATTACATTATTTGTTCTCCTATGTATATATATTACTCACATATTTAATCCTGTGGCATCGGCTCTCTTTTGACCCTTTTCGTTCAGTCGTTCTTTTAAAGCTTCAATGTTGCGACGATTTCCTTGCTTAATTCGATTTTCGTCCTGTCTCTGCGCAAAATCCACTGATCTTTAAAGATTTCCATGATTTTTAATAAAGATAAAAATCCTTCATTGAAGACGCACACAGCACAATAGGTAGTAATTTCAACAATTTTCTTCCCAGAAAACATGTGTTTTGAAGCTATATTCCAAACACAAGCATTGAAGCTTTCGTTGGTGTTTTGTGTGTGTGCTCCGATGCATCTTTCTAGCAGATCGTCTGTGGTAAAATCTTCATAAATCTTTTTTAATAAAGGTTGAATTACTTCGTCTAGTGATGGAGGGTACACAAAATTTTTCAACTGGCCGGTAGCTTCAGCAACTCGGTATTTGCACCATGAGTCTGATCCAGCGGGACAATTCATATGTTGAGGCTTATCATCCGTAGAAATCTTGTGATAAAAAGTTGCCCAAATAGCATTTCTCATATCTTCAACAGAATCTGGATTTCGGCGAACAGCTAATTCGTAATATTTTGACATCTCCAGCATGACTTTATTAGTCAATGTAGCCGTTATTTTAGGTTTTTCAGTTTTTTTTTTGTTTTTTTTTTGTCGTTTTTTTCCATCAGAACCTTTTTGTGAAGCTTCTAACGCTTTTTGAGCCTTTTTTTATCTGTGTCAGTTGTTTTTTACCATCTTTTGCTCTTTTATAAATTCGCTTTTTAACATGTAAAACACACTCCTTCTTTTTTACGCTCAAAACATCACCATAGAGTTGTATATCTTGTAACGATGAGAAAGTCTTCAAATCGCAATCACCAATATAATATTCATAATAACTATCATGTAAATCTACAGATCTTTGAAACATTTCTTTTATACCATTAGCTTCTATCGATGCCGCACTGCCTTCATGATTTGCACTACAAGCTGGCTCATGAGTTTCATACCAGTCTTGATAATCCATAGAATTTTCCTTTCCAGCCCATTGTTCACAAGCTTTGCATATTCTACTTTTCACAATGACATCAAGAACTTTTCCAGAAAATTTTCCAATTAATGTAGCAATCTCGACAAGAGAAGAAAAACCCTTTTGAGCCCAAGAGCCCTCACCAGAAATTGTGAGCCGATTTTTTACATTACCGGCAGCCTCATTTTCTCTTTGCTCTTCATTAACTGCTTGTATAAACACTAATGTAGCTACTGCTTCTGCTGCTATCCAAATGTGGTTTACTATTGCATAATAAGTAGCTCAAGCATATCCTTTGTTGATATCCATCATTGCACAAAAATTATTTATACCTAGCAAGCCAACACCAAGTAAACGCATCGCAAATACAAAGCGGTGATTTATTTCGTAGGAAGTATGAATTTTTGGACTGCTTGGAATATGAGTTTCTGTTTCACATTTACACGAAACTACTAATTGAAAACTAATCCTTTTTCATTACGTTTGGAAAATGTTATATCGCCTTTACAAGTTTTACAAATTAAAATGTCTCGTAGTCTTAGAAATAGTAAGAAATTCACTATGACGTAATGCAACAATGGATCAACGTTTACTTCGAATGCAGGATTATTTTTCTTCATTTTTTTAGCAGATGCACTAACCACACTTTCATCACGCTCACTCGTAAATTGATTGCCACGAAATTTTTTTTTTGTCGATCAGCTCTCGAATTGCCGAATTTTGTACTTTTTTTATGTATTTTATGAACTTCTTTTCCAACTAGTATAAATGAATAACTGTTTTTACAATTAAATTAAAAGAAAGCAATACTTTCAGTGCTTGAAAATATCCTTGAAAATACTCGTGAGATATATAAACACAGAAAGAAGCGGGACCAAGTATGTACCTCTCCCATCGCCAGCTGTCTGAATTGCTCCAAAATCACACTTGCGCGCGCACCAAGAATACACGCTATAGAAACATTTTTAGAGCGCGCAAGTTAAAATAAACTATTGTACGATGTTACTATTAGTATACTAAATGCAAAACCGGTGTTTTTGGAAAATTGATTTATTCATCGATTTAGACTAGAGATACCCCCTTAAAACCAATCTAATTAAGATTTTTCAAATTTAGAACATGCACGAGTCTGGATTAAATTTGATCAGATGGTAGATCAGCAATTGCGATAACGAGGGGCAAAGTTATTCTCTTGCATGCCAACGCTCGGCCACATGTTGTGAAAGCCATCAAAGACACGTTGGAAACTTCTTTGTCATTAACATCAGTATCTTCAGTTATAAGCCATAGAATCCATTCTTTACATGTTAGAAGCGAATGACAGTAATACCATGTCGGAAACTAAGTTCACCTTGTAATAATAAAAACCCTCATCATAAGTATACTGAACTTTTTGAAGATTAATTATTGAAAATTTTGATATAAATTGTATCACTTTTTCCATTCATATTGCTAAGAAGTTCTAATGTAAAGGGAGGCGAGAAACGAGTCTAAATATATATATATTAGGTTGTCAAATATCTCCCTTCCGCCTTATGTATATTTTTGTCTTATGAATTTCGCGGCTATGTATAAAGCGCTAGAGCTCATATCTGGCAATACTATACATCATTTGAAAGGTCTTGACTTAACGTACAAAACGACACTATGCATGATTAGTTTAGATTATAGACGTGTAAACATAGAGTTCACTAACGCCGAAATTCGCGCTATTTTAAAGTTTTCCTTCGTCAAAGGCAAATCCGCTAGAGAAACGTTCCGTGAGATTAATGGTGTTTTGGGGGTTGGCACGCTATCACTTCGAACTGCAGAGGAATGGTTTCGACAATTCAGAGTGATGCCGGTGAAAACGACACCATGGATAAGCTAGCCGGCTGAAGACCTGTGACGACGAATAACGATCAAATAATGGAATTTATTGAGTTAGAGTGGCATGTGGCATCTCGTGACATCGCCCAGGAAATGAGAGTTCGTCACAAAATCATTTTAAAGCATCTGTGGAAGGCTGGATACAAAAAAAGCTTGATGTTTGGATGCCGCATGATTTGACGCAAAAAAAACCTTCTGGACCAAATCAACTCCTGCGATGTGCTGCTGAAACGGAACGAACTGGACCCATTTTTGAAGCGAATGGTGACTGGCGATGACAAATGGATCACATACGACAATATCGAGCGAAAACGGTCGTGGTCCAAGGCCGGTGGACCGTCCCAAACAGTGGCCAAGCCGGGACTGACGGTCAGGAAGGTTTTGCTGTGTGTTTGGTGGGATTGGAAGGGAATCATCGACTATGAGCTGGTCCCATATGGCCAGACACTTAATTCTACCATCTACTGTGAACAACTGTACCGCTTGAAGCAGGCTATCGACCAGAAGCGTCCAAAATTGGCCAACAGGAAGGGTATAGTGTTCCACCAGGATAATACCAGACCATACATTTCGTTGATGACTCGTCAGAAGCTACGGGAATTTGGATGGGAGATTTTATCGCATCCACCATATAGCCCGGACATAGCGCCAAGTGATTACTACCTGTTCCTGTCCATGTCGAACGTCGTTGGTGGTGTAAAGTTGGATTCAAAAGAGGCTTGTCAAAAGTGGTTGTCCGAATTCTTCGCAAACAAGGAGAGGGGTTTCTACGAGAGTGGTATGATGAAGTTTCCATGCAGATGCAAACAGATTATCAAACAAAACGGCGCATATTTGAAGTAAATACGACCACTGTAACACTTTTTATAAAGTATAGAATGAAGAACAAAAAAGCGGAAGGGAGATATTTCACAACCTAATATATATATATATTATGATACGAGAATTATTTACGGAAACAAATATAAATTTTTATTTAATCCTACTCCTTTGCACACAAATTTTTAATTTTATCCGTCACTTAGCAGCTCTATTTGACATCACTGAGGGGGTTTTGTCGACCTGAGAATGGAACAAACGCGCCACGAATGTGCTGTGATACACAGTGGAAGGAAAGCATAGAACAAAAAAAAGAGCTTACATGCGTATTAAGTACGCACCACACACTTTATTTAACAAGACAACTACGTAATACACGATAACAATATTCGATGATTGACTCAAATCTCTTTCGCACGCGAGTATCGCGCCCAACACGACTCGATCACCACGACTGCCGATCCGATAACTCGCCCGCAGGGGACAACTTACACCCGCGCGACCCACACCTGCCTCTCTCTTGATCTTTTTTTCGAAGGGTCGGCGATAGTGGCGGTAGCGTGGTGGAAGGGCGCGAGGGTGACCCGCTGGTCCAGCGTCCCGGAGGCCGTTGTCGCCTTTCTTTATGCTACTCGGTTCTCTCTTCTTCTCCCAAGCGCTGTTTCTCTCTCGCTCTCTCTTTCCTTCTTTCTTTTCTTTTCCTCGATCTTTCTTTTTTCTTTTTTCATTTTCTTTCTCTCTCTTTCCTTGCTTTCTCTTTCTCTCGTTCCTTCTTTCGCCTTGTCTTCCTCACTCTCTTTCTTTAACTCGTCTTCCTTGCATTCCTTCTTTCGGATTTTTCTTCTCTCCCTTCCTTTCTTTCTACTTCTTTCTGTTTTGCCTTTCGTAGCTGTTTCTGCCTCTCCTATCTTCGTACTATTTTTAACTCTCTACTATTCTTTCGTTGCGGCTTTCTTCGTTGTTCCTCCACTCTTGGCGTTGTTCTCTTAATCGGCTCTCTTTTCGTATTTTCTTATTTTCTTCAGTACTAACTCTTGCTCTACACCTTTCACGGACTCCGCCGACGACCGAGACAAGAGTGAGTGTGCGCCTCGCGTGTCTCTCCAAAATTGTAGAAAAAAAGGGGGAATAAGCATGACGTCGGATGACAGAGATCGGGACGCGATGCCCGCGGCGCAAATCACGGAATTATTACTTTTACATAATATTTATTTTATATATTTTTACGACATTATTTTTTTTTTCAAACTTAATTCTATAACTAATGTTTTAATACAAGGAAAATTATCAAATTAATCATATTTCGTTTTTATCATAAAAAAATTTCTTTTCTCTATAGAATAATTCACGTAGTTATTATTCAAAATTTCAATTCGCATAAAGCGCAGTATTTATAATAATAAGATAGAAACTTTCACGATTAACGAAAACAATTGATAAATACATGAAAGTTTAACATACAAGATGGATCATCCTTTACTTTAATTAGGCAGCTCGAAAAATTTCTCACTGATAAGAAATTCAACTACTTAGAAATAAATTTCATATTTTAGCTATTTGCTTTCTCTGCTTCTCTTACTGAATTATTCTATTTTTGAATAAAATTTTCTGAAATATTTTATTCTCTATTTTTTTCATACATAAATTTTTTTTTCACTGGTGATGGATACAAAATTCAATAGAAATTATAAATTAATATTACAAACTTTTTATAGGTTCAAAAAAAACTAGTTTTCTTTATTAATATGAAATCGATTAAACCATTATAATTTAATGGAAGCGTTTACAATTCTTAGAGTAACAGAATCTATGTGTTGCCATCATGTATAAATTCCTGACTGTATTAAAGATCTTGTTCTTAAATGTACATATAAATAGTAACATCAATAGCCAAATTAGACGATTAATGAAATGTTATAAAAAAAATAAATATCATGTAATTATCAATACTAAATTCCAGTTTCACACAAGCAAGATCTTTTTTCCTTTTTTTTATATAGTTAACAGTTCGCTCAATTCTTTATTATTATTTCAAAGAAAAATAATAATATTTTTCTAAATAACCTTTTTTATCTTAAATATAAAATTAATCTAGCTTAAACAGAAATTATTTAAATCATTAATTTAAATAACATTTCTTTGATAACGTTGAGATTTATAAGAATAATTCTGAAGGTTAAAGAGTAATAACATAATAATAAATTTGCAAGGTTTTAAATCTAACATGAAAGAATTTCTATAATCGAACATTTTCTGTAAGGAGTCTCAATTCGGACAAGTCGCCGCAAACGCCATGTGACTCGTCACTATATATATATATATATAGTTATACTCCTGTAACAATCCTATACAAGCTCTATTGTTTTTTTCGAATCAGATGAGTAGGTATTATTGAAAAAGATTGTTGTAAGAGGCAGTTCCACTTCTTTGCGTTGTTCTGATTAGTGCAAAATTAATTTGGTGAGTTCCAGTATAGTCTTCCAAAATATTTTTTGTGAATATTGCAGTCACGTATAATTTAGATTGCAGACAAAATTAAAGAAATCTATCACAGTGTAATTCACGGTAAGTGTTTGTAGTTATAAGTATTTATTTCATTTAGTTTGCTTTATCCTTTTATATTGCTCTGCATTTTTGATAAACGGTTTATAGATTATATGATTTGCATAGATATTTCTTTTAATATATTATATAATCATGGAAGAATCATTAGTAAAGGTAACAAAGTTGTTTATTATTTAAATCTACGGATTCATATTCTATAGTTTATAGAAAAATTATTATTTTGTATCTAAAAGGTTGATTGCAATAAATTTCAGTAACACACACATACATACACATGCAAACACAACTTAATATTTAAAATTTATTTATTTTTCTTCATAACAGAAATTTTTATCAATCTTTGAAGAAAGTTTTGAAAATTTGGTGTCAATTGACAACAATAAAATTGTGCATTTGTTGTCTGATAATATTCTAGATTTCGATCACAGCAGTATCAGTAGGACGGCTTCAGCATCATTCGATTCTGTAAATAGAATTTCTTTTTTAACGGACAGTTTTTACAAATTATGCTGTTCAACGTTATATAAAGCTATCAAAAAATAACTATTGAAAAATTATATTGTGGAACAGTAATTATTTTTTGTAGAAAAGGATGTGTATCTTATTTGTTAAATAAATATTATTTATAGGATTTATCTAATAATTTGAAACAAACGCAAAAAAGAAAGGAAATCGTTTCCAAATACCACCAAAATGATAATGTGATGCCAAAAAATACAAGAAGTAAATTCGCCTTATTATACAGAGGAAAAAAGAGTGGCTATTCAAAAATATTACTCCTGAAGAACAACTTCAAAAATTTGAGTAAGTAAATTTTCAAATAAAAGTAATTATTAATTTTATTACCTGAAGACATATAATATAAAATTTTATAGATTTTTATTGACTTTTTATTAAATATAGTAGGTGGAAAATAATGATACACGAAATAATCTTTTAACATAAACTTTATTTCAAACGAGGAATGAAAAGACGTCTGTTCAAATGAAAGGACGACACATGACTAACTACAGTACTCGAAATTGAAAACTCTGCATGCCTTTGTGAGAAGCTTAAGAGTGCTCCTTACGATTGTCGAAAATCCTAATCGATCGATGCGCCTCATAGAGAAAAATTTTGCGTCAAGTTAGAGAACTAAAATCAATGGTCTGCACTACCGAAATTTCAGGAATGTATCCACAATGAAAATTGTATAAATAGCCCCCTTTCTTACATATGTATATATATATATATATATATATATATATATATATATATACACTACGTTTATGTAGCGCTCGATGTTATACACGAAAGAACGTTCCTTATCAAAGCTTCTTATTTCAGAATCATATTTCATTGCCTTGCTCTGTCGCGAGTACTTGCGAGTAGAATGTAGCATCTCAAAGTTCGATAATAAGTTGCCAGTACGTACATATGGCAATATTGAAATGCATTTTTGTCATTTATAATAACTTTTCTGACAACAAATATTAATATTCAAGGCAATACATATTACTAATATAGTAAAGATAATTAAAAATTATTCTTTAATAAATAAATAAATATATATATATATTTATATATATGTTATACACTAGCTCATTAATTTCTAAAAAATTCTGTAAGAATATATATCAGGTATGTGAATAAGTCTTTCCCGTTTTTTTTTCAAATTTTGAGCCTTTATTGTGAAAAAATGGTTACAAATGAATTATTGAAAGTATTGGCCATCGCTTGCTACAACTTTTTCCCATCTTTCTGGCAACATACGAATCCCGTTGCAAAAAAATTCGACCGGTTTGGCCTCTATCCAGTCATCCACCCATTTTTTGGCTTCCTCGTAGGAATGGAAGTGCTGGTCAGCCAGGCCATGCGTCATCGATCTGAAGAGATGGTAATCAGACGGAGCAACGTCTGGACTATACGGCGGGTGGTGTAGGACTTCCCATTTGAGCGTTTCTAAGTATGTTTTCACCGGCGGTGCAACATGTGGGCGAGCATTGTCAAGTTGCAAAATAACTTTGTCGTGCCTGTCGGAGTATTGTGGCCGTTTTTCTCGCAGTGCGCGGCTCAAACGCATCAATTGTCGTCGATAGACCTCGCCTGTGATCCTTTCATTCGGTTTCAGAAGCTCATAGTAAACCACACCTAGCTGGTCCCACCATATACAGAGCATGAGCTTGGCGCCATGAATATTTGGCTTGGCCGTCGATGATGATGCATGGCCGGGTAGTCCCCATGATTTTCTTCGCTTCGGATTATCGTAACGTATCCACTTTTCATCGCCAGTCACGATACGATGCCGAAAACCCTTTCTTTTATGTCGCTGAAGCAGCTGTTCGCAAGTGAAAAAACGCCGTTCGACGTCTCTCAGCTTCAGTTCGTACGGCACCCAATTTCCTTGCTTTTGGATCATTCCCATGGCTTTCAAACGCTTGGAAATGGTTGTTCGGTCAACTCCCAATGCTTCAGCAAGTTCTTCTTGCGTTTGACAAGAATCTTCGTCAAGCAAAGTCGCCAATTCTCGATCTTCAAAGATTTGCGGCCGCCCGGAACGCTCCTTGTCTTCCACGTCGAAATCACCGCTTTTGAAGCATCGAAACCATTCGCGAACACTTGAATCATCGACACAACCTTCTCCATAAGCCTCCTGAAGCAATCGATGCGTCTCGGCAGCAGATTTCTTCAAATTGAACCAATAAAGTGAAACTTCCCGCAAATGACGTCGACTCGGCTCAAATTTCGACATTTTCACGATATCAAAAATTTATGATGCGAAAAAATTTTAACTAATGTGTTAGTATGGAATTGTTGACATATGAATAAGCTTTGATTATGACATATGTAACCATTGAATACTCGCACAGTATTGGTGGCGCCATCTCTTACAAAAAACGGGAAAGACTTATTCACACTCCTAATATATATTTTTTTTTGTTATTTAACGTCGCTTTATTTATGCTTCCAATTATCGGTGCTAATCAGCGACGGAGGTCTACGATGTGTTTGTAAACAAAGCACATGTAAATAATTACAGCGGTGCCTGTATCAATCGGTCGAGACCGGGATTTGAACTCGGATCACCGAGTTACTAGTCCTTCGCTCTAGCGATCAAACCATCGTAGGCCTGTAAGAATATTTAGAATTTAGAATATCGATTCAGAGCTTATAAAATTTGAATATAAACCAGTAATCTTATCGTAGTGAAAAAAATAATTTTTCTTATTTATCACTTAGGATCAGGAAATACAATTTCCATAAAAAAATGTGCAATAAATAAAGTATGTGTAATATTAAAAGTAGAAAAATTTTACAAACATTAGTAAAATCTACAATATTTATTTCATATATTCTGTTGAAAACAAAAGATACGAATCCTTCATGTTTCGCATTTAAATTCTTTGTGCCACAAGTATTTTGTGTGGCATTTCTAATGAACGACTGAGTATATATCTGTATTATTATTTTAAAAAATTAATTTTTATAATAATAATCAATAAAATTATTCCAAACTTCAGTTGTTTATATATCCGTTCAAAAAATAGAATTGTTATACCCGAAAGGAATTTATAGAGAAAGTTCAAAGACGGCATAACATTGAAGCTTATAGGAATAATTATTGTTACCAATGATTCAGAAGGAAGTTTAGCTATATCACGAACAATATATAGTACTATTGGGTGTATCACAGGGGATGCTGCAGTCCCGTATGTACACACCTATATTTTAGGGCAATGGCCGTGGTGCGTTTCGTCCCGGGATTACCGACTGGATTCATCAGTAAGGCATTGTCGGTAACCCCTGCCTTAGACGCGGTCATAGGGACCGGGTCAAGGGCTTATATATTAACCGGAGGTCTGTGTGGTCGCTCACGGGTTAACTAAGGTTGCCAAGTTGCCCTCTGTTGGCAGACTTGGCATGTGGGTACCCCACTGTACATTAGTGGCTAAGGCTTTAGACTGCGAATCAGAGCGTAACCTTCGGATAGACTCTTTGAGAACCGATTAGGTAAAAAATAGTCTCCAACGTATTCTTCAAAGAATTCAAAATTATGAAATTGTACAATTATATCTATATATATATTATGCAAAATTAATAGACGTTCAAAAAAATGAATTTGCCAATCATATCGTAATGTTAATTATTTAGGGTTTTTTTATAATCAAAAATCAATCCAAATTAATTTAAACCGAATGGAATGAGTGTTAAAAATGCTGATTAGAAATCCACATTTTTGTATAAATAAATATATTAAAGGAGAATAAATTTATGTATTTAAATTATATCTTATTAAATTGAGTAAATAATTTTTTATCGGAATTATTTTTCTTTTGTAAAATTTTAATTTAATACTACTGCCATATCATCTTGATTCAATATTATACGATTTAATTTAATTTAATATTAATATTAATTTAATAATATTTATTAATGGAATGCATTATGTTTTCAATAATTGTAATAAATAAAATATCCTCTAAAATATCAAAACTTGATATTTATATTATTTCCTTATTTTTAATATTTCTAAAGATATTTTGCTGATTATAATTGTTATTTCTTTGCTAATTTTTGTGCAAACATCGTTTCACACCTATAAATCGAAAGCCATTTACAATGCCGAATAGAGGGGCTACTCCGATTGAGAGTCAAGTTCTCCAAAAGTTCTCTTTCGGCTCTCGTCGAATTCTCTTGCTTCTCTTCTGTAATACAACGCCAAGTAAAGAGTACATCAAAGTTCATCTATAACATTGTGTGGACGATAAGAACGAGAGTCGAAAAAAACTGGAGAGAGCTAAAGAAAACCAGAGAACGTCCAATCTCATTACATATTTTTAGGTAATTTTACTTTTTAATAATAATTTAATTTTTTTTATTTAAATTCTATATTATCTTGAAAAATAATCTTTGAATTAAAAAATGAAAAGAGTAACTTTCGATTTAGAAGTTAATTTTTCATAATAATTACGTATTTGAGACACCAAAAAGTTATGTGCTTTTTGGCTCTCATTGAGCTTTCCCCGCCTCTCTTCTACTTTCAAAGTGGTTCTCTTATTCCCTGTACAAATAAGTAGTACGTTCTTTATAAATGATAACAAGCGAACAAAAATAACTTTTTTGATTTTCTATTTCATTAACCATTTTTTAGTCATTTTTTTATGCTATAATGGACAGTTCAATTACAATCTATGCTTCACTATAAAAATGTCACATTTTTGGTTTAAAAACAAATTTTTGGAGTTTATTCATAAAATGCTAAATAGCTGTTTGAATAAGTTTTTCATCACAGACTAAGCAATAAACAATAGTCATTAATACTTTCTACCACTTGCACAATAATAATAGGTTCAAACAAGACAATGTGGTGCATTTATCTATTTATATTTATCTATTCATTTATATTATAATTTTCATTGTTATCCTCTATAAACAACGTACACCTTATTTGTAAAGGGAAGAAGAGAACTACTTTGAAAGTAGAAAAGAGACGGGGAAAGCTCTGTGAGCAAAAGCACATAACTTTTTGGTGTCTCAAATATGTAATGATTATGAAAAATTAAATTCTAAATCGAAAGTTACTCTTTTTATTTTTTAATATGAAGATTATTTTCCAAGGTAATATAGAATTTAAATTAAAAAAATTAAATTTTTATGAAAAAGTAAATTTTAATCGAACTTCCCGTGGTCCTCACCTGCGCGCAATAGAATTTATTAAAAAATATTTATCTCAAGAAAGAACAATTAGACATTATATCGCGAATATCGAAAAATTACCTAAAATATATAATGAGATTGGGCGTTCTCTGGTTTTCTTTAGCTCTCTCCAGTTCTTTTCGACTCTCGTTCTTATCGCCCACACAATGTTATAGATGAACTTTGATGCACTCTTTACTTGGCGTTGTATTGCAGAAGAGAAGCAAGAGAGTTCGGCGACAGCCGAAAGAGAACTTGACTCTCAATTGGAATAGCCCCTTTATTCGGCATTGTAAATGGCTTTCGATTTATAGGTGTGAAACGAAGTTTGCATAAAAATTAGCAAAGAAATAACAATTATAATCAGCAAAATATCTTTAGAAGTATTAAAAATAAGGAAATAATATAAATATCAAGTTTTGATATTTTAGAGGATATTTTATTTATTACAATTATTGAAAACATAATGCATTCCATTAATAAATATTATTAAATTAATATTAATATTAAATTAAATTAAATCGTATAATATTGAATCAAGATGATATGGCAGTAGTATTAAATTAAAATTTTACAAAAGAAAAATAATTCCGATAAAAAATTATTTACACAATTCAATAAGATTTAATTTAAAATTTAAAAAAAAAATTTGAAATAATAATACAGATATATACTCAGTCGTTCATTAGAAATGCCACATAGAAAACTTAGTATTTCGAAATGCCACACAGAAAACGTAGCACGTAGAATTTAATCACGAAACATGAAGGATTATATCTTTTCTTTTCAACAGAACATATGAAATAAATATTGTAGATTTTACTAATGTTTGTAAAATTTTTCTACTTTTACTATTACACATACTTTATTTATTGCGCATTTTTTATGGAAATTGTATTGCCCGATACTAAGTGATAGATAAGAAAAATTTTTTTTTACTGCGATAATGTACTGGTTTACATTAACATTATTATTTACATTATATATATATATATATATATATATATATATATATATATATATATATATATATATATATATATATATAATAGCTTCCAATAAAAATCCATTAGAAGGTTCTGAAGTACAGCTACTAAATGTAATTACTAACTATATTTTAGACATTAGGTTAATATTTACAATGAAAAATAATCGTACTTTCTTACCATTTCCTAGCAAAAAAAAAATGTTTATATTTTTATCCATTTTAGTTGCCCATTTTCTAAGTTTTGAACCATTTTTCATTCATCGTAATTCTAACAAGGGTTCTACCATATCAAAATATTTTGATACCAAAGTTAATAACAGCTACATTGTTATGGCTGCTAATAAATGGCACACATTCGGGAAGTTGTAACACCATGGATATGTCGCGTAGTGTATTCTCGTCGAGTCAGGAGATGTATTTTTCATTCGAATAATTTTTTATAAAATGTTTTAAATCTTTTATTTGAGTCCGATGTGAGTTTATGCAATTTTCAAAGCATAAATGCTTAGACGCCAAATGCACTGTAACATAATATGAATATGTAAGTATTATAAATTAAAGAATCGTTTTAAAGAAATTAATAACATCACATATATTCTATATGAAACAATGTTGAGCTTTGCAAAAAGTATTTTAAAGAAAATTTGTCTATCTCAGAAAAATAAATTGTTGTATAATGTATTTTGTGCCACTCTGCTTCGGAAGATTTTACAATATTTTGTGTAAATATTATTGTGGTATATGAATATTTATGCTTGATCTATGAAAAGATTAACAATATAATTATATAGATTTTTTGTATGTTTTTTTGTCTTTATATAAAATATTTGTCTAAATTCGGTAAAATAGTAAGTTTCTAGAAAAGACGATTTGTAAGATTTATAAATTGTAAATTTCGGAATATGCTATGAATATATGTTATTATGTTTCCCTTTGTCACAATTAGTAGGACATCTGACTATATCAATGGAGTGACATTTAATTTAACTATAGAATATTTTAGGATAATATATTAGGAATTTATATGAAATCTTTATAAAATTCGTGAGAAGATGCATTTAAACTTATTATCATGCTAAAACACGTGAAAATTGCAGTCTGTATGTGTGTGTGTGTGTCTTTTTGCTTCTATTATTTTCATTATTATTATAATTATTATCATACTGAGTAGATTTGTTCCGTTTATATTTGTAATCACTATTTCTAAGCGATATTTAAATTTCGGAGATGTTTAACTGATGTACGGAGTAATTACATTTTTTATGAAATAATTCATATTTAACATTAGATAAATAGCTAAAAGCGTTATGGTTTGAATCTAATTTAATAAATTTGTTGAATTTATTAAAAAGACTAATGTTCAATCATTTTTTTAAATTATCTTATACAATTAGTATAAAGGGTAATAAAATTGTATTATTTTTATTTTTCTTGGAATTAGCTTTACTTAGAATACTTTACTTTATTGATTTATTCAAAATATATTTATTATTAAAAAGTTTTTGGAAGTCATTTTAATATAAAAATTGGCTAACTAAATTTACATGTATGTAATGAAATTCTTTATCAGAGAAATTTATTACTATTCCATCAAGGTAGTTCAAACTAAATAACGAAACCTCGCTGAGATTGTAATATAATATAATATATTAGACAGTAAAAAGTACTAGCTACTATTAATTACATTCATTTCAATAACGCTATTGTTTATAAATAACAGAAAAGATAACTGCATATCAAAAAGTTATGATAAAACCACAATACATTTTGAAATAATTATAAATTTTTCCTGCTGATAAAGGAATATTATAAGATGGTATATCGGAATATAAATAATTGTATAGGTATAATTAATGTTATAGGTATATTACGACATTAGTTAAATTTTTTCAATAAAATAAATTAATAAATGAACAATTGAAAAAAAAAACGAATTATATATTAGATAAAATTTGAATAAAAGTGGCTACCAACGGAAAAGATTATCGAAAAGAAGTGCACCACAGAAAACTAAAAAGTGCACACCACACCACAGAAAAGTGCACCACTCAAAACTGACAGAATTTAAGTATAGCTACAGGAGGGACTTATTTTGATAGTTTGAAAGCATACAATATATTGAATGAATTTTGACAATTCATACTGCAGTGGTTTATTCTGAAGATATGTTTTAATATTGAGCCTAGAATCGTTATTTCTATTGAAATCATGTATTCTAAATAGATGTTCGTTCGAAGGAGACAATTTAAAAAAAATATGCACGCGCGTATGTGTGTGTGTGTGTGTGTGTGTGCATCAGTAATATGTATCAGTTAAAACAGTTACTCTATGAACATTAATATTTATTATCAGAAAATTTACTACAAATGACGAAAATGCCGTATGCCCGTACTGGTAATGTATGCTTGATCTTTCAGCTACATTTTATCATTAAATCAAAGGCAAAGAATAAGGAAATTACTCATTATTTAACAAGCGAAGGGATACAATGGCATTTTTCACCACTTAGATCACCGCATTTCGGTGAACTTTGGGAAGCCGCCGTTAAATCGTTCAAGCACCATTATTACCGAACAGTAGGCGATAAATTATTTACATACGAAGAATTGCAAACGTATACAATTGAAATAGAAGCTATGCTCAATTCACGCCCTATAACTCCTGTATCCGAAGATCCCAATGATTTAAGAGCACTTACTCCCTCTCATTTCTTAATTGAAGATACTCTCACAAATTTACCTGACACTGATCTCGACGACCTGCCCAGTAATAAATTATCAAACTGGGAACACATACAATGCGTAAAACAACGCTTTTGGCGAAGATGGTCAAAGGAATATCTTAATCAATTAATGATCAGATCGAAATGGTCTTCAAAAAAAGCAAATCAAATAAGCCTCGGTACCATGGTTTTATTGAAGGAAGATAATGTGCCATCAATGCATTGGCCTTTGGGGCGAATCGTGGAAACCTTTCCAGGTAGCGATGGTAAGGTTAGAGTTGTATCAATGAAAACCCACTCTGGTGTATATAAACGTTCGGTTGTACGTATAGCTATATTACCTATAGATTAAGGACAAAATTACAGAATAGATTAAGGATAAACCCATGTAAATAACTTGTTATGAATAAAAAATTTTCTTTGAAGTGTCAACTTTAAATGAAACTTGAAGCGTCTAATCCTTCTTGTATTGTATCGTCGAGAACTATTGTATTCTTAATTTGTTGTATAAATAAGTGGTAGTGGAATCATTTGTAATGCACGATGTAAGACATAAAATTGATGTTATTATTGTTAATACCATGTGATTTAAAAAATAATTATGATTATAGGCTTCATTATTTGTAACGATTGTTCATATACTTATAATAGTGTAAATGAAAATGTTGAACTTGGTTCGTTCAAGGCGGGCGGTATGTTAAGAAGTACGAATATTTAAGAATATAACTCGTAATTAAAATCATATTTATTCAAATATCCTTGTGAATGTTACTATAAGTTCAGGTAATTGCAATCGTGCAGCTGTAGGGGTAAACTTGTAGGGACAAGAAAGCAATTAGAGCAATAGAACAAAGCCGTCAATGCGCTCGACCGCTGACCGTCACCGAAAGGTAGCGTTAGTTTACCTGACAAGCCAAATGTATATTACGAACAGTTCAGTTCGTTTCTAAACACCAAACAAGAGACATATTCAATAAAGACATAGATTTTACCTAGACTCACTGATACATATTTATTTCTCCAACTCTTGAATCCGTACATCAATTTCTTGATGTACGCGGTATAGCAGCTTATATTAATAAATATAAGAGTTGCTGTGCCCGATACGCAAAAACAGAATAATATAGCTTTTTTTCTAAAACTTATACTAAAACATATAAAGTAAATGAGTATACATACATATATTTATTCATAATAGTTTTTAATCCTGTATATACATTAAATAGTTAAAATAATAGTAAAAATTTAAAGCACAGGGCCCCCTGTACTTGATTGAATTCGTACGATATTGAGCGTGGTTTGCTGCTCCATCTCTTTCAAAATGCAGCAACTATATTTCTGTCTAATTTGCCGACAACTATAATTATTTATTGGATTTATGGTTACATTGTGAAAGCAATTGACTTTTTCTGTTTTCTCAAAATATGTGGCATGTAGAGCGATAAAACAAATTTTATTTTGTTCATTATTTTATTCTAAAAGTGGGAAAACTCGAATTAGGTGCTCAACAAGTACATAGAATTCACAATAAATGTTTTTCTTTGTAAGATCTGAAACACACTAGACTGCGTGCAGCAGACGATTCATAAGACAAAACTTTTTGAGCTGTTTTTTCCTAATTTAGAAAAATAGATTAATATATATCTCTGTTTTCCCACTTGTAGAATAATCTGAAGAATTTTTTAAAATGTTTTTTCTTTCTAAATAATGCGAAATGACGACACAAACTGAAAAAGTAAATTTGTTTCCGTTTTAGTAGTTCATCGTAGCGCTGCGAACGCCGTAAGGAGCACTCTCTCTAAGGAGATCGTAATAAGAGCCACAGAACTCATATGTTTACAGTCTTTTACGATACGATCCAATATTAAGTTCAAGTATTTTTTGCTTTATTATTTATAAAAGGCGAAAATAATTTAAGACGCCCCCTCAAATATTACTTAAATAAACACAATAATATATAACTTAATTATATATACTACAGTTCCTTTCAGTCTATATTCTTTCCTCGTTTGTTCTGGGATAGTACACACGGTCCAACATTTGTTGCTAGGAATCAGAACACCAGCAAAACCTATTCAAACCGTCTCTATGATTAGTATAAAATATATTTATGAAAACAATATGAATTATATTTTATCATTTCTGCATGCTCATTCCTTTTCTGAGTTTAAGGAATTTCACAGTTGGCAATGGCTTTGTTAGTACATCAGCAATCTGCTCTCCTGTGGAAATATGTTTTAATCTTATTAAATTTTTCTTTATTTGCTCTCTCGAGAAATGATATTTAATATCTATATGTTTTGATCGCTTATGATTACTTGGGTTATTCGCTATATTTATACAACCGTTATTGACTTCATAAATTACAATCGGTTTCATGATTTTTATTTCTATACTATTTATTAACGACTTTAGCCATAATGCTTCTTTAATATCTTCAAATAAAGCCATATATTCTGCTTCTGTTAAAGAAGCTGCTACAGGTACTTGTCTTTTAGTATTTCAACAAATCGCGCATTTTGCAAATAACTTAAATAAGTAGCCTGAAGTACTTTTTCTATCAATACCTTCATGATCACCCCAATAAGATTTAAGATGACCGCTTAAAATATTTTCACTTTTGCCTTTTTTATAAGTTAATTAAAAATTTATCGAACCTTTCAAATATCTTAAAATCCTTTTAAGGCATTTCCATGGTTCTGTATTATTTTTATTTGAATATCTACTTAGAATATTTATTGCTGTACTCAAATCTGGACGCATACAAATGATTACATACATTAAGCATTCGATAAGATTTTACAAAGGGTGCCGTATTTGTTATTTGAATTTAAATCAATATAATTTATATTATTTTCAAGTGGTGTGCTTACAGCATCACAATCACTCATGTTAAATTTCTTTAAAATAGTTTTTTAATATATGAACTCTAATTAAGAATAAGTACATCATTATTATATTATTATTTCGTTATATACATCGTAATTACATCATATTATAATTTTTATTCCAAGAAATAGTTTAATTTCTTTTAAATCTGTCATTCTGAATTTATTCATTAAATAATTTTTAAAATTATTCATTGTGTGAATATCGACTATAATGATTACTAAGTCATCTACGTAGAGTACAACATATACATTCTTAGACATTTCTCCTTTATTTAAAATATATATGCAATGATCAACTAATGAATTTTTAAAACTATTTTCTATTAATGTTTTATCAAAAGTTTCAAACCAACATCTTACTGCTTGCTTCAATCCATATATAGCTTTATTTAATTTGCAAACTTGATTTGTTTTATATTTAATTCCTTCAGGAATTTTTTTCTGCAATGAACCATTTAAAAATACAGTTTTTACATCCATATGGTGAATAAGAAAATTATATTGATTTGCAAACGCTATAATTAATCTAAAGCTTGTAATTTTTGTTACAGGAACAAAAGTCTCATTATAATCAATTAAATATTTTTGATTGAAACCACGAGCAACAAGACGCGTTTTATATTTAGATGGATTTCCATGTTGATTATTTTTAATAGCGGAAACCCATTTGCAATCCATAATATTTTTGTTTTGTGGCGTTGATACTAGTGTCCAAGTTTTATTAAAAAAAATATGAATTTAATTCATCTTTAATTGCTTGTTCCCATTTTTCTTGATGCATATTATTTTGAATTGCATTGAAATTATTGGGAATTTCACAATTTACTGATTGTGCACACAAAATGTAATTAATTTTTTCATAAGAAATTCTTAGTTTATCTTTTACTCTATAACTCCTTCTTAGATTTGTAATTACTTTCTTTGTATTATACCTATCAGTTTGAAATTCTGACTCATTGCAATTATCTATTTCTATTATAGATTTATTAGAGTTGTTCACATTTTCATTTGAATTTCTGTCTATTTTCAAATCTTGTTTATCTGATTCATTTTTCTCAGATTTATCTTCCAAAAAAATTTTCGGATTTTCCATCATTAGATTTCTGAGTCATTACTGATTTGTTACGAACAACACGTTCATCAGTTTTCTTGTAATTTTTTATTATAATTTCTTCAAGCCTCGTTTCTGGTTTTGAATTCAAAAAATTTACTTCATCAGCTATCAAATTCCTTGCTACAATAAATTTTTCTGATTCTATATCCCATATTTTATAGCAAATTAAAACGTAACCAACTAAAATACCTTTCCAAGATTTATCTTCAAAATTTAAAATTTTGTTTTTCTTATTTTATCATGCACATATATTATATTATCGAAAACTTTTAAATATTTCTCTTGAGGCTTTTTACCATGTTATAATTCATATGGTATTTTATACTGTTTTAAAGCATTAGTAGGAGTTCTATTTATTAAATACATAGCAGTTAAAACGGTTTCACCCCAAAATATTTTTTTCAATTTACCCCCACTTATCAAGCTACATGCTTTTTCAGTAATTGTTCTAATTATTCTTTCTGAAACGCCATTTAATAATAGAGTATGCGGAACTGTTAAATGATGGCTGTTTTCATTATATTTGCAATAGTCCTTCATTCCTTCATTTCATTCGATAAATACTTTTTACCATTATCACAATATAAATTTACTATTTTTAAATTAAAATGAGTTTGAATTTTTTTTTTATAAAATCTTTGAAAACAGAAAATACATCTGACTTGAATGCGATTAAATATGTAACGCAATAGTGCATAAATTCATTTACAAACAATACAAAATAATTTTTACCATCTATTGTCGAGGGAGTGATTCGTCCGCAAACATCTGAACGAATAATAAAAAGTGGTCTTTTTATATGATTTTTATTTTTGCTTTTCTGAAAAGGTAATCTTGCTTGTTTGCCAAAAATACAAGCTTCACAAATTTAATTATTTCGTAAAATATTATTAATTAATTTAATACCATCGTCCATCTTATTATTTTTCATTTCAATAATTTTTGATTTGCCCATATGTCCAAGTCTTTGATGCCATCATCTATAATTACTGTTTATCACATTAGAGACTTGTTATTTTATAAGTTATTAATAATGAATTCTATCTGAATCAAATTATTTATGGGCTTACCGACAAAAATTATTTTATCATTTTTAGTAACTTCAACCCCACTTGGATTGAAGAGAATACTCACTCATCTGTGCTTTCTGCATTTTGCTGACGGATAGTAAATTTACTTTTAATCCTTCCTTGCTGATCATATTCAGAATACCTCTTTTAAGTGCACTGAATTCAACAAAAAACCAACATAATTTGTATTATTCTGCTTAAAAAGATTTCCAGCAATAAAAGCAAAACCATTTGCATATTAAGCCTAAGGCTTTGCATTCGCATACTGTCCAGTTTTATTATCCTCTGAATATTGCTGTTGATTTTTCTTATAGAATCTCGGATCCTTTATGAAGTGAATATCTCTGCCATATAGGAAAACCATATCAAGACTGCAAAACTGTTTTTGCCATATCATGAGTTTGTACAAAACCGAGAAAAGAATCTTAAACATATTCCACTATTACACGTTTGCAATGTGTTCAGACTTTTTCAACTCTTCTGCCATTACTGCAGGGACTTGCTCCTTAAGTACGTGCAAAAGATCAAGTTCAGATAGAAGAGCACTGATTCTAAACTTCCACACACTATATTTTTCACCGTTAGAATGTTTAATATTCCTTTTTGTTTTAACAGACTCCATTTTTCACTTACTAGAAAAGAAATTTTTTTGTATTTGACACAGTTTTATTTTATTACTAGATTACACAATCCACAAAATCACGGAAAGTTTACTCGCAAAATCTGGGCCAATAGCTTATTAAATTTTTATTAAATATAGTAGGTGGAATGTTAAAATAAAGATACACGAAATAATCTTTTAGCATGAAATTTTTTTCAAACGAGGAAAGAAGAGACGCCTGTTCAAACGAAAGGACGACACAAGACTAACTACAGTACTCGAAATTGAAAACTTTGCAAGCCTTTGTAGCAAGCTCAAAACTTACAAAAATACTTCAGGCATCTAAACAATAAACTCATAAAGCATTTGCCGCGTAGGGCAGCAAAGATGCAGATCGTAATAAGAACCAGTGGACTCATATGTTTACATTCTTTTACGATACGGTTCAATATTTATTTTCAAGTATTTTTTACTTTATTATTTATAGAAGGCTAAAATAATTTAAAAATTCTTTTAAAAAAATTTATATTAATAAATATATTGTAAATATTTACTTAATTTCCAATTTCAATTTGAAAAAGTAATCGGAATTCATTTATGTTTTAGTATTCCCAAAAAGAAGTTTATTAATTTAGCAAATGCAATTGAAAATATTTTTGATCAGGAAGATATAGCAACCTATTTTTCGTCATTATCTGTAAAAAATAATATTCGCATTCCTACAACAGGAAAGTTATATGATCATATTAACTATGAAAAAGAGCGTTTAAAAAAGGTTGGGTTAGTAGTGAGAAAAAAATGCAGTATTCCTGCAGTAATTTAATACCATAATATAAGTATAATGAGTTAGTCTAAGTAAAATGATTTTATAAATAATGTTTGTTAAAATTTTGTTAAAGACCAATAATTAATTGTTATAAAGATAAAAAATCTGAAATGTTTAAAGACTAATATTGAGAACTAGCCTAAGGTAGAAATAAGAAGAACTTATTCGAGTAATACATTTGATATTCGAAGGAAACAGTTTAGGATAAAAAAATGTCTACATCTCAATATATCGAAAACTTTCTATGTTTACAGGTTGAACTGGTATATACACTGGTATACTGTCCAATATAAATATCTTTGCTAAACATAATTCGAGTGTATATTGCCATATTACGTTATACATACTGTAATCATGGTTATATTTTAATAAGTAAAGATATAAATATAAATTTTATACTTAACTTTACCAATTAAATATTACAAACACTTAAATTTAATAATTTATATAAAATAACTTATTTTTAATTATTTGTTTACTTAGTATAAAAATTCATACAGCTATATGGAAATTATACTAAATTAATAAATATTTTTATCAGTCTTACAGTCTTTATAATATCATATATTAGTTAAAATAATGACAGTCAGACTGTCCTTGTTTATGATCAACCCCGTAGAATCTGAAATAAAACTTATTACTACAATAAATTATATCAGAAAATTAAAAATAAAAATAAAATAAAATTAATAATAAAATAAAAATAAAAATAAAAATACAATAATAAGTAAAATAAAAAAAAAAAAATAAAAGTACTTATTCTATGTGAGTAAAGGACAACCAGACTGCCCTCACCACCTTAAATTTAGGATCACCTTCTTGCCCGACGTTTGGAACCATTACGGTTCATCTTCAGGAACTAAGCTAAAATGCAAAACTCAGTATGCTACTTTATATACTCCATCCCCACTCTAAATTTATTAGTATAAGATTTATAGCACCCCCTTTTTTCTTCAACTTAAATGCGACATACAAATTCTATATTAATAAGAAATTAATAAGGAAAGAAAAAGTGATGTCCAATTTACACAAATCTAACATTAAATTTATATTATTGGGATTTGTCAAAATATGAATATTTTCAAAAGTTCCTATTTTATATTTATTCTTAATACCATGTTCTAAAATATTTACATTTTCAAAGTCGAAAGAATGTAACAAGCTTAAACTATGTTCTTTTAGCCCGGATGTACCATTCATGCTTTGTAAGCTATATTGATGTTCATATATTCTTTGTTTTAGGTACCTACCCGTTTGTCCAATATAAATTTGTCACAATCTTTACAATTTATTTTATATACTACTCTTGTTTTCATACCTTTATCATCCTTATCTTTATAATTATTAAATAGCTCTCCAATATTATTATTGTTCATAAAGTAAACTTGAATCTTATGTTTTTTAAATGTACTTCTAATTCTTTCGGATAATCCTTTTACGTATGGTAATACCATGCTTTTATTATTATTATCCCTCTTTTCCATATTACGTTCTCTAGTGCTATTATAAATTTGGTCCACTTTCTCTGCAGAATAACTCCAACTATCTTTAACATAAGAGTTGGTTTTTCCAACGATCTTAACTAATATATTTGATAAAAATTGTGCAATATTATATGTTGGAAAATTAATTCACGATATTTTTATTCTATATGTCAATTGCTCTTTGTGAATTTTGTGAATCCCATAACATTTGGCCATTGCTCCATTTTCGCATTTTAAGTGTGTTAAAAGTAATTTCATTAATGTAACATTTATTTTTCCATTCTTTTGCTAATTCTTTCAATTTATTTTGTAGCCTAGTAATATGAGGATTTTTAATTTTCTTGTAAGTTATCCTCCAACATCATTGTAATTGTATTAACATATTCTTTGTTGTCAGATACTACTGTTACATTTCCTTTATTTGCATTCTGGAATATAACATTTGTGTTCTCTTTTAAGAAATTCTTGGCTGTTTTGTATTTATAACCTTCACTAATGAAGTTCTACATTGTTTTTTCATATCGTTATTGCAACTAACAATACTATTCTCTACGTCAGCTATGATTTCCTTAATGGGGAATTTGTTATTTGAATAAGATATTCCAAATTTTGGACCTTTTGAAAGGATATTTACAACTTCTTTTGGAATGGTAATATTTGTTACATTTTTAAACCAATTTTTATTATTATTATAAGTATTATTTGTTTAAGAGTGTTTTATATTTTTTAAATTTTCTAATTTAAGTTTCATTTGATTTTTTTTCTCGTATTTTATTTTATTAAAGTCTCTGTTTTGAACTAGAAAGAATTCATTTAAATCGTTATTTTCTAAGTATCGATATAAATATTCTTTTATTTTTAATAAAGATTTTGATAGTTGATAAATTTCATAATTTTGATATCTGATTTCTAAATTTATTAATTTGTTTTTAAAATAGAAAATATTTCTTTCTAAATCATAAGAGACACTTTTATCGTAATTTTAATTTTAATATATGGAAATTATAACTGGTTTAAAGTATCAGAATACGAAATAATATGCAATTAATTATTGCTCTTACAGTTTCAATACGCTTGAGTTATCTTAATTCGATACGTGTGACATTAATATTAGAATTTCATAACGAAAGTGTAATTGTTTTGAATTCAATAAGTTCATGTACTGTATATAAAGATTGAAGATGATGTGATAATTGTTAAAATTAAAATTGTCTTCTTTTTCATTTTTGAAAACCCAGTATTTCCACAGAACACCGAGGCTTGTTACCAACCCTCACAGGAAATCAAGGAGCATGGATTGCGAGATTTTGAAATAATTATTGTGCTAATATTAAACCATTATATGACTTCTAATTATATTTTAAAGAAAGCTATTTCGTTACACTGATTCGAAAATAGTTTTATGTAAAAAACTTTTATTATAATAAAGTTATTAAGCAGTGAATTTTTTTACTCCGTTTCATTATCTTTCTAGTTATTTAATTTTGTGCATCCAGCGAATACGCACTAGAATGGCGTAATTTACAGCATTAAATAACTAAAGTTAATGATAAAGTTATTAAAGAACTAAACTATTCTGCTATTATCACGTGGTGTAACAGTGCCAAGAAGTTGAGTTTGTAGATTAGGTTAGAGAGTTTTATACAATATATTCAAATACCAATTAAGATAGACTTTTATACAAGAACACATCTTATAAGGCGAGTCTGTCATTCAAAAAGGTATGTGGCCTTGTAGGAAATGTGTCAATCTTTACCACCACCACCCACTCCCGTCGCGGCACCGCTGATATATAAGTAGAGTATCTGCATAGACCCCCAAGCTGCTGGCGCCTTCGCGCTCTGTCCCTACATCACTCCCCTCAATTATTATTAGGAGTGTGAATAAGTCTTTCCCGTTTTTTGTAAGAGATGGCGCCACCAATACTGTGCGAGTATTCAATGGTTACATATATCATAATCAAAGCTTATTCATATGTCAACAATTCTATACTAACACATTAGTTAAAATTTTTTCGCATCATAAATTTTTGATATCGTGAAAATGTCGAAATTTGAGCCGAGTCGACGTCATTTGCGGGAAGTTTCACTTTATTAGTTCAATTTGAAGAAATCTGCTGCCGAGACGCATCCATTGCTTCAGAAGGCTTATGGAGAAGGTTGTGTCGATGATTCAAGTGTTCGCGGATGGTTTCGACGCTTCAAAAGCGGTGATTTCGACGTGGAAGACAAGGAGCGTTCCGGGCGGCCGCAAATCTTTGAAGATCGAGAATTGGCGACTTTGCTTGATGAAGATTCTTGTCAAACGCAAGAAGATCTTGCTGAAGCATTGGGAGTTGACCGAACAACCATTTCTAAGCGTTTGAAAGCCATAGGAATGATCCAAAAGCAAGGAAATTGGGTGCCGTACGAACTGAAGCTGAGAGACGTCGAACGCCGTTTTTTAGCTTGCGAACAGCTGCTTCAGCGACATAAAAGAAAGGGTTTTCTGCATCGTATCGTGACTGGCGATGAAAAGTGGATACGTTACGATAATCCGAAGCGAAGAAAATCATGGGGACTACCCGGCCATGCATCATCATCGACGGCCAAGCCAAATATTCATGGCGCCAAGCTCATGCTCTGTATATGGTGGGACCAGCTAGGTGTGGTTTACTATGAGCTTCTGAAACCGAATGAAAGGATCACAGGCGAGGTCTATCGACGACAATTGATGCGTTTGAGCCGCGCACTGCGAGAAAAACGGCCACAATACTCCGACAGACACGACAAAGTTATTTTGCAACATGACAATGCTCGCCCACATGTTGCACCGCCGGTGAAAACATACTTAGAAACGCTCAAATGGGAAGTCCTACCCCACCCGCCGTATAATCCAGACGTTGCTCCGTCTGATTACCATCTCTTCAGATAGATGACGCATGGCCTGGCTGACCAGCACTTCCATTCCTACGAGGAAGCCAAAAAATGGGTGGATGACTGGATAGAGGCCAAACCGGTCGAATTTTTTCGCAACGGGATTCGTATGTTGCCAGAAAGATGGGAAAAAGTTGTAGCTAGCGATGGCCAATACTTTCAATAATTCATTTGTAACCATTTTTTCACAATAAAGGCTCAAAATTTGAAAAAAAAAAACGGGAAAGACTTATTCACATACCTGATATTTTTCGAGGAGTAGATCAAATCGTCCGTAAATACATATAAAAAAGGGGCCTGAAAATCTATTTCTAGTTATACAATAATACATTTTTTCGTGTACACATACGAACTCTATTTATCATTATTATTACTTATTCTTTATTATATTTTACATTAGATACAGCTTATACCTATCTTACATAACAAGTTTATCTTACTTTTTTACGTCGTAAGCTTAACCTACTTTAGTTACCGCTTGCCGTGGTGCCCCGATATACGATGGTGTGCTGTTCTCTCACTACCACTACTCTGTCTCGCTGGAATTATCGAACCTTGTGCGCCGGGAGCACCAACCGGCATTTGCCTAAGTACATATGAATCACTCTGTCCAGGCGCGCCGTATTCATGATGAACCGCTCGTCAATTGCGCGTGTGTCTTCTTCCCTAACTTATTCTCCATGCGGATACACTTAACCTCCCTTACGGTGAGATTAATAAGAAGATCGTTGACATTGGGGAAATAGTCCAAACTCAAGGTATCCAGCCTCTCAAATCGGTGCATATTGATGTTGCCAGGAACGGTGAATCCGTGCATTTCTTGTTCCTCTAGAAAAGGTCCGTTCGTCAGAATTGTGATGATAGAATTCTCTGTCAGGATGTTGTTGCTGAGACGCAGGAATCGCACAATTTTCGACTACTTGATCTCGGGCCATCTGCAGCCATCACCGATCGGTATATTTCGCGGTTTCGAAAATGCAAAGCTGAACGCTTGCCACCGAAAATGCACGGCTAATGGACGTGTTTATTCGAGGTATGCACAGTTATCGAAGTTAAACTTGACTAACGTCTAATTTGCTTTAACATACCCAATGATCGGTTTAACATACACTTTGGGGCATCGACTATTTCAGGTTTGCGAACCGATCGGTCGTGAGGGTAGTTGTCTGGTAGTGCTACCATTTGGATGTGAGGTATTATGGAATAATTTAAAAACCTTGTCTTGCAGGGATTTCGGAAGATATGGACAAATCGTATTTTTTTTGATATCGTAATAAAATAGTGTGTGCGCGTCATCATTGAACAACAACTGGCGCAGCTTCAGGCGGTGATCGCAATCACGCATAATCCTCTGCAGCTCGGGGTCGAGGTCTTGTTAGCCAGCGAGCTGCTTCAAATCGAATAGCATCGGTAGGCAGAACGCGTTAATATTCTTGAGCAGTTCGCTTACGTCGTCCTCGTATCGATTCCAGGCATCGCTCCAGTTGATCATACTGGGAATCGTGAAGCTCTCGATGCGCTTTAGTACATTAGCGGCGATGTTCTCGTCAACGGCATGGTACACGATTTTTGTACTAAATTGAGTTATGAAATAAAGTTATCTACAGCGGAGCGTGGAGGATTTATCCTGGTTCTGCGCCATAATATATATCAGAGGTTTGTGGTCCGTAATGATTTCGAACTCACGCTCATGTTGATAATAGGAAAATTTCTGCATGGCGTAATAAATCGTCGTTCCTGCTCCGAGGCAGCTCCCATCGCCATATTTGATGCGTCCATTATGACGTGTATTTCGGCGTTGTCGTCAGGCAATTTGATTTCTGGGATGTCAAACGCAGATTGCTTGCATTGCTTGAAAGCTTACTCAGACGGGATGTCGCTTTAAAGTGCCATTGTCTCGTTTCTTCCTGTCCACGTGGTACCTGCTGAGAGTTTTTTTGTACCTCTCTTGCATGAAGGATAGAACCGCGGTAGAAATCGATGAACAACCGACGGAGATTTTGAATTGTTTTCGGTTTGGGGAACTTTCGCACAGCCCTGAGTTTCTCGGGGTTGGCGTAGACTTGAGCTGATTAACGGTGTGCCCGAGGAACTCAACCACTTCCTACCCAATGCAGCACTTATCTCAGTTAAAGCGTAACGAGTACTTTTCTAGTCTAACGAGTATCTTTTCCAGATCGCGATTGTGATCATTCTCACCGCTCGACGCGATAAGT
This sequence comes from Sycobia sp. Sy_11, assembly GCA_018907035.1. NCBI lineage: Eukaryota > Metazoa > Arthropoda > Insecta > Hymenoptera > Epichrysomallidae > Sycobia > Sycobia sp. Sy_11. The sequence continues at coordinate 96,690 of JACCIC010000149.1, read as the reverse complement.
ATATCATCTAAAAACACAAAGGCTCATTTCGAACCTCCCAGCGTCCTATTGATATAGCGCTGGAAGATATGGCCACCGTTACGCAAATCGAAGGTCATGACATTATAGTCGAATAGACCGAACGGTGTGATAACTGCGGTCATTTCTCTATCCTCGTTCGCAAGGGGTATCTGATGGTATGCTGTGTATAAATCCAGCTTAGTCAAAATATTTTTCTTGGCCACAAAGCAAAATGGGAAAAATCCTGGATGTGCTGATGTGGGATGGGGTATCTCTGCGATGGTAACAATATTTGAGCGTCTGTACATTTATTGATATTATTAATACCTCACCGTCTTTCTCGGGAACAATGTGAATCGGGTTCGCCCAAGGTCTTTTCGATGGGCGGATGGTGCCTGCCGCTAGCATCTCAACAAACTATTTTTGCTTGGCACGAGGCTTTTGCGGAGAGAGCCTGCGCGTGCGCGTTGGCTCATGAGAGGGCTGGTAGTCTAGATATAATCAAAGATACCGTAGTCCTTCTACATCACGTCCTGCTCGAGCCCGATCACTTTTGGAAACTTCCCGACGATTCTCGCGTAAAAGCCAAATGGGTCGATGATTTGAACTGTGAGATTGACCACGACTTTGGCGATGCATTTAACTTGCGCGTTCTTGGGTTTATGTCTTAACGTTCGGAGTTTAAGGTTGGGCACAAGGTGAAATTCTCTCAGAAAGTCGCTTCCTATAATCGATTTCTCCATTTTGGCCAGGATAAAATTCCACGGCATGACGCGACCCACGCGTAGGTCGACATTAATTCTTCTGATACCGTACGTTTCTATAGGGGAGCCGTTCGCGGCGAAAAGTTTTAGTGCGCCGGCGTCAATATTCAATTTACGCAAGGTAAGATAGAAATGACGGCGTCTGAGTCTGTGAGACCAGTTAGTTTATATTCATTGTCTTTAACTTGGAAACGCGATGAATATGCCAGTGCCGAATGTGCCTCGATCTTTGCACTTGTTACGCGGTTGCTAATCCACTATGTCTCGAGGCAAACTCTGTGTGCCTTTTACACTTAGGGTGGCAGTCAATTGAAATCGATTATGAAAAAACTATTTTAATCTGATATTCTCATCTACAAAATGTGCTTTTAAAAATGATTTGACTATTAGATCAGAAGTTATCAAATATTTACAAAATATATTACAATTCCTATTCTTGCAATAGTAGACAAATTAACTTTACAAGTGTAAAAAATTAAAAATATTTCATCTTTTGAGTATCGCCTGTGTTCTTTATAAAAATATTGTATTTATCTTAGATCATCAGTAAATATATGAGAACGCAGCTTGCTGAACAAGAGTTAAAATTTCAGAGATGCTCGTAAATATTTTCCAATTTTAATATTTATTATATTATATGACAGCTTGGATATGTTTATTAATTAGGTTTAAGTAGGATGATTAAAAGGCTTTTTGAATTCTAAAAAATTGGTTGAGCCTATTACTTTGAATCGAAGCAGAGATGATTTTTCTATTACTGGGATATTGAAAAAGTATGGGTCCCGTATTGGTACTTTGAATAACTCGAACATGAAATATTTAATAACTTTTGATCAAATAATGATACCGTCTTTTTGGAAAATGGATTCTGTAGATGAAACCATGCAGAACACAATATTATATATCACATTCTAATTCAGGTTTGTTGTGGGCATTTTACATTTATTTAACATGAATGGTCTTAATTTAATTCAATTGTTTATACTTGAACGTTTTTAACTATAAAGATTTTTTTCAAATTCGCTTTCAAAGATTATATAACAAAGTATATAAATTAACAAAGTCTGGCATAGATGCGATCAAAATAGTTTTGATCCCATCTTCAATCATCAATTCATTTCAAGTACGAAGATTTTAGAGTAAATCTACCAATTTTTTCAAAATTCGTGTGTGGATATTTCGATGTTCGATAGGCCTTTATTAATTTTATATTAGAAAGCTACAAAAAATCAGACAAATTTAAAAGAATCGAGTTAATTTCAAAAATTTGTGCTATTACTGTAAAATAATTGCCCATATTGAGTTTTTAAAGGCGATATTTTAACCGTCGTACATTATTCAAATTTAATTTGAAATAAGAAAATTTTCTGATTAAATATACATTTATTGGACAGTTAAAATATTAGAACCATATATAGAAACTGTACGTGAAAATTTTGCAAGTAAAGTGGTAAAAATATCCTCAAATAGTAACGTGGTAAAGTGGTAAAAATATCCTTGTTAAAAATAGAGCGTGAAATATGCCTCAGAAGCGTCAAGGTCTCGAGTCTCGATCGTGAAAATAAAATTGATAAGAGTGTATAATTTAATGCTGAAATATTATTCCTGAGGAATCCGAGCACAGAAGACGAGGAATTCCAGCGAAAATCATCGGCCCGATGCACTAAGTATAAACATGCAATAGGCAAGATCGCCGGAGCTCGACGTACAAAAAGGAGAGCAAAACAGGCGTAAACAACAGCCGTGGCGTAAATAAGAGGCGTCGGGCGCGAAGTTGAAGAGGTCACAATGAGACATGGCGATCACGTACGTCATCGGCAGTCGGCTCGTATCCGCAGTGGCTGTATTACCTTTAGATGGGATAGGATCGGCGTAGAGTGGGGGGGGGCAGCACGAGCCGCCAAAAAAGCATTAGGTTTGGGAGAGCACGGAAACTCGTTCCTTTTGCGCTCAAACGCTTACAAGAATAGACTTTTAAAAAGAGGACTTCCCTACCGTGTGTCGAACTTCGTATAGAAGGGTGAGTACGGCGTCTGCTGTTTCATTAACCTAGGCGTTAGAAGGTGACGTGTGGAGCACGTAAGATAATAGTACTGCTCTTCATCGTGAAGTTTTATGATCAGGCTCTTCGATCCAATCAGTGCGGGAAATCGGCGTGGAATTTCAGCTTACGACGATTGGATTATGTAGGTTTTAGAATAGACTTCGACTCCGGATTTACATGCACGTACTCCGAGGGATTTACTCAGATAAGTTGCATTCGTCTCGGAGATCACGAGTCGGTCGTGAGGGTATCGTCCCGTTCTCTCGAAGGAGAGTAGAAGCGGATACCTATACTCTGGCTCTCATCTAGTTCTGCTGAAAGAGAAACAGCCGAAAAACCGTTACAGTAAAGCGGCTATCTTGATTTGACCGACTGTTAATAGAACGTGCTAGCGGCGCGGTGTGTCGGTAATTTTGTTATAGGTGCGGGACGAAAGATTCGTGAAGGATTCGTTGTGTTTCGCGCTTACTAGCCAACCGGCCAAGATCGCAGTTTTAAGGATATAGTTTCGAGTAAGTTCAGAAGGGGCATGGAATCGAGTGTTACCAGGTCTGGACGATCTGAGGGCGTGCTGTGGCCCCATCGATCGACGGTCCCCGATGCGTTTCCGCGGTCGTCAGTAACCTGATGTCACGGATACTGCTCGCGTAGACTTTCGTCCTTAGCTCATTGTTATTAGTATTAAGCAGTATATAAGGGCGTAGGTATAGAAGGCGAGAACGAACAATGCGCGAGACTTGAGCCCGATGATCTTGTGAACCATAAAGTGAATTGCCTCTATACTTAAATTATAATTATAATTTTAATATGCGTCTGTATTGTTATTATTATGGAAACTAAATAATTGAATAAAATAAATTAAATTATATATAATAAGTGTTTGTTTGCGGGTCTTGAGTATATATAAAAATATGTATAAATTATTCTATAACTTTAATAAATATACTCACAATAATTTCTTAATTCAATAAGTATGTAAATTTATGTAAAATTTACAAAATTGATTGGTAAAAGTTATAGCTCATACAAATTACATGACTGTTTCATGAAATTTAGTAATGAGTATAGTAAAATTTCTTAAAAATATAAATTGCCAAACTGTTTGGTAAAATTTACTAACTTATTAACTAATGTTTACAGACTTGTAAATCTATGTTTAAATTACTAAGCTGATTTCGTATAATTTCATAATTTTTTTGCAAAAACAACTTAACTTTTTCTCTTCGCATATGCACCAAATCAAATGGCACAAACGGCTGTCGATTAATAAAAATGATAAATAAATTATTAATAAAATAACAGCGATACGCTAAGGTGTATTTAATTTCACAAATGGATTTTACTCTAAAGTATCGTGATCTGGCCTATTCTCGTCTGTAGCTCTAGTCGTAACTCGGTTCAATGGTCGCACACAAAGAACGTGTGCTCTACATCGCTCCAAGCCCATCCGCAGTACGTACATTCCGGAGAGGTAATTCTCTTCTTGCTGTAGTGAAACTTCCGGATATATCCATTTCCGGATAGAAACTGGATAAGGTAGAAGTTCACCTCCCCGTCTTGTCTCGCCTTCCACGGTCCGATTTCGGTTATAAGTTTTTTCGTCCATTGTCCACGTTCGTCCGTCGTCCACCGTCTCTGTCACGTCGCGATCGTCTTTATCCGTTCTTCAGTTGCAGCGTCTTTCCTTCCAACGTTCGAACTCCGCTCGTGAATACGTTTCTGTTCATAACGTAACTCGGTCTTTTGCAGCGTCAGTTGAGGTCAGGGGTCTATCATCCATTCGGTTACCCGTTGCATGACCTGATTCAGCTTTAACTGAATCAGGCGATAGTCGCGCGCGACTATCATGGCTGTCATATCGTCAGCGTATGCTACGAGGCGTACGTCTATGGGCATACCCAGTCTTCGTAAGCTGTCGTACTATATGTTCCAGAAGTCGGTGGCCAGGTTAGAACCCTGCGCTACCCCTGCTGTCACGCGTTTCTTTCCGTCCAGTGTGTCCTACGTCAATCCTCGGTCTCGTAAATAGTCCCGTATGATACGTACAAAGTAGGAGTCAACCTTAAACGTAGACTGCAACACTCCTAGTATCTCTGTCCATTTCGCTGAGATCAAATCTCGGTCCGGTCGCATGGCAGCCCCTGTTCGCCGAGTGAAAGATGTTCGTCATATCACCTACAGCACCTTTGTCGACCATCCTTTCCGAAATCCGTGTTGTTGTTCAGATAGGTCTCCGGGATTTTTAATTGCATGTAGCAGTCTTGGTCTTAGGAGTAGCTCAAACAACTTCCCTATCGTATTAATTCGGCAGAGAGGCCTGTACGAAGGAGGCAAATCAGGGTTCACTTTAGTTTTACTGATGAAAACCAGTCGAGCCTCCTTCCATTGTCTGCTAAAAAATCCCTCCAGCAGGCACCCATTGTACAAGTCTAAGAAGATACCCGGGCAACGTAAAGCAATTACCCGATGCACCTTGCCAGGTATGCCATCGGGACCCGGAGCCTTGTTAGGTTTCAAAGCATTCGAAGCCCTGTAGAGCTCTTCCTGCGTGAAGAGAGAGAGATATCCTTCTCTGTTGTCTCGTTCGTCACGTCCGTTCTATCTGGATGGGTCGGGAAAAGTCCTTGGATTATCCACTCCATCGTTTCTCTGTCTCGTAATACCGGTGGGCCTCGAACCCCTCGAACCCAAGCGTGCCACAATTTTGTAACCATTTCCCCAAGGGCTTGAGTCCACCTCGTCGATGAGTCGAGTCCAACACCTTTTCTTATTGACATTGATCGCAAATCTCAGCTGCCTCCTGGCGAGACTATACTCCGTAGAGAAGAGTCCGACTTTACCTCGCCTGCGATCTCAACCGTCCAACAGTATGTCTGCCGTCTGCTGTGTATATTTCGTTTCTTGGGCATAGTGTGATCGCATAGACGTTGGAAAAAGCCAATCGTTGCCGCCGCTAACGCTTCCACCCTATCCTGGTTCGTCAACCCTTGAGGCACCTCTCGTGAGGGAGGCTCTGCATAATGGAGCTGCCCTCCGAGTTTGTTCTTGTCTAAGCGCTTTGAGTTCCATCCGGTAAGACTTGTACCTCGCCCTTCCATTCGTTTCGTCCCGTTTGTCAGATTGAAGACAATGTACTGGTGATCAATGGCTGTGTAGCCTTTGATTAACTGCCGCGCGTTCATCCTAGTCCGAATTCTTTTTTTTTTTTAATTGTTACGCATGTAATCAACTACTTCATTAGGGTCAGTAACATTATTAGCAATATTTTACTATTATTTCGCTATTAGAATTATATATGTCATTATCTACAAAGTATGAGATTTATTAATTTTCTATTTTCAAATGGTTGACAAAATGTATATATATATAATTTACGGAATGATTGAAGAAACCATTCCGATTACACTCAGGATTCATTTATTCATTTAGCTATATACTTAATATGTACAAAATATATAATCCTCAGAATATGATAAATAAAAATTATACATATATATTTTAATAGTCTGCAATTACTTCGAGTTGCTGATCGTGTTTTCTGGAGACCGTGTTGCCGTTGATCTTCTAATTTTTTGCTACATATACGAGGCCATTAACTCGAGTCTTAGACCTCACAGGAGGTATTACTAATATTATTCGAGACTCTTCTTCTCAGCGTCACCTCGTGATTTGTGTTTAACAATTAAATAAAATAAAAAATTGAGCCAGAAAATTTTATTAATGGCTAGTCAAAAATTTAGAGGAAAAATCCTCGAACGGCATAAAAATTCTCTTAGAAATTTCTATATTTTGTTTCAAAAATTAATTGCTCGCATTTACATAATTACAAACGATATGTACCATTAAGACTAAAATTTTAACTAGATAAAACAGAGACTCGTCGTGAATACGAGCGAATAAAACAAATTCAACCGTACTATTCGACTGATTGATCAATAATGATTTCTTTTTCGTTCAATGCGTCACTCGCACCCTTGGTCCCTACACCTTATCGTGAGACATCGTGAAGGCGCTGTCTCGGGGCGCCGCGCCGTTGCATCATATTACGCTTTAGAATAATAAATATTTCGTCGAGATACTTCGTAATGACAAATATTTTGTGATCTACTGTGTGAATACGAAACCCTTCATAGAAATTGTGCAGAGACACTTAGAAATAGTGTTCTACTATCTGAATACGGAGCTCCCGGTAGAAGTCATCCATACAAAACTTGGACATCTAATTCTATCGTCCAAAGACAAATCTTCCTGTAGAAGTAGTCCAGATACACCTATACATCGACTTCTTCTGTCTAAACACAAAGCTAAAATATTTACCCGTTAAAATAGTATATAAGACGTATCTATATATATATATATATATTAGCATCTCCCGTCTCTGCTTCGCTCCAAATTTACTTACGAAATTTGTTACTTTACTTCTTTCATTTAAAGCAGTCTGCAACTGAAGCACATCGGCTACTCAAAGAAGCATATGGTGATGTCAATTTGAGTGAGCGAAGTTATCAGGAGTGATTCCAAAAATTTGAACGTGGTGATTTTGACGTGGAGGTCAAAACACTCAGTGGAAGACTCAAAGTGTATGGTGACACAGAATTGAGAGCTTTACTGGAAAAAGATCTGTGCCAAATGCAAGAAGAACTTCCACAAGAGTTAGGAGTGATTTAGCAAGCTATTTCACAACGTCTCAAAACTCTGGGTATGGTCCAAAAGCAAGGAAATTGGTTCCTTAAGAAATGAATCTAAGAGACGTCCAGCGTGGCTTATTCGCTTGCGAACAATTGCTCAAAAGGCAAAATCGCAAAGAATTTCTACATTGAATCATGATGGGAGACGAAAAGTGGGTTCACTACCACAACCCAAAACGTAGGAAGAGTAAGCATGGGCATGCCTCTACTTCGATGACCAAGCCAAACATTCATGGCCAGAAGCTAATGCTGTGTATTTGGTGGGATCAGCTTGGAGTAATCTATTACAAACTACTCCAACATAATCAAACCATCACCGAGGAACGTCACCAACAACAGTTGATGTAATTGAGCCGAGCATTAAAAATTAAATGTCCAGAAGATGCCAAAAAGCACGATAAAATCAATTTTCAGCATGACAACGCTCGGCCACATGTTGCAAAAATCGTAAAGGAAACGTTAGAAGCACTGCATTAGGACGCGCTACCCCACCCGCCGTATTCATCAGGCATTGCTCCTTCAGACTACCACGTACTCCGGTCGATGACTCATGGTCTAGCTGAACAGCATTTCACTTCTTACGATGAATTGAAGAAATGGGTCGATTTGTGGATCGTCTCAAAATACGAGCAATTTTTTAGACGAGGTATCCACTTGCTGCCCGAAAGATGGTTAAAAGTAGTAGAAAATGCCTTCTCTACGGTAATGTCGCGGAATCCCTTGCTGTACAGGAATTTCGCGATGGAACCTTTACTCGGCGGGACCCGTATGTGATACAAGAATATTCAGAGGACAGGCCGTCCATTAACGACCAGTCGCGGGGGTATGTGTACTCGCGGTCGAAACACTCTTTTGAGATCGTGAGCAATATGCCCCTTTTCATACGCCTGATATTTGAAAATTAATTTGCATTTGTACTACTCTAACTCTAAAAAGACCAGTTCGCAGCTGAGGCAGAACAGCCCGTGCGGAAGGCTGTTCTTCAGCCTCTCTATCTCTTCGAGCTGCTCAGAGACTTGTCCCAGCGGTATGAGTGACGCCTCCTGCAAAACGAACACGCTTCTTATTAGATGGTGGGGAGCTTTTGTCGCGTCAATTGTAGGATAGTGACGGATGCACTGAGTCGATGTGGGGAGTTATTCGTAGGATGTTCGGGTGGTGCTTTGCTTGGCGGCCCTCGTCGCGTAACTGCGGAATTACATATTTGCTCGTTGTGCTAGAACTGCTCCTGTTACGTGCAGATCTGCCATCGTCGGACTGCTGCTGCGTTTCCCTTAGGATACCTCGCACCTGAGCTACTGGTGCCACTGTAGTGCCGTCTAACTCGACTTCTGCCTGGCCGAAGCAACATTGGCCGTGTTCAAGCGGAGCAAGTACTGCTCGAGTTTCGACAGCATACTTTCAAGGTCGCGCTTGTGTTCTTCGTTATCAGATGCGACTAATATATCGTCGAGGAAACGAACGCGCATTTCATCCCCCCGAGAGCGCTGTTAATGTAACCCTGAATCGTCTGGCCTGTGTTACGCAAGCCGAAGATTATCACGTTGTATTCAAAAAGTCTGAAGGGGATTATTACCGCGGTTTTCTCCTTGTCCTCCTGCGCGAGCGGAATCTGATGGTACGCCGCGTGGAGGTCTAGCTTCGAGAACACGCGCTGCCCAACCAAGAATGTGGCGAAATCCTGAATATGGGGTATAAGATATTTGTCGACCACCGTCATGCTATTTGGTCGACGATAGTTGCCACGTATCCTTCATTACCCATCTTTCGCTTGCCCATGGGCTCTTCAATGGCCTGATCACCCCCTGCCTGAGCATCTCCTCGAACTCCTTTTTCGTTACCCGGAGCTTGTCGGGTTACAGTCTACGCGTGCGCTGGCTCACGGGAGGTGAGCTCTCCGGTTGTTTGAATGTAAGAAAACACCCATCGCTCTCGGTGCTCAAAGTCCTGTTCCATCTCTGTAACTTTGGGGAACTTGGATATAATATCAGCGTACACGCCCGTGGAATGTAGCCTGTGCACGGTAAAATTCACCACTAACTTGTCTGGGCACTTTAATACCTTCCCTGAAGGTTTGTTTGTTAGCACTCTAAGCTTAGGGTCGGGGATTAAATGATATTCCTTTAGGAAGTCGCTCCCGACCCTCAACGTCAACGATGACGAAGTTCCAAGGCATCGCGTTCTCTGGTGATTCCGAACGCGTCAATTGTTGAGCTGTTAACCGCGAAAAGATTCAGCGCGTTCACCTTTTGTGGTGTCTTGGGATTACGTGGAATAACTGAGATTTTCGCCCTGGTGTCGATGACGGAAACCAGTTTGCTTTTGATATCTTTGACGTCGAGACGCGATGAATACGCCAGCGCCATGTTCGTCTTGGCATGGCTGCTGGATACTGCTGTCCCGAGTCCACCTTGTTGTTGAGGAATTCCTCGTGGCGCTTGCACCTACTATCCCACTTTCGCGCCTGGTTGCCGATATTGTAGTGCTCGCTGTACATTCCGTCGCGTATTTTTCCCTGCTTCTTTTCTTTTCTTGGTGCACGAGTGGGGCTCTTTCCGGGTGGTGCTGCGGCTGGGCGCGTGTGCCTACGTCCGCTGGCGTTGTTGCTCTTACTAGTCGACGTGCATTTCGCGAGACAGAATGCTCGCGAGCTGCGGACCTCGGAGTTCTTAATGCGTACTTCGCGTGTCACTAATTTTTCGTATACTCTCTCCAATTACTGCACAATCTCGCGCGTTTGTTTACTATCGGCGTTGCCCGATGTGCTCGTGTCTTTGGATCTTTGCGCGATCTTGAATACGTTGTCGGCGTAAGCGGATGCTACGTCATTCGGGGCGTTCACGATCTGCATCTGAATATGCACGGGCAGACGCGTGCGTCAGAATCATATAACCGTGTTTGGATCTCATACCCGGCGAGTCGTATCATTTCTGCTAGGATCTCGCATGCTTTACGTTCGTGTATCGTTGTCTCCCGGAATACGCTTACCATGCACTTTTCTATCGACAGAGAATATCGCGTGCATATGTATATTTTTAATGTAAAATACTGTCCTCTTGCGGGAGAGTTTGTGCGCACTCGAAGAGGATATCTACTATCTCCAAGCCGATGTGAGCGAGTCGACTTTTTCCGCGTCATCGTGAATGCCGAATATCTGTAGCGTTCTCTCGAACGAAGAAAACCACCCATCGCAATCCGACGTTTTGAATCGCCGGAAAGTATGTGCTGTGATCCGCCATCCGCGGCCTGGTTCAAGGGGTTTGTGCGGGGTTCTTCCCCTCGCACTGGCTCTTAATCTCTGATGTAATGGGAAATTTTATTAGGAGTGTGAATAAGTCTTTCCCGTTTTTTGTAAAAGATGGCGCCACCAATACTGTGCGAGTATTCAATGGTTACATATGTCATAATCAAAGCTTATTCATATGTCAACAATTCCATACTAACACATTAGTTAAAATTTTTTCGCATCATAAATTTTTGATATCGTGAAAATGTCGAAATTTGAGCCGAGTCGACGTCATTTGCGGGAAGTTTCACTTTATTGGTTCAATTTGAAGAAATCTGCTGCCGAGACGCATCGATTGCTTCAGGAGGCTTATGGAGAAGGTTGTGTCGATGATTCAAGTGTTCGCGGATGGTTTCGACGCTTCAAAAGCGGTGGTTTCGACGTGGAAGACAAGGAGCGTTCCGGGCGGCCGCAAATCTTTGAAGATGGAGAATTGGCGACATTGCTTGATGAAGATTCTTGTCAAACGCAAGAAGAACTTACTGAAGCATTGGGAGTTGACCGAACAACCATTTCCAAGCGTTTGAAAGCCATGGGAATGATCCAAAAGCAAGGAAATTGGGTGCCGTACGAATTGAAGCTGAGAGACGTCGAACGGCGTTTTTTCACTTGCGAACAGCTGCTTCAGCGACATAAAAGAAAGGGTTTTCTGCATCGTATCGTGACTGGCGATGAAAAGTGGATACGTTACGATAATCCGAAGCGAAGAAAATCATGGGGACTACCCGGCCATGCATCATCATCGACGGCCAAGCCAAATATTCATGGCGCCAAGCTCATGCTCTGTATATGGTGGGACCAGCTAGGTGTGGTTTACTATGAGCTTCTGAAACCGAATGAAAGGATCACAGGCGAGGTCTATCGACGACAATTGATGCGTTTGAGCCGCGCACTGCGAGAAAAACGGCCACAATACTCCGACAGGCACGACAAAGTTATTTTGCAACATGACAATGCTCGCCCACATGTTGCACCGCCGGTGAAAACATACTTAGAAACGCTCAAATGGGAAGTCCTACCCCACCCGCCGTATAGTCCAGACGTTGCTCCGTCTGATTACCATCTCTTCAGATCGATGACGCATGGCCTGGCTGACCAGCACTTCCATTCCTACGAGGAAGCCAAAAAATGGGTGGATGACTGGATAGAGCCCAAATGTTGCCAGAAAGATAGGAAAAAGTTGTAGCTAGCGATGGCCAATACTTTCAATAATTCATTTGTAACCATTTTTTCACAATAAAGGCTCAAAATTTGAAAAAAAACGGGAAAGACTTATTCACATACCTGATAGGTTGTAATGGTGTTATTGTTTTTTGACGGCTTAAGCTAGATCGACCCGCGCAAATTCGACGCTCTCCGTAATATGCTGTATGCAGTATTTGGATGTCATACCTAGTGACTGGTTTCTTTTTTCTTGGTATAACGTTCCCGGTTCTCGGAGATTCGGTCCATATTTGGGGTATGCCGGTGAGCAGTGTGTAATTTCACTGGTGGCGATGTTGGTCCCATTTTTCTTGCAAAGGCCTGAGTTACTGTCGAATCATTGTTTTTATTACTCCGTTTGTTAGTTCAACCGGATTATATTGCGGATCACACGAATCTGCTATTGGTGCGTTATGCCATTGTCCTGTAGGTCCTTCTTTACTTCGACGCCGATGAACTGTCTGCTATGAAATTATAGTCTTTCGGCACCCGTCTAGTAGTACGATCTATTCAGATATGGCTCGCGCCACTGCACCGATACGGACACTGCAGAGTGGTCTAAGTTCGAACTATTTAGTTACCTGGTCCTGCAAGACGAATAAAATTAAGCAGAGAAATAGTTTCGACGATTCAGAGCCGATGAAAACGACACCATGGATAAGCCAGCCAGCGGAACACCTGTGACGACAAATCATGGAATTTATCGAGTTAGACCGACATGTAGTATCTCGTGCCATCGCCCACGAAATGAGAGTTAGTTACCAAATCATTTTAAACCATCTGTAGAAGAATGCTTGATGTTTGGGTGCCTTCTGGATCGAATCATCGCCTGCAATGTGCTGCTGAAGCGGAACGAACTCGACGCTTAATTCTACCATCTACTGTGAATAATTGGACCGGTTAAAGCAGGCTACCGACGAGAAGCCTCCACAATTGGCTAACAGAAAGGGCGTAGTGTTTCACCAGGACAACGCCAGACCACACACTTCGTTGATGACTCGTCAGAAGCTACGGGAGTTCGGATGGGAGGTTTTATCTTATCCACCATATAGCCCGGACATAGCGCCAAGTGATTACTACCTGTTTCTGTCCATGTCCAACGCCTTTGGTGGCCAAGAATGAACCAACATAACCTAGCAACCCAGGTTTATGAGTGAAGAGAAAGGTCAGTGGGGGGAACGGTCACGGGGCGACGACCAATAACCGCCCAGTCGAGGTCGGAATAGTACCGCGTACACCCGCGAGAATTCACCCGCGCGCGAATCAATGTTTCATTCGCCCACCAAAAAGGGGGAACAGGCGGACGCAAATATGCACTAAGTGCTGCAGCTCTGCTGGAGCATGCGGCAGCAGTTCAATATACTCGCAGACGAGAACACGGCATTAAAAATGAGCCTGAGCAACCTGAGCGGGAGAGTATGGGACATAGCCACCCGCCATAGGAAAAAAATCTCAACCCGCGCGACTGGCAATCCGCCATAGGACAAAAAGGATTAAGCACAAAGCGAGTGCTTTCCAATAAAGCACAGAGAAGAAATGCCAAGCTCATTTTTTTCTCCATCAGAGAAAAAAATGGCCAATCGTTCAGGTCAAAGAACGAAAACCGCACAAGACTGGTAAAGTTTGTCGAAAATCACCAGATAATAAAATTATCACCGTTCATGTTCACTGAAGGTGTTTTATCAGCATTAATGATGATAGCGTGGTCATCCGCTGGTATTTGTTCAAGAGCAGTTCTGAACAATCGAATTCAGTGATTGTGCTCATGAAATCAATTGTGTAGGCTTGTAACCACTTCTATGTTGGTGTCGAGATTCATTTCAGAATGATGATTAATTTGATCGTGAATGGATTCTATGAAATAAATTAGGAGAAATTTATAATCGGAATCTGTCAGTAGTAGTAATGATCCAGTACAATGATAAATTTATCCTTCTACTTTGAACGCTGGCATAAAATTCTCCGGTATGATATTTGTTATACCGAGATATGCATTTGAATACACGAATTATACTTGCGTATATTTGCCAGGAAATATGGCTTGTGTTTTTTAATATTGGTTAATAATGGTTAATAATAAATGTTAATAATGGTTCAGGCGATAAATATAATTCTGGCAATTTTACTTTGCCATTTACGCAGCACATTCGAGCAGATTATGCAAAATTCTCATAATATACTCATTTCTCCAGTAACGACACTGCAATAAAGATGATAATTATAATTAGGAACGTAATTAAAAGCAGGTAGATAAAAATCATCAGTTGTCCGTCTTGTTCGAACACTGCGTTCTTAATTCATAGCCAGTCTTAATTCTCGTTGGTCATGTAATTCTTCTGTACGGGCTTGAGCAGTGTCTGTTCGATCGAATTTAAATCTCACATCCCGTTCCTCTACTGATTCATTCGATCGGATCCGAGCAATCGATTAGATTCTAACTTTCCTTCGCGTGGCTCGTCTGATTCATTTGAGCGAGCTTCAGCACCGCGCATTCGATTATTTTCTAATCTTTCTTGCCTCTTCTCGTCTGTTTCTGAAGCTCGTAAAACTCTTTTGCTCCGTGCTTCAGCTGTAGTTTAATAAAACAGATCTCAGTTTGCGAGGCATAGATCTCGAATTATCATCTCACTCTCTAAAATAACTGGATAGAAATAGAAAGAAAAAAAATTTTTTATATGATATTTAAATTTGGAAATATTTCTTTATTCGTTATATTATATTATATTTTTTTTAAAGAAACTTTCAAATAAATGTATACTTTAATTGCGCTTTCTTCTGCATTAAGAATATGTGAATTATATGTTTTCAAAATAACAAAAAAGATCAATTAAATTTATGTTAAATTATGATTCTTTAACATTTATTTAAAAGGTTTTATTAATAAATCGGAGGATAGATAGTGATAATAAAGCATATTTTATAACACACCATTTGAATACCACCATACAATATAATAAAATCAAAAAAAGTAAAAACTACATGGGCTCTTTAATTATCTTATATGAGGGTGAATTGATAAGTTTCCGGCCTGACCAAGAGATGGCACCACTAGGCCTACCTTGAAGTTTCGTTCTAAAATACCATCCTTAGATAGCTTATAGCTAGAGTTTCAGTCGCCATGTTAGTTTAGGTTTGAGAGCACGCTGAACAAGACAACGATGCATAGATCCGCACCAATAAGAAAAGATCTGCAATTCTGCAAAGCTCTGGAGCACAACCGGCCGATAAAGCGAAAGTTAGGTGCGGCCAGGAATGTTTATGTGCAACAAAGCATATATATATATATATATATATACATATATGTATATATATACATATATATATATACATATATGTATATATATATATATATATATCTGTATATATATATACTAGCATCCCCCGTCAAGCTTCCCAAGATAATAATTTAACCGAGTTCTTAAACAATTCAATAATATCTAAGTAGAAAGTACTCTATATATAAAAATCTATAATAATATAAAAGATTGAAACGTAATTTACCTATCGTCGCATCTGTATATACAGTATATATATATATATATATATATATATATATATATACAGAATGTACAGCCGTATTTAATACATACATATATGCATATTACATATGGTTTCTATGGGGAAACGGTTCTTTTGATTTCAGGCGGTTGAAAAAGATGTCCAAGTGTCTCTAGACGACGTTTACGGAGAGTATTGTGTTCGAAATATAGGACATGTCTAGGGACGACTGCTATAGAGTATTCTTTTGGGGAGGTACAATACGACGTCCAAGTATCCCGGGACGACTTTTACTGGGAGTGTGCGTGTTGGAATGATAGAAAATGAATCTCTTTATAGAAGTTTTTTAAACACTCCCCGTAGAAGTCGTTTCAAAATATCCCGACCTCGTATTCGAACGTCTCAACATGAATCTTCCCATAGAAATCGTCCCGTCATACCAGGACATCGTTTTCTACCGTCCGGACACGAAATTCCCCGTAGAAGTCGTTTCAAAACACCTGGAAATCGCATTCTATCAGTTGAACACTAAACTCCTCGTAGAAGTTGTCCCGATATACCTAAACATCGTTTCCTACCAACTGAACACGATAGTCTCGGTAGAAGTCATCCCGAGTAAGCTATCATCGCTTTCTAACGACTAAACACAATACTCTCCGTAAAAGTCGTTCGGAAAGACCTAGATATCGTATTTTACCATCCCAACATGAATCTTCCCATACAAGTTGATTTTCTCATACCTGGATGTCATTTTCTATCAATAAAATACAATGTTCCCCGTAGAAATCGCCCAAACACACCTGGAAATCACATTCTATCATCCCAACACACAACTGCCGACAGAGATCGTCTTGAGACAACAGGATATCATAATCAATCGCCCGTACATGGCGCCAATATAATATTTCTCAGTAGAAACCGCATTTAATATGTGTATATATATAATGTGTACAATTTAATATACATACTATATATATATATATATATATATATATATATATATATATACATACCTACATACATATATAAACATATTTCGTATATTTTCTTTTTTTCAATTAAATACCGTGAATATTTTCGTAGTGATGCCAACTGATAGCGTCTTTTTTAAGCAGACTATGGGATATTGCCTTTTTATGCAGAGGTGACGAATTATATAGATGAACTGAATATAATGTATAAAAATAAAAACAGAATTTGACGTCACAAATTATAGTCAGTATGATTTGGCATACAGAACCATTTTATAAAAGAAGGAGAGAGAGAGAGAGAGATTTTGCCACGTAAGATAAAATAAAATTTACCAAAATCAAACGATATCCATAAGGTATGAGAGTAGTATCAGATTAATCTGAAGAACAAAAAGGGTTATACTGACAAACGTTACACCTTCTTTAGGATACGAATCCAACAGTTGGATATGATCGATTATTTCTCTGAGCTGCCCTTGTATTAATACTTTAAGCGGACTACTTTGAGTTGATGTTCGTGATTCAAGACGCCACGTAGTGGCCGCTGGTGAAACTGATTGTTAAAACCATTAACTTAATTTATTGATAAATGTAAAATGAATTTCAATAAAAAACATAGCCTATGTCCTTCCCAAGATAATATAGAATCTATATGTCATATTTCAGAACAATCGGTTCAGTAGTTATCAGTTGTCGTGCACAAACAAAAATACGCTTTGTCTTTATAAATTAGTATGATATGAAGTATGATATGATAGTGACATGAAGTATGATAAGGTAATAAGTTCCAAAACAATGTTTCTCGTTGGATTTTGATACTCAAATCCTTCTAAATTTTATTTATTTATTTATAAATCCTTCCTTTAAATATTGCTGAAGAAAGAACAATACGAGGGAGCTAGCAGTCGAGTCGGAATCTATTTGCGCACAGGAATAACAAAAAAAATATGTGACATGATATAAAAGATTATATTAATAAATCAATATAATTCTAAATTTCAAAAATGCATAAGGTCAGAAATGATAATAACGATTCAAAAATAAAAAGCTTCTGGGTTAGGGCTCCGTTGTCGCAGATCTGTCTCCTAGTGTGTATATCCCTATAGGTGGTTCAAGTCTCCAAGTCCGATTCGACCACTATAAAGAGGTTAAAAATGTCGATGATTTACCATAACGTGGATCGATAGGAAAACTGGATAAAAAGATGAAAAAAAAAATAGTGAATCTGTTTTGAAGGAATCCTGTTTTAACACTGCGGCAAGGACAAGCAAAATTAATGGCAAAAGAATTAGACATATCCTACGAAACTGTCCGAACCCATCTTTGCACATATGGCCTGAAATGGCGCAACACAATAAGAAGCCTGTGTTGACTAAAACAAGCCTGGTCAACTTCTACCTATAGGCCTATTGAGCGAACCGTAAAGAACGGAATAAAGGTGCATTTTTGGGTCTGCTTCTCAAAACAGTGATTCGGCAAGGTGGACAACGATCATAAAGACATATAAGAAAATGTGTCGGCATATATTAAACAGAAGCTTCGTGGAACACGTACACACATTTTGAACCAGTTGTCGTACCAAATTCGTCAGATCTGCAGATTATTACCACTAGAATACGCTGTCAAATTAGTAGAAAACATACCTTGGAGATGCCAGGCAATTATCGATGCCGGTAGTGGCTGGACACATTATTGACCGAATTGTATCATCGTTTGTAAAGTGTACAATGTATATGTAAATATGAAAATTTAATCAAATAAATTTTTTTATTACTTAACAAGACCACACTCGTACTCAATACACTGTATTTATATTTGCTTCATTCTTTGTATCTATTTCTTATGAGTCAATAGACTTTTTTGTCAATATTATCATTTATTAATAAATATTTTTTTTATTGGTCTTACAGTCCAATCAATTCCATCCAAAAATAAAATAAAGATAATAAGACCAATAAAAAAAATATTTATTAATTTGTATATGGGCAGTCGACAGAAGTACAATTCATTTGTTTTATCATTTATGTTTTCTTACTTCATTTTCCATTGGTTAATGGGATTCCTTTTTTACTTTCTGTTTTATTAATCTTCCTAAAACTTCCTTTTTGCCCTCGCATGGGCGTTACAGTTTGTTTAGTTTTCAACCTTCAGATCTGTCGTTCTTTTGAGTATAGGTATTATTCCTGTCAGGGCTTCTATTTGAGATATGTTGATTTTCTTTTCCCCAACAGTTATTAATTTTCTTATGTTTTCTTCATGTTTCTCAGCTGTATGGCGATTTTCGGATCCATACATAACTTCTTTTTGCACACATTTAAAAGCAGATGGCTACGCAAGTAGTTTGTCAGCTGAAAGTGTGTCGTCCGTAAGCAAGGCAGCATGGTTGCAAACGGTGAGTCAAGTGGGTGGAAACGAACAGATCTGTCCCGGCCTTCGTCGAGTATAGACGACAGCAACCACTTCACAAGCACTTGCTATGCCAAATTAGCCGAGACTCCCTATACATCCGTATACATGTGTGAAATATTGATGTCATCCAGGAGGCACAGAAAGATAAACTAATGCCCAGACACCCAGGTGGTCCCCACAGTGAAATCACCCAACTAACTAAGAATACGGGACACCAAGGTACCGCCGCAGTTCACGTTCCAGGCGTGCACCATTGCGATCTATCTGTGGCTCGCCACCATCGAGCGGACGCCAGCGGTCTGACATCGTAGCCACACTGATGCGCCACTACTGCGAGGATGACAGCAGGGCTCGTCCACGACAAGTACTATTTTTATAAAGTGTCGACATCTCACGTCCTCTCGGTCCCCTAGTGTACGTCGTGTCTTTTCCCCTGTTTTCCCTCCTCGCCAACCGCCACGAAAAATGGCCGCGTTCGTGTTCCGCGAAGTATGTACAGGTATAATATGTTTTTTTTCCCACAGTAAAACGCGTTCGAGATTTGGGGTCATACACTGCCGCATAAATAGTAGAGTTCTGCCGATTTATAGTCGAGCTATAAATGTTACGAATTACCCCTGTAAATAAATATAATTATTATACACGTTATCAATAAATATTAAGAGTACATATAGAAAATTACACGCGTATATTTTATCTCCCTTTCCCCTGCATCTTTTTGCCTCTATTTAGGAGCAGCGAAAGCGTCTAAAAAAACATCGTGGCAACGCCACCCGCCTTTATACTCAAGTAAGATGACCACCATACAAAAACCAGGTTACAAGTGGCGCCCAACGTGGGGTTCAATCAGATGCGTTTAGGAACGCATGAAATGCTCATACTGCATGATAGCTAGAGATAGATAGACTATGCGTCTAAAATACATAAAGTTTCCCTGCAGAGTCCCTACTGTATAACACATACTTAAAATATAAATAATAATAATAAATGCAATAAATAGAAATATAATAATAAATATAAAAGTTTCCGGAACGTAATTTCATACCTCTATACCAATCCATTTTATTCATTTTATACATTATTTAATTTTATTCCAATTAATTTGCTTTCAAACTCTTATAATATCAGGTGAAAAACCGAAACAAAATTTTTTTAAATAAGACCGTTTATTGCGTTGTTTATTTCCCAATACGGTGTCCCTATTGTTTAATGTAACTGCGAACTGTGAGTAAGGTGATGCAGTGTACAGGATCTACACAGCAATGTAGCTCTCCCGTGTACATTTCACTTCTATTGCTTAGCTAATAGACACCCAGTCATTAGAATATAATATATTTGTAAACCATATTGTGAAAATATTCCACTTATTAAGAAAGAGCCTATGTTTATTTGCAAACATATATGTGTACAAATCATTAATTAATACACGCTAAATGATATTTACATTCCACGGCTTTTCTAGAAGATGAAATGAAAGATAATAGCACACATATGTATCTATGAGAAAAGCACTCTAAATAAACATATGCTATTTACAACTAGTTATATCTAACACAAAAAAAATATTCACATTTTTTCTCATTCATATATGGAATATATCTCTTGAATTATATATATATATATATATATATATATATATATATATATTCATATATAAACGTACCTATCTTACAGTAGTATACCTGCTACATGCATTTCTTTACATTCATTTGTTGTTTTGATATACGTACTTGTCTTCTGCACCACCGCTGATCACTCGACCAGTCCAGATGTAATATTTTTGGCAATAAGAAATCTTTACCGGCATAAAGGGATAACTGTTTGCATAATCTCAGGTGCATACAGCTAGACACCAATAGCATAGATATTTTGTCTCAAGGAAAAAGAGAACAAGGCATTGACATTTCCCCACTTTTCAAAGTGCATCAAGTAGAAAATAGCTCGAGCTATGGTGAAAATTAAATCCAGAAGTATTTAATAAAAATTATGAATTCTTGAAAGAATTTTTAACTCAAAAAATTAACCTACGGAAACTTTGCTACATACACAGATCCCCTATATTTCAAAGAGAAAATTTACCACATTAAGAACTGATAAACAAATAAAGGAATAATTATCAGCAGTGAATATTATTTTGTATATATATATATATATATATATATATATATATATATATATATATTATGGAGTTCGGGATAAGAGAAGATGGTTAAATAAAATAATACCAAATCAGTTCGCGGACATTACTTAACTTGATTCATCGAAAAAACCTCTGCGATTTTTGAGGAAAAGCCGTAGCAAGCTGAAACTTTATTAAATGAAAAAGGAAACAGAAATAATAATAAACTACGTGTGCTAAGTAAACTAATTAAATTTATACAAATTAATTGTAATAAATAGTATTAAACAACGACGGGAATAACCTTAATACCTATAGAACTGACAAGCTATGAACTTTCGTACATACATACTCGCATTGTTTAAGCACAGACTATAGATAATCTCACTATACATTTACTGCAGACGTGGTGCCGTTGTGTATCGCCCTCTAGGTATTCAGCGTCTCACGTCATTCAAAGCGTCGCACGTGCCGCAGTGCCCCGACATCTCGAAAACGGGTACAGCCCTGCAGCGCGTACGTAAACGGGCAATCTTCAGCTGCTAGCAACGGAGCCTTCTCGACGTGCCGCACTTAGATCGTTCAGAGTGAGGGTTCGCTCAACAAGACGGCTTCCTGAAGCGCCGTGTCCGCTGATTTACGGAGACACCCGCGTAGTACTCACAGTATACTTTTTATTTACACTAAACACACACACACACACACACACACACACACACACACACACACACACACACACACACACATATATATATATATATATATATATATATATATATATATATATATAATAATAACACGGAAGGAATTAATTTGTCACGTTCACGGGCGCGGTCTGAGCAATCGTTAGCCTCCAGCAGATCGAATATAAAGGAAACAAGGCTTACCCACACGATCGAAAAAAACAAGACGCGAGAATTCGTACACGACGTTCTGCCTCGCACAGGCAAATGCAAACTAAACTATTCGATCATCCGCGCGCGATTTTTCCTCTTATATAGTATCTACACTATACGATATTTTTCAGAACCTAAATAACTATATAAAGTCAGCCCCATTCCTACGATTTTTGTTCAGACCCTGGACTGCGCAGCGACATTGGGTTTTCCTTTCATTAGGACGTCTTTCCGCCCATGCTGTGCCCCTCGCTACACAGCTGTACACGCATACATATACACATATAAAGATACAAATACATACATATAACGTATATATAGAAAATATACATATATATCGCCCGCACCCATAGTTTCTTCAAACATTCCGCCCGCCTGCGGCCACTACAAAGACGAATGATTCACCGATTATAGCCTTTCTTCTATTACTGATAATGGGCGGAGCCGTGGAATATGGCGGCGTAGAAAATTAGTCGCGGTTTTTACCATAACCACTCTGATAAGGCCATCCACCTCTATATAATTCTGTGACACGCCCGAGAGGCCACTTGGCCGACGGATATCGTTCATTTATTATTAATACTGTCATATGCCGATGCATAAGCCTTTCAGAGTCTTGCACGCGTTTACGTCGAATGCGTAAAATCACTGTAACCCCCTTTCTTCGCCGTGGTGACTCCGGGCCAATCAGCGCTTGTGACCACCAACGGCGTCTCACGGCGCCACAGGATTCGCAAGCGCAAAACAAATAAAAGAAAGGAGTTGCGGCAGGAAGACAACAGAAAGGAGCGGGAGGGAGAGATCCGGACCTCTCGGGATCTCGGACAGCCTACACAAGGCAAAAATTAATACAATTTTTAGGGCAAACCAAAGCCTTGTTATTGCCCTTCAAAACCTCCTAAGGCCACGGACCGAAGAGAGAGCAGCACACCTCCGCGCCGTGCACAGACTAAGGAAGAGAGAGCAAGCGCCGTCGCACCAATAACACCTGAGCATAGAGAGAGAGTAAGCGCCACCGCACGCCACATAGCCATGAGCGCTAGTCCTCCCTGTAAACGTACATGATGAGCTTGCTCAATGAATAATCGACTAAAGATTGAAGCATGTACTAAAATAGGAGGGTTTTTTTGAGTCATACGATAAATTCGAATGAGACAGCCGCCCCAAAATGCGTAGTATTCCGCAATTATCTACAATTGGATTAAGCTACCAGAGTGGATGACGCTTCGACAAAGGTTGTCCTGCCATTAAAAGTTTAATTTCAACACTGAATGAGACGCCCTGAGATAACCGAATGATAATCGATCATGCCTCGTCAAGCTCAGAAGTCGTCTAAAATATTGGCAACGCGTAAACAACCTCCTTTCGTTTTCGAATTCTGTGTAATGGTCGAAAGCAGTAGCCTACGATACGCACCAGTCGTGTTAAGGCGGAAAATTTCACGAGTATATCCGGTTCATTATTCATAATCCGAGCGCGAAGCGCATGCGTATTCTCGATCGTTTGCGGCCAATTTGCAGGAGGCAAAGAGAGCCAAGGAGAACCGTACCACTATAGTTTACTATTTGCCAATTCCGAATGTTTAGATCCGCGTACGGCTAAATCTGCAGGGTTTTCTTTGGAAAACACGTGAGCCCATTTGACAGACGGTAATTCTGACTGAATATACGATATACGACTTGCGACGAATGTCTTCTTAAACCTCAGGTGCTTTCGTAACCATGTTACCATTATCTGACTATCCGACCAGACACAGATGCTCCGCATAATTCTAGATTGGCGATGATAATAGATTTAACGGGGGCTACTCTAGTCTTAGCCGGACAGGGTTAAATAAAATCATACCAAATCAGTTCGCGGATATTATTAACTTTCTTTGGCGTAAAAATCTCTACAATTTTAGAGGAAAAGCCGTAGCAACCTGAAACTTTATTAAATGAAAAAGGAAACAGAAAAAATAATAAACTATGCTCGCCAAGTAAACTAATTAATTTTATATAAATTAATTGTAAAAAATAGTATAAAACAACAACGCGATTAACCTTAACAACTACAAAACTGTCAGGCTATGAATTTTCATACAGACACATTCGCAATGCTTATGCACACACTACAGTCAATCTACTTGATAAAACGTACACACACACCCACATACACCCACTAACACGGTAGGAATTCATCCATCACGTTCACGGACGCGGTCGGAAAAATCGCTAGCCTCTAGCAGATCGAATATAATCGACACAAGAAACAAGGCTTGCACGCAGGCTCGAAAAAAATAAGACGCGAGGATTCCTGCACTAAACTCACCTACGCGCGATTTTTTCTCTCATAGATCGTATAAACCATACGATATTTTTCAGAGCCTAAGTAACTAAAATCAGCCCCACTCCTAGGATTTTTGCTCAAACCCTGGACTGCGCAGCGACAATTGGTTTCCCTCTCATTAGGACGTCTCCCCGCCCAGTCCCCGCCCCGCACTACACCGCTGTACAGCAGTTTCTATCTATGATTCATACATATACAGTTATATTTTACCTACAAAATACAGATATATATATATATATATATATATATATATATATATATATATATATATATATAACTAGTGGAAAATTCAAGATTCGACTATTGGCAGTTGTACACAAGAGCACTAGTAATAAGGGAGTACTTCTCATTCGAAATATATAAGTTAATAATAGCAGAAAGCAATAAGAAAATAGTTAAAAATGATTAAATCCATATAATGATAATAAAACATTTAATTAAATTAACCATAAAGAAGATTAAACTGCAGCAATGAAATAGATATAATCACATAAATACACAATAAATCAAGTAAATGACTTATCGGCTACCTAATAAACTTAACAACAATACAGCTAAAATAATTATCAAACAAAAAAAATTAACGAAACAATTAAAGATATTTTATATTTTTTTTGCTAAATAAGAAGAAAGTTTTCAAGACAGCCATCATCTGTCAAAATTGATATAAACAGTAATGCTCAATAAAGTCAAAAATTTGTAAATATTCTTTTATGAACAAAAATAGGATACCAATAGTACATCAAGTATAAATCTGAGATTCAGATTTTAAATGGAAACTTCATGCAACGAGAGAATGTAATTAATGCAATTGTAGAAATTCAAAATTATGTTCAAATATTTTTAGGAGGATAATTAACATAATTATAAAATTTCAAATTATAATAATAAGATATAATCATAATAAATAACACCTCATAGTCAAAATCTTTTTATTAAAATAAATTATGATAAATAAAATAAAATAAAATTAATAAAAAATAATTAATAACAAAATAATGAATAATAAAATAAGATATAATAAAATAATCAATAATAAAGATAACATATATTTTTATTATCCATAATAATGATATACATTATCATTAATAATTTCCATACGTACAAAATAACGTTTAAAATTGAATCATAAAATTTGAAATCACGTAAACAACGTCTAAATCTCATTGTAATAATAAATAAAACACATAAAGAAATTTTTTGTCTTGAAAAATAACGAATTAAAAAAAACAAACATAAATATTTTTATCGGTCTTATAGTCTTTATAATACCATATATTAGTTAAAATAAGTTCAAGATTAAATTCAAGTTTACTTCACTTTACAAACAATAATAATATTAGAAAGCTATTTAATAAATGTAAAGATAAGGATGATAAAGGTTTGAAAACAGATAGTCCGACTGTCATTATTTTAACTAATATATGATATTATAAAGATTGTAAGACCGATAAAAATATTTATTAATTTAATTCAGAACAGTCAACATCAATACAATGTTTAATTTGAATAAGTATAGACTCTGAAAATAATAAATGACTAATACCTGCAATAGATTTTTAGAATAAAATCTAACTAGATTTCATTATTAAATAAATCTCTAGAACTAATTATACAAGATTTACCATAACCAATACCATTGTTACAACTTGACGGTAGTGATCTCACCATTAAACGAGTGACATCATGGCAAACCTTCGGGCATCAAACCTGACTAAAGAAGACGAGGAGAAAAGACTTTACAGTCTTTTCATAGAAATGGATAAGAAAACACTGCTTAAAGATGCAGTGCAATTGAATCTTAACACCTATGGAACACCAAACGTACTCAAAAACCGATCAGTGTGGTTCAAGTTGTGACTTTTTTTCGGCACTGATGCTGCAGAATGAATCGCAGAAAAACACGAAGTCGTCGTCAAATAGCATACACACATTACGGAAATATCAGAGCTGCTGAGCTCGACAGGCCTCTATGAAAAAAACGAATAAAGTTAGCACGAGATAAAAGCAGAAGTACGCTTAATCAACTAAAACATATCTTATAATGCTGCTACATCACTGCCCTTTTGGCCATCAGTTCCTGTCACTCTACCATGATCTGGATAGCCGATGAGTAAACGGACCACCTGTCCCGCGCAAATCAAGGATATTGGAGGAAATAATCACATACCGGCAATGGGATATTTCCCAGCAGCGATGACGTAGCACTATCCTGCAATGGCTAATGCCAGTAAATAGATAGATAGGCGTAAACGGTTAATCGACAACACGTATCTGAAGGAAACAAGAACAAGACAACTATGCAGGATAAGGAAAACAGATTTTCCCTTAATATCTAGGTGACAGAGAAAATATTTCCAGCATTAATTAGCCCATGAGCCATGAAATCTTATATTTGACTACAACCAGGAACTCTGGTAAAAACAGCCATAATGCCAATCATCTCATATATGCAGATACCGGATGGGAAATTATGCTCTAATGATGGAGAAGTCGATTTACAACTAAACATTGACGGGTAACTCATTACCGCTAGTTTTAACGCTTCCAAAACCTTAAAGCATGACATCATCCTAGGGATATTGACACTGGTGAAGCTAAAAATCATCATCAATTTCGCGGCTGCAACGTGGCACATGCCTAGGAACATCATAAGGCATAATAAAGGAGCGAGTTATCCACAGTACATCATGGCTGTAAAAGATGTCGACGGCGTAGGACCGGTCAACGAAAAAGAAAAACGAGAATTAGAATATTTGTAGATAGTATGCTACCGTGAGCTACGAAACACTCCAATTAGCGAAATTGGCTCTGCACCATGTTAACGTATAGGTCCAACGCCCTATCAAACAAAGACTAAGGCGTATACTGTACTTCTTGCTAGAAACACGGCCAAAGTCATCCGTGCTGAACCCATCGTGTATGTCAGTACCCCCGAAGATGGCGACGTTGGCTTTACCGCAGCGATCGCTGCGCATTTATGCGATCGGTCGCCACGCAAAAAACGAGAAAGTGGAAAAGTCGCCCAAAATTCCCGCGATGACGTGGACAAGAGGTGGACGAAAAGATTATTATTCCCACCAAGTACTAGCAGCATGCGAAAACCTCCGGTATCGAAATAGTCTGGGACGAACTAAGTCAGCATACCGGCCGTCGCATCCAGCAAACCCATTCACCACCTGCTCGGATGTTTACCGCCTAGAATATAAAGATGGTTGTAATATATTCGGTAACGTGACAGAAGTGGTTTTTGCCGCAAGCTTAGATAAGCCGACACTGCTGCAACAAAGGCGACGATAATAGAATCCGCCAAAGGCAGCCCAGCCATCCCGGACCTCCTAGTATAAGAAATTATATACAAATAATAAATTATTATAGAAATTATATGTATTTATATTTTCGGCTATTCAAAACGTCTGTAGTTACAAAATTCAAAATTATAGACCAATAAATCCTCATTTATTCAGATTTTGGTATATAGTGTAAAATTTATTCATCTGACAATTATTAAAAAAACCAATATAAACTATGTGCGAACGGGTCTTTCAAGATCATTTTTTGTTTAATAATAATGAATTATCAGAATAAATAGCATGAAAATGTTCACCTGAAATCATCGGTGATTTAAGATAAGTAATTATTTTTTATGAGTCGACGCGTAGACAAACTAAAGTGAAAATAATCTCGACTATAGGTAAATGATCTAATTTTTTTTCTCATTTATTCGTTAAAACTATTTATTTAGTATTATTTGATAGAGTTTTGGATGTATTTGTATAAACTATATATAAGCTGTTATTCACAGGGATGCATATAAAATGCACTTAGTCATTTGTTTGAACAATCGATTGTTTTAAAATGTTATTATGTTATATAATTTATTTTTTGGTGATCTGTTTCGAAAGATTTTAGAAAAATATTTTGTATAAGAACATTCTTTTTTTTGCTATAAAATGATTTACAATATAATTACATATATTATTATTTACGTAATTTGGTCTTCTTATATATATATATATATATATATATATATATATCAGAATTTAGAAACATATTATATATAACGTTTTTATAAAATACTCATAAGATTTATAAGTTGTAAATTACTTAATATACTAAAAACTTATATTATTATGTTTACCTTTATCACAACCAGTAGGATATCTGATTATATCAGTGAACGGACTTTTAATTTCATTATAGAATATTGATTATAATAATGTATTTAGAACTATCGGAAAGTATTGAAAGAAAGTATGAGAAGATATATTTAAATCCTTACGATGCTCAGAACACATCAAACTCACCTAACTATTTTACATTTTTTAAAATTTCTTTTTTCGGACATATTCTTGTATTTAAAAAATTACACGCTAATAACTAAATGAACTGATGAAAGCACCATATTAAAAGTTTATAATCAGTAGATTTCTTACGTACCAATACTGATTTTAACTAATTTTAGAATCAGAATGCTGATCTTTGATTACGTTTATTCCGAAAATATAACTTAGAGAGTAAAAACGTATAGAGTAAAGTTTAAACACTATTATTTTTGTGGTTTACATCATGAAAATTGAAAATCTAACAGCCGCTACAATATTCCTAATCAGTAGCCTAGAAACATAAGTACATATCTTTTCATTACTTCAAATTAATCATTACTTCAGATATTTATATATGGATATTTATTTTGATAATATATGTATTATATAAATATTATATATATATATATATATATATATATATATATATATATATATACGGATACCGCAGTCGCGAACAGCAAGAGTGCGCGCCGAGTGAAGAGGAATCGAAAAGCAACGAGCACGTTCCTTCTTCTCCTCCCGGTCATCAAATAGAATAGACGCTTCTCGTCCCAGCCATCAAGGAGACTAGACGTCTCTCGTCCTAGCCACTAGCACGCCAGCCACTATAAATTCAGATGAAGCTTTCTGCGTTTTTCCTCTTTCCAATATGGTCGTCTCCTTGGCCCTCCATCACTCTATCATCTATGCCTCTTTCTATACACTCAACTTTATAGAATATAGTTCTTTTATACCCTCTCGCTCCCTTGGATGAATGACTAAGCGACAAAGAGAGATAGAGAGCGAGTGGAAGTTGAGAGGGCAAGTGAAAGATGTAAGATAGAACGAGAGTGCAAAGGGGTGGGGGTACCGGCCAAGTATGTCACTTTCGTCAAACTCACTACTTCCGCTACGCTTTCAGGTAGCTGGCCCGAAAACTTTTCAGATTGGTCACTATTCTAGTCGAGAACGTCGTTCTATTTATGCTTCCAAATATCGGTGCTAATCAGTAACGAAGGTCTACATTGTGTTTGTAAACAAAGCATATGTAAATTATTAAAGCAGTGCTTCTGTCAATCATCCGAGACCGGAATTTGAACTCGGATCATGAAGTTATTAGTCCTTCACTCCAGAGATCGAGCCATCGCAGGTGTCAATTTTAAATTTTCGTCGAAATTTGCGTCCCTTTATCTTGCTATCAACCGCGATTCCCATAAAATATATTCACAATTAAATTGCATATTGTTGTATATACCGATAGGTTCAAAGTTTATTACAAAAAATCGGTAATGAATGTTGGGTTAAATAGGAAAAGGTTGTCGGGATAGTCAAATAAAACTCTTTTGTTAAGTTTATATTAACAATGATGGTTTTATATTCAAAAAAGTTATTAATTTATGTTATACTTTTAATATATAATAATTTTTTTGTCAACACTAACCCACTCACGCGCGACTCGATCCTGACCAGCAATCTTCTGCTTCTCCTGACTTAACGTTTGTCACTCATTACCCTTGGTTGCCCATACTTATTTCAGCCTGTTTAATTACTTTCTTTTCCCAGATTTTTCTCCACGCTGTCTGTGTATCATATACGCACGAGTATCGTTACATCGGCCTCTAACATAAGTATAAATTTTTGTAACATTTCTAATTGTAGTTAAAGATAAATTCTTATCCAGGAAATTCATGAAAATTAACTACACTTTATAAAAAAGTATTGTTTGAAACAAGTTTAAAACTTATATTATTGGAGCGAAAGATTGACAAATATATAGGGAATGATATCAATCGCTATCAATATGTCAGTACATGGTTAAAAATACGATTATAATTCTATATTAAGATTTTTTTAATAGAAATAATAATTGCAATTGATATTATTTTACAGCGTAGTTTTAGTATTTAAAAATACGATCCTTTTTTTAAATATTTAATAAAAATTTTTGCAGTCAATTTAATTATTATACTCAACCAACAGCCGAGGTTAATTATGTATGGGGACGTTACAATTATGCAAATGCCCATTTTTGTGTATATAAATATTAATTATTTATTTGATGGTGTTTTGTTTTATTATGAATTATTTTCACAAGCAATTCTATTCTTAAAGTATTGTAATAGAGAAATGATTTTTAAAAAATACATTTGGATTTATAAAAAACACTTGCTATCTTAAATATTGCTGAAAAATAATATTATTAGTATAGGGACTGTAAAGAAAATATTTTGAAATTAATAAATATTTCTATCGGTCTTACAGTCCTATTAAATTAAAAATAACATACAATAAAATCAATATATGTTTATACTAATATTAATACACATCAATTAATTAACAATTATAATGAGAGTCAGATTGTCCTTGTCTAATATCACCCCCATAGACTAATCTGAAATAAAAATTTTTCATTATCAGTCAAAATACGTCACAGAAAACTCTTGTTTCTTTGCCCGGCAAGCAAAGACAGTGTGATGTTTTAACAATTCATAATGACAATTTCAGTCAAATCGTGTGGCATCTATTTTCCTTCTTTATGAATCTTTTCCATCGAATGTAAGCGTTTGCCAACTGCTCGGTCACTGACTTCTAATTTACTAGCGAGTTCTTTTTGCGTATGAGCTGAGTTTTCATCTAATAATGCTTGCAATTCACTATCTCCAAACTTTTTCAGTTGTCTAGAACGTTCTTTGTCATTAACATCAGTATCTCCACGTCTAAACCGCTCAAACCGCTCTTTACATATTGTAAGCGATGGAGATTGTTTGTCGTAACATTCTTGAAGCAATCGATAAATTTCTGCTACACTTTTTCTCAAATCAAAATAGTGTAAAAGGACATGTGGAGAAAACAATTTATCGCGATTCATTTTTCACTGATCAAAAAATTATAATGTTTACACAAATATTGGTGTCTGTTAACTAAATTTTATTAGCAAGTACCAAAAATAAAAAATAAGTATTAGATCTGGCACATCTGACTTTTCGTACTACTTTTTATTGCTATCTAAGCGTGAAGGTCGAAAACTAAGTTCGTCACTTAATATATATATTTAATATAAGTATTGTTAAGGAGTGGATGGAGAATCGTGCAAAATGCAATTTAATGAAATTACAATATATTATGTAGAAAAACAGTTTATATTTATTGTGTACACCTTAGCAATGCCGGGTTCATTCGGTTTTAGCAGCTCGTAGTACAGTAAACCCTGTTGGCCCCATCAAATACACAGCAATACCTTTTGGCCGTAGATGTTCCGTTTTGATATGGATTTGGACGGTCGGCCTGGGTCCACCCATGATTTTTCCGCTTAGGATTGTCATAATATATCAATTTTTCATCACATGGTAAATGCCAAAACTAAAAAATAAGTACTGGATACAACACATCTGACTTTTCGTAATCCTTATATGGCCATTTAAACGTGACGCTCGGAAACAAAGCTGACCTTCTGATATAATATATACATATCAATACATATATTGTGATGCGACGCAATAATTTCAGCAATTCGAACTCTTTGATGGACTCACGCGCACCCACATAAATTGATTACATGATGACGAACTCGACCTAATTACCTTCGGGATCTCAATGGGGGGAGATCTGCCGTCCTGCAAAAAGAACATAAAAGACGGGACAACAATCTCAACAAAAAATCTGTGGGAATTTTGGGAACAAGGGCTGGAAGGAAAAACGTATCACTTTTCGTTAAACAAATTTATTTTGTTGGTCACCACTCACACCGATGTATTCTCCTTTACGCGTAGGTTTCTTATGCCGCCGAACTATCGAGCCAACGCCGATTTCTTCGCAGATTCGGTGTCGCCCGTGCGAGTATCACAACCGGTGATCGCCCGTTAACCGCGTCCGCCGGCCCAACGACGCGCCGGCAGAGTCAAATAGCGTGACACACACCTACCTCCGAACCTGGTGACGACTCGGCCCGTTGATGGAAGGCCGGACAAGATGGACCCCTGCCGTCTCGCCGTGTCTAGGATGGCGTCGTTACCTCCCTTTCGTCTTCATGTCCTACTTTAGACACCCGATTTCTCGCCCTTCCTCACCACTATTCCGTTACGATTTCTGTCTCTCACCATCCTTTTCACTTTCCCTTTTCTAACTCTCCTTTTTTCAGCCAATCCCTTTCTCTATTTCTCCTCTTCTCTTTCTCTTCGCCTGCTTTGACCTCCCTTTCGTTCATTCTATCCTTTTCTCTATTTCTCCTCTTCTCTTTCTCTTCACCTGCTTTGACTTCCCTTTCGTTCATTCTATCCTTTTCTCTATTTCTCCTCTTCTCTTTCTCTTCACCTTCTCTCAATAGCTATCATCTCGTACCCTTTTTGCGTTCCAGGCGAGAGTGTCGCTGCTCGTCGCGCAGTTCTTTCAAATTTTTGGAGTAAAAAAAAGGGGGGTATGTACGACAACGGACGACAGTGATCGTTTCCCATCGGGTGGGACGCTCGCGGCACCTTTTTTTTATAATTTTTTTTCATGTACATAACTAACAACTAATAAATGAATTTATAAATTTTTAAATTATTGTAAATATGATCATTATCTATTAATTACTATCTAATACTAATCTATTAATTAAATCCTTGATTTTTTTTGTAAATAGTAAACAAACAGAGGACAAACATACTTGTACAAAGCACTACATGCCGCAAAATGGTAATAAAAAAGCATCTATTTATGGGAGCATTAAATCATTATAACAATCTATCACAATATATATATGTGTATATATACATACATATATATAGATATTATATCATATCATATCATATCATATCATATTATACCATATCATATCATACTAATGTATAAAGACAAAGCGTGTTTTTGTTTGTACACGATAATATGATTCAAAATATTTCAAAATATTAAAGGATTGAAATTTTCTCACTCACGTAAATAAAATATTTTTTTTTATTTATTTATTTATGTAAATATCTAAATTTATAGGAAGAAATATCATAAAACAACTATTGCTGTGAGGAAGTTCAATGAACAATAGACTTTCATCTTGTCTTCACAATGATTAAAAGAAGCTTAACACTGATATAATCAGAGATGAATACAGTTTGCTGGGGCCCTTGTAAACGAAAGGTTCTAAAAATTTCTATATTGCTTGCTGTGGCAGAACTGCGAACAAGCTCCGTTTAGGATCGGTAAGAGTAGGATATTTGTATATAAGTATATTTTACAACATTTGTATATATATACCCCCTTTATATATATATACCCCCTTATCACGCTCAAGCCAATCTGGTAGAGAGGGTCAATAAGGCTCTGAAGGCCGCGATAATCGCTTTCATTGAGGAGTTTCATAGCACTTGGGATGCGCATATCGCCGAGATGATGTTCCTGCAAAATCTGTAAAAAAACAACTTTTAACAAAAATAAAAATAGTTAGGCGAGTTTGATGTGTCTTCGCATAGTAAGAATTGTAAATACATTTTCCCATGTATTTTATAAAAAATTTATATAAAATATTTTTCTAAATTCAGTAATATATTAAGACAAAAATACATACATCTTAATAAATGGATTATTAAACAAAACGCTAAGTACATTTTATATGCGTCCCTATATATAACAGCACCTATAGTTTACATAAATATATCTAAAACTCTAACGAATAATAATAAATAAATCGTTTTAACGGAAGTTCAGCTTAATAAAGTAATGAGATAATTTACCAATAGCCGAGTTTATTTTTACATAATTTGGTCCATGCGTGGACTCATAAAATGAGTTAAATATCTTGAAACATCTATGTTTTCAGGCGAACATTCTTCTGCTATTTTTCTGCTAATTCGTTATTATTAAAAAAGTAAGTATGAACTTGTCAGGCCCGTTCCCACAAATTTTGTAGGTGAACAAATCCAATGTTGAACTTAAATGTATATAAAAATCTAATTGAAGTAATATACTTTTAAATAACTAAACCTTTAAAGGGCCGGAAAGCTAAGATTTCGGCTCAAAAACATCATGCTAGGATACCTCTTTATCCTTAAGTTAATTGATGCGCTTCTTATCTGAAGTTGGTTTGACCTTATGAATTCAGAGTTAAGGTAAATGAAGGTCATTTGAAGCTCAAACCTAGCAATATGGTTGGAACATTACAAAAGATGTATCTATATGTTTTTGGAATCACTTAGTTCGGGTTTTACGATATAGGATACTTTGTGCATTTAATCTTGAAGTGACCTTGTTTGACCTTGAATGACCGTGATTATGAGCAGTTATGATCGATCAGACTCCAGATTTGGATGCAGCACATCTAAAAATCTGAGAATATATAAATCTCTCTCCGATATGCTCTTTCGCTGGCTCCGTGGCTGGCGTCTATGGCGGCGACGTTCGTCGGTGGGAAAGACACGGGTGTACCTTTCTGGTGGCTGCTGGGTCGATGTCCATCGCTGTACGAGGTTCTTAGCCTCGTTGCCGTTCGTTCACAAGGACCACCGTGGACAACTGTGTGATTGCGAGTAGTTCCAGTTTTTCCGTTGTGCTGCGGGGGGATTTCATTGATAGCTGAGGGGACGTTGACGTATATTATTGGGGGGGGGGGGCGGATATGAAACGGAAAACGAAGTGCCCGCGAGAAGTAGTTGTTGTTTGTTACAAAACAAGGAATTTGTGAGAACACCCGCTGGTGTTTAACATCGATCGTGAATAGTCCGCTGGCTCGATATAAATCTAATTCTCCATGTTGTTATTTGTGTTCGCGCGTATATACTCTTCCTTCTTTTCGTTGTCTTCTTTTTCTAATCCTATTATTAAATTAACCTGCCTATGCTAATTCTAAAGCTACCGTAATTATCTAACCTAATTATTATAAATTAATTCTATAAACTGCTAATATTATTAATTAACTGCATCTATTACTAATTCTTACTCAGCTATCCTAATTCTATTGTACCTATCCTAGTCCTTACTTGCTATTATTCTATTTCTTAAATCTATGCTCGAAAATTGTTATCTTAGTTCTAATATGTGTATCGCTGCTATCGTCTTCTTCTTTATCATCACAGACTTCGCTGCTCGCACGTTCTGCCCTTTTTGGATACGTCCCGAGTGAGTATTTTGCTCTATTTACCTCATCTTTATTCTTCACCACGGAGTTCAATGCTGAAATATTTGTTATGCTTTATATACTATGACATCTGGTTGAATTGAGTACAGCGTTGATGGAATGGGCAAGTAGCCTACTGTACTTTTGAGCCATTTTTCGCTTTTCTATTGTCTGTGTCCTCACTCTCCGACGCTGTGATCCTTCGTGGTAGGGGTAAATCACGAGGGTGACGTTGGGGGAAAATTCTGGGGATCTGTTTTTGTTTACTCGTGCCATTTGTAAATTTTTATGTTTTCTTTGGGCATTTGTAACTTTTCTTTTCTTTCCTATCTGAGTCACCCTTTTATTTGCTTACGTAGACGGTTGACATGATTATCAAAACCGGCTGCTGGCCTCCTACTGTACTTGCTACTTCCTGTAGCATATGGGCTACAGTGGAGACTTCGCCTGCTTAACGCACCTCACCCTTTTGATCCTCGACTCGATACCTGGCGTGTCATCCTGACGTCCTTCGCTAACTGCGCCCCGTAGTCGTTCTCCTCCTCCCAAGACAATACGACTGGGGTCGACCGCTTCTTGCAGGCGTTGCACGTGTGTACATTACGTGTTGCTCTGCCACACATATAACAGAATTTTCTGTTTCGAGAGTGTAGGCATGCGGTGTATCGGTGCCCTTCGATTCCATAATTCCGGCAACCGGTGGTTGGTGTTACGGTTTCAGTCGCCGACTTTAACTTTTTCGATATACTACCTAATCCTGGTAATTGCCTTGCTGGTGATGATGGGTGTGAACATAATCGGGATACGAAATTGGGGGGTAGTGCTACTTTTAGAGCCATCAGAGCCAGGATTGCTCTTTCTGAGCTGGCGATATATATCATCACCTGCGGATCTTCAATATTTGCTATGGGAGAAGTCTCAAGTTTATCATCAAGGGTTGGAATTTTGAAAGGGTTAAACCCTTTTCCCTGTTTGCGGTAGTGGGGATGGCTGGTTAGGGACCCGTCTAGGTATGGTGTGGTATGAGCTCTTTCTTATCCCTACCTCATCGTCGCAGGGGGATTTGTACTTGTATGGTACGATAATCTTTTCTCAACCTTCCTTATTTTGAGTTCTTTAGGATTTGTGGCGTGTTTTTCAGCGGATCGTCTTTTGCGTTGCGACCGAGAGCATGAAGATGAAGTGGTCGCCGCAACATAGACGGACCTCAACATTTTCTGGTGTACTCACATACACTATCGGGGCAGTTGGCTCCTTTGTGGTCTGTCTGTTGGGGTGGGGTTTCCGGCGGAAATTATGGCCTGGCTGAAACGGTAGGGAGGAAATGGACTTTATTTGCTTACCAGACGTGTAGGGGATTGCAGCCCGTGGATTTCTATGGATCATTATTCTCCTACGAGATGCCTCTAATGGTTCCGTTCTCAACGGCTTTTTTCGGTATTAACGATAGGGATTAGTGGGGGGATCATCGGACTGCCGCTGTGCGGGTTGTTCGGTAAGGGTGTGGGGCCTGGGAATCTCGTGTGCAAGATCTTCTAAAGCGGACACGTCAATGATCATCAACGGCAGTTTAAAAGATGCTTGGTCGACAGTCTGTACAGCTGTTGCACTCCCAAGCTCTTCTACAACATCTTGCGTCGAATGCGGATTGCACTCGATGAGCTCCGCTTGTTGTACGCGCTTGCATCGGGTGGCCCGGACGTGTTTGTGCATGCGGTGCTATCACGTCGTTGGGAGCTTTCCCCCAAGCTTCTCCTTGTTCGGAGACTTGGCTCTTCGGGATGTTTTTCCCTTCTGATTGGCGTGGCTGCTCGCCTAGTATCGAACTTCGCAAACCTCGGCCTGTTCTTATGGCTTGTATCATGGCAGTTGTTATTTCCAAGACCTGAAATGGATTTGAGGTTTTAGATTGGTAATATTTCTTTAAGTCTAACATATCGACTCTATTTGCCTTCTCACGGTTCAGATGTCTTGTTTCGAAGATTACGGGAGAGATTTTTTAGTGATTTGACAGGGTATAATAAATTTGGATGCTAGATTTGCCGCAAATTTGTCTGGGCCTAATGACAGGACGTGATTGCGTCTGCACACCCAAAAGAAACCAAAGTCACTCAGTTATGCTTTGTCACACATAAACATTCCCGGCCGCACCTAGCTCTCGCTTTATGAGCCGGTTGTGCTCAATAACTTTTCGTTATTTGCTCACCTTTTCTTTTAATTGCAAATCCATACATCATTGCGACTTTTGTTGGATTAGATGTTTTATTGTAGTGGATTGCGAACCGCTATTTATTGCACTTTCTTATTCCAGACCAGAGTTGTTGACCATTGTATAGGTTGGTGCTTTCTGATTGCAGGCTTATATTTACAGATTTGTAGATCGGTGCATAGTGCCGGTCTAATTGTGTAGGAAAATAATATCTTTGTATTATTGCCAATATATGATTAGTGTATAATAGATTTACCGTCAATGCCCAACTTTCAGTGCCCTACCTACCTTTTCAAGTTTCTCTATAATTTCTGCTTCGAGCAGATTTCCAACCGCTTTGATAGACTGCATAGTTTGGTGGACTTCTTTTGCTAGTTTTTCAATCGTTGTAAATATCGCTTGGTTCTATAGAGCTCGTATCTCAATAGACGTAGTATTTTCTCTTTGGAACCTGATCCTAATTTCCTTATATGTAGAAAAGACCACCAGGACGTGCTCTGGAGTATCTGCCTCCCTACATGAACATATATCGCTCTCTATCTCTCTCTCTCGCAGATGGAAGTAACAGAGATATGATGCAAAGTCTACATGCCGAATGAGGACTTGGATTATTCATCGCGACGGCCCGACCCAATCTGCCCCGATCCTATCTCTGACACTAGGTAGGTAAGAATGTGTCAGTCTACTTTTTTGTGTTATCCCAGATTTCCTTCCTGTCATCGAGATATCTTTCCGATATCTCTCCTGTGGTACGACGTTCGTGCTCAAGGGACGCTGAATTTTGACGGTTTGCTTATAGTTCTGCTCTACGCCTGCATTCTGGCACGATGGGGAGTTTTCCCACTATCAGTGCTAGGACGCCTGTCGAGTTGGTTCTGTATGCATCAGTGACTCTAAAGAGCGCATGCTTTTGAGTACACGACAATTTAACGTGAGTACATAACACACATGAAATCGGCCAACCTACCGCTGCGTATATAGCGATAGTTGTGAATAGCTTGGTGTAGATAGTACTAAAAGCTGTAAATTTAAGGCGCCATATCCATCTTGCCAGGCGTCCCATCCTGTTAAACATATCAACATTTTTGGATTGTACCGCTCTCAAATGGTAGACGATTTTATGATGTTCGCCGAAGTGCATCCCAAGGTATCTCACGCTTTCTAATCTCTTCACTCTCGAGTTGCTGATCTTAATGAGAGATGGACATTTGGGTGAAGATCGAATGGTCTCAAGACCAATATTCCACATTTATGAGAGGCCAGCCTCATTTTATTGAGGCGACAGCAGGATTCCACTTCTTAAATGTAACTCTGGCCTATTCTTTCGATCACTCTACGCAAGTCTCCCTCCACAAGGAGCGCGATGTCGTCGGTATGAGCAATGACTTGACACCCTAGTCTTGAGAACTGTCAAAGAAAAGGATCAAGGAGAAGGATCGACAGAGTTGGGCTCAATACGGATCCCTGGGGCACCCCTTACTGATCCCAAGTTGTACTTTCTCAAAACCATATCATATGAGGACTCAAAGGTCCTTCAAATAATCTCTTATTAACTTATAGAGATCGCTGTTGCAGGCTTTGCTTGTTAATGTTGTTAATACAGCGCGCCATCAGACATTGTCAAAGGTGCCCTTAATGTCCAAGAAAATTGCTACAACATATTTTCTACTCGATTCACTCACAGACCTACGCAACTGAACTATGGCGTCCTCAGTGGATCTCCCTCTGCTATAGCCGTACGGTCTTAGAGATAATCTTGTGTCTATGATCCTTTTTATTTTGTTCAGTATTGGCGGTAGAGAAATGGGACTGTAGGACGCCGAGTCTTCAGGTACTTTGCCTTCACCCTTTCGGGTTGTGAAAACATCAAGCACTAGTTGTAAATATTATTCATGTCTTGCCTGATGGTCGGCAGTGCTGTTCGAATGATGGCCAAGACGATGAGTCTGTATGAGACGCTGTATGAGCCAGGACCTGATCCAACGCGTTTCATCCTTCATTTTGTCTAGAGTGAACAGGGTGTTTAGTACTGCCATAGCAGTGCTCACTCAGTCCATCGTGTAGGTAATTTAATCCATACGGAAATTGCAAGCGATTTCTTATATGGACAGCTTACCTGCTTTAGTCCGTAAACCTTGCTCCAAGCGTTCTGATTACATTTCACTGTAACAAAGTCTTGCCATTACGTGTCTTTAGTATGCCTGAGTCTGTGGATATAATTCTTTCAGCCCGCTTTGTATTCTTTGCAGGGAACCCTTCTATCAGCTACTTCTCAGTATCGCAGCATAGCACGCTTTCTTCAAAACCGCTGATAATGAGCGAACTCTCTCAGTAGTCTCCATTTGTGAAACGGGCATTTCTTTGGGGACGCGGTCCCATTCCTCCTCGAGTACATCGTAGAAGGAATTTCTGTGTGAAATATGGCTGTACTTTTGTTTCTTATTTGCACAATCTGTACTTGCAGTTGTGCCTGCTCTTTTACGGTGGTATGTGATCGTTCTATGATGACTCCCAATCTTCTCTGACGGCCCACCCTGCGATGTGTGTCTCGAGATTCATGGAAAGTTAAGAGTGAAGAGTTCATCTACATTTCCTTTTCCAACTTCATTGGAGACGGTAGCGATATAACCTGGCACATTGGTGATCCTGAAATTCCACTGTGCTATAAAATTTTCC
Organism: Sycobia sp. Sy_11; assembly: GCA_018907035.1. Classification (NCBI taxonomy): domain Eukaryota; kingdom Metazoa; phylum Arthropoda; class Insecta; order Hymenoptera; family Epichrysomallidae; genus Sycobia; species Sycobia sp. Sy_11. The sequence continues at coordinate 56,208 of JACCIC010000149.1, read as the reverse complement.
ATTTCCTCCCCTTTGCGGCCGGTACGATCAGATCGCCATAGGGGGGATCTAATAGGAATCAACATTGTGTGTATTCCTGGCAGTCGTTTCATGCGGTTTAGACAATCTGTGTGCGTTAAACTTTGCATTAGCAACATCGCTCCTTGTATTTATATACAAGGTACGTTGCCATTTCGTGCGGGTTACGCCTGAAGTTTCAAAATGCCGGCGGCGCTTGTTTGCTTGTGCGCACAACGGTAACCATTGCAAATAAATTTTCTGGAAGATGTAGATCCCAGTCATTGTAGTTGTTTTTTTACAAAAATCGTTATCATCGTTTTGATGATGTTCACTCGTTCGAACGGATTCGCCTGGGCATGGTAGGGCGCGATAAGTTGGTGTATGATTCCTAGTTCGGTCGACTTGGCTTTGAGCCATTTTTCGACGGATTCTGTACCATTATCCGTTATGAGGTACTTCGGACAACTCTACTTGAATATGATTTGCTCATTAAATGCCCTGGCGATCGCTTGACCATTTGCTTTCTTTTCATCAGCATTCATTTCGTTCAGCGCTTTCGAGCTGCTCCGTTGACGATAGCTACTGCAGTGATGGTCTCCTACAGGCCGTTCTGTTGCGTCACCAAACGTCTGATGATGCATTTGAGTGTATGCCATGTCGCGTCCACAAATTGATCCTCATTTTTATTGACGTCAATATGTGCATTCCTAGGATGATGTCATATTTAAGGCTTTTTGCTACGTTGAACCGTGCTCTAAGCTGCCTGTCATCGATATTAAGTAGCAGGTTGATTTCGCTATTCTTTGGGCATACTTTCCCATTCGGCGGTTGCATTTAGGAGATTATCAGTATTAATGCTGATCTCACTTTCCTGGGGCTGGGCCTATGATTTACGTGCTCTTGGGCTCCCGATAAGTGCGGGAAATACTTTCTCCATCAACTCAACGTTGAGGAAGAATTGGTTCTCCTTGTCGTGAATTTGGAGGTTCGGATGGGTGTTTGTGACAACCTTTGCCTCTGGGTATGAATTGTCCCGGATTTCAGCGAGTAGAGTCATGTCATGGGGGGTGTTAGGGTCGACTCCGCGGTTCTCGCGTCTAATCCATTTCCCGGCTTATACATTGGGTCACATCGTGCGCAGTTCTTTGTTATTACGTTTTGTCGCTGTAGTTGTAATAGAACCGGCGTTTTCTATCGGTGCACCTATCGGCCCATTGTCCCAGCTATTTGCAGGTCCAGCAAGGCCACGCGTCTTCACCTTGCTGTCTGCTTTCATTGTTCTGATCGATTCGTTGTGGCAAACGGTAACCTTCGTGACCACTCGTCTATAATTGCCTCGGGTAACTGGTGATTAAACCCTATTATGGTGGATTGTTAACTGTCAGGTACCTGTAGGTGATTGTCATCTATTGCGTGAGAGTCATGGGGGTTCATCTTGGAGAGAGGGTGGGGAATTACGGTATGGTGGTGGTGATTTTCTTCTTATTTTCACCAAAGGTACGCCAAAGTCGCAGTGATGTACAGATCTGAAACTAACAGAAAAGTTCAGCAATAATGAAAAGTTTTGGAGCACGACTGGTCGGTAAACCGAAAGATCGGTGCGGTCGGGAATGTTTATGTATTACAAAGCATAACTGAGTGACTTTATGCAGCTGAATAAGATGCTGGATGGTAAGAGAGGGCGATCCACTGAGGACACCATAGTTCAGTTGCGTAGGTTTGTGAGTGAATCGAATAGAAAATAGGTTGTAGCAATTTTCTTGGACATTAAGGGCACCTTTGACAATGTCTGATGGCGCGCTGTATTAACAACATTAACAAGCAAAGCATAAGTTAATAAGAGATTACTTGAAGCGCCGTCGAGTCCTCATACGACATGGCTTTGAGGAGGTACAACTTGGGATCAGTAAGGGGTGCCCCCAGGGAAGGTACTGGGCCCAACTCTGTCGATCCTTGTCCATGATCCTCTTCTTTGGCAGTTCTCAAGACTAGGATGTGAAGTCATCGCTCATACCGACGACATCGCGCTCCTTGTGGACGGAGACTCGCGTAGACAGATCGAAAGGATAGGCCAGAGATACATTTAAGAAGTGGTACAATCCAAAAGTGTGGATTTATTTAACAGGATTGGACGCCTGGCAAGATGGAAATGGCGCCTTCAATTTACGGCGCTTAGTATGTTCTATACCAGGCTATTCACAGCTATCGCTGTATATGCAGCGGCAGGTTGGCCGATTTTATGCGTGTTAAATATCAACGCAAGTTGTCAAGTAATTAAAGGCATGCATACAGTACCAATTCGACAGATGTCTTAGCAGTCATAGTGGGAATACTCCCCATCGTGCCAGAATGTAGGCGTAGCGCGGAACTGTATGAAAACCGTTAAAACTCAGCGTCATTTGAGGACCAACGTCGTAGCGCAGGAGAGATATCGGAAAGATATCTCGATGACTGGAAGGAAATCTGGGATAACACAAAAAAGTAGACTGACACATTCTTACCTACCTAGTGTCAGAGATAGGATCGGGGCAGATTGGGTCGGGCCGTCGCGATGAATAATCCGAGTCCTCACTCGGCATGGAGACTTTGCATCATATCTCTCTTGCTTTCATCTGAGAGAGAACGATATATGTTGATTTAAGTAGGCGGATACTCCAGATATATGAGGAAGTTAGTATCTGGTACCAATGAGAAAATAACACCTCTGTTGAGGTGTGAGCTCTATTGAGCCAAGACAGGTATAACAATTTCGAGAAATGAGTCAAGCAACTCCAGACCAAGGAGTTGATATAAGGGATTGTGAATCTGCTTGAAGCAGAGATTTCAGAGGACTCTGAATAGGTAGGTAGGCAAGAACTGGCCGTCTGGAATTTGGCGGTACAAGTAGACCGGCATTATACATCGGTTTACAAATCAGCAAATAAGAAACAGCAATAACAACTAACCAGCTTCTACACTGGTTAGGAACTCGAGTCTGGATTAATAACATGCAATAAACAGTGTTTTGGAATCCACTATAAACTGTAGGTCCACAAAAGTCGCAATGATGTATAAATCTGTAACTGAAAGAAAATTCCAGCAAAAATGAAAAGTTTTGGACCAGAACCGGCCGATAAAGCGGAAGCTGGGTGCGGCGGGGAAGGTTTATGTGTAACAAAGTATAACTGAGGGACCTTTCTTTTTTGTGGTTTCTCCTTGATTTCTGTTTATTTAAGGATGAAGATGTATTATTATCATAATTCATCCTTTTCACAACTGATTAGTATAGATTCCGACGGTGCTGCTATTGTTACCGTTCTTTCAGTCATCGGTGGCTTATCGCTTTCGATGCCCGCTAACCTGAATCACTTACTCATTCATTCTGAGGGAGAGCAGGCTGCTAACAATACAGCCTTAACCATACAGCCCTCTACAAGTAGTGGTTCTTTGTATCTCCACGTAAATTCCTTATCTAACTCAATCTGCTGCCCTATCAGCTGCAAAACAACGATCCATTTGAAATGGTTTCTATTGATCTTGTCCAGGTATGATGGGTGCAAATTATGATAGATTCTATCGAGTTGCTGTTCGACATTGAGTGCTGGTACCATTTTATCCAATAGAGCACGTAATCCGCGGAGATACGAACTGATGAGTTCCTTCGAATCTTGTGTATGGCTGCGCAGCTCCTCCTCGGTCGGGATATGTAAGCTACACATGGTCTCTTCCAGCCGTTTACTATTTATTAATAATATTTATATTATTATTTATTTGTATTTTATTATTATAATGGTTAGTATTTTAGTAATATTTTTGGTAGTCCAGCGGATACGCTTATTTATTCCAAATATGTTGATTACATTAGAAGCTAACACTCTCGACGACTTCCACGACGCGCGTGGTATCGTGGCATGAGCTGGGTTATATTTACTATAAACGGTCGTTCGCGGGCACGACAATAAGGGGGCTCGAAACGCAGTATACGGGCTGACACGGATGGTCTCTCTCTCTCTCTCTCTCTCTCCGCTACGCTCTCTCGCCGGCTCCGCCGCTGGTGTCTACGGCGACGGTGTCCGTTGGTGGGAAAGACACGGGTGTCGCGGCTGGTGGGTGGATGTTAATCGCTGTACGAGGCTCCTAGCCTCAGTGTCGTTTGTTTACGAGATTAAATGCCTGAAGGCCACACAAAGTCCGGAGCTGAATGTACAGGTATGCTGGCTGCTGCTGGCTTAGACTAGAGGTATTTATTCACCTTCACAGCTGGAACAAGAAGCGTCTATTTTCTTTGATGGCCGGGACGAGAATCGTCTATTCTCTTTGACGGCTGGGACGAGAAGAAGGAACGTGCTAGTTCCTTTTTCGATACCTATTCACTCTATGCGCACTCTTGAGGATCGCGAGTGCGGTATCCGCGATCACCCGCGAACACGCGCGGTTTTGACCAAACGCATAAATACTCAACCAACAAATCAATGGTGACAATATATAAAGTAGCTTGTTCATGGAATAAGGGCATCTGATTGTTTACTGTGATTAAATGTCGGACTTCACTAGTGAAATAGAAGTTTGTCAATGGTTCAAGTTGGATTTCGATCCACCGAATTTTTCGGAATCTTTTAACAAACTAGGGTTTTCCTATTTCTTTGAGGGCGCAAATGAAACTCTTAAATCACAATCCTTTTAAAAAAAATTATAAAATCTGTTCAATGAAATAAATCATATCTTGTTATACATAATTAACTCATAATATATTATAAATTGTAAGTATTTATATGTTTGGCTATTCAAATCATAAGTAGTTACAAAATTGAAAGTTATTGACAATAAAGCCTCTTTTATTCACGGTCATAATTACGGTATAAACTAATTAATAAATATTTTTTATTGGTCTTACAGTCCAATCAATTTCAACCAAAAATAAAATAAAATAAAAATAAAAAATAATAAAAATAAAAAATAAAAATTAAAAATTAAAATTAAATTAAAAATTAAATTAAAATGATAATGACAGTCAGACTGTCCTTGTTTACATTCACCCCCGTAGACTAATCTGAAAATAAAATATTAGCTAAAAAAAAAAAAAAATTCTTTGTTAGTAAAGTGCAGTCTGACTGTCCCCAACACCCTTACCTAATTGAAGACTTGTCCAACCTGATGAGGAGCCGTAGCGAGCTCGAAACGTTGGACAAGTCTTCAATTAGGTAAGGGTGTTGGGGACAGTCAGACTGCACTTTACTAACAAAGAATTTTTTTTTAGCTAATATTTTATTTTCAGATTAGTCTACGGGGCTGAATGTAAACAAGGACAGTCTGACTGTCATTATCATTTTAATTTAATTTTTAATTTAATTTTTATTTTTAATTTTTATTTTTTATTTTTATTATTTTTTATTTTTATTTTATTTTATTTTTGGTTGAAATTGATTGGACTGTAAGACCAATAAAAAATATTTATTAATTTGTATATGGGCAGTCGACAGAAGTACAATTCAATTGTTTTACGGTATAAACTGTAAAATATTTTCATTCAAAAATTAATTATTAAAAAACAGCATAAGCTTTGTGGAAACAGGACTGACAATTTCATACTTTTTTTAATAATAATGTTTTATCAGAAAAAATAGCAGAACAATGTTCACCTAAAAAAATCTACGATTCAAAATAATTAACTCTTTTGATGTGAAAATAAACTCGGCTATTGAAAAATGATCTCATTCCTTTATTAAACTGCATTTTCCTTAAAACTATTTATTTATTATTATTGTTTAAAATTTTAGATATATTTGTGTAAATAGATGCTATTATATATAGGGATGCCTATAAAATGCACTCAGCCATTTCTTTTACGGATCCATTGTTTTAAGACGTTATTGTATGTATGTTTGTCTTAATATATTCATAAATTTAGAAAAATATTTAATATAAATTTTTTATAAAATACATGAGAAGATGTATTTACAATTCTTACTATGTTAAGACTTATAGAATATTTTATATTAAGTTCTTTAAAAAAATAGGAAATTTCTAAGTAGTAAATTTCTTAATATGCTAAGAACATTTATTATTCTCGATGGCTAGAGCGAAGGACTAATAACATGGTGATCCGAGTTCAAATCCTGGTCTCGCATGATTACTTAAATATACTTTAAGTTGTATCACAGGCGGTTTTAAACACGTAGCACTTTTTAATAAATTTACGTAAATAATATTCTTATACAAATTCATCTAAATATAGAATTTTCGAAGAAAAGTTGCACATGTGCAAAGAATAAAGATTTATCTTTAAAATCTGATCGCATTATGAATTAGATCCAATTAGTAGAAATTCTTTTCTGTCGTCATTTATTATTTTTTATGTAATTTATTAGTACTCATTATATCCAACATTAGATTTATATTTATTACAGAATTCAAGTTATCGAATGGAATGAGAGAAGGAATATATAAAAAATAATATATATATTTGTAAAGGGCATTTTATTTATAACAATAATTTTCTATAAATGTTATATGTTGGGATTTCGAGCTAGTGAACGAAGGAATACGTAGGTAGTGGATAGGAGGTTTGTAGAAAAGAAAATAATTAAAACCGTAATTTAAATTAAACTAGCGTTAACATTTATTTGTATGCATTAGAATTAATATACGTATACAACATTTTTATGATATAACGATGTTTTGATATCCAAAAACGGCCTTACAATTATCTGTTATATACTAAGGTACCTGCTTACTACTAATGGCGCTACAACGAATCGGATTGCCGGATGGAGGTCCACCACCAGCCATGACCCCTCGCCTTGAGGTGTCCGACGTCTCGGTAGTGGGTTACCCACGCCTCAAGGACGAGCTCAAGAGTTTCTGGCGATTGCCCAGTGGATTTGTGCCTCCGATAAATAATCTGCCAGTTTCGTGCCGCACTTAATATTCTATATGTAATTGTGTACTACACTCTGTCTTACGATAACTATTATAATTACTTACTTAAGGGCAGAACTCAATGCCCACTTCCAAAAATGTAGAAAGCAGCCCTAGTCGCGCGAGAAAGCGAACATTCAACCCCGCTTCCTTTGGTATCCCCACTCTTCTAGACCTCGACTCTCGTATTAGGCACCGCCCCAGCAGCCCAGCCATATCAGACACTTCTGCATTATCATCGGCGCACTTTTCAGCAAAAAATAATAAATTTAATTGACAAAAAGTGCACGAGCAGTTAGCACTAGCAGAGGTACATTCAGCTCCCGCCTAATTTCACGAACAAATAATAACTATAAATTATGTGTAAATAATAAAATGAATTGTAACATGTATAGGTTATCTTATCCTATACATGTTAATTAACAATAATAATGGGTAAAAAAAGGAGAGAAAAAGGGAAAAGAGAGAGAGAAAGAAGGAAAATAAATTTTAATATAATATAGGAAATTTTGAAAATATAAGATAGTTCAATAAGAGTTGTAGAAATAAAATCGTTGGTTACCGGTGCTCTGATATTTTCGAATATTTTTCCAAAAAAATAAGATTATAAAAATTATTGGAGATTTCACTATTGACATTGTTCGTCCAAACTAGTATTTACGTAGAAAAACCGGCCTGTATTCTTTTTGCCAAAATTTCCGGAGGGTTTTTATTATTTATTATAATTTTATAGAATTTAATAATTTTTATGATTTTTATCTGTTCAAATAAATAAGTTTTTCTCTTTCCTTTTATCTGTAATAGAAAATCTTATAATATCCCTCTATACCTGATAATTATCCCATCCTTTTCTAGATCATCAATAATCTATTATCAGGTATGTGAATAAGTCTTTCCCGTTTTTTTTTTTTTTCAAATTTTGAGCCTTTATTGTGAAAAAATGGTTACAAATGAATTATTGAAAGTATTGGCCATCGCTAGCTACAACTTTTTCCCATCTTTCTGGCAACATACGAATCCCGTTGCGAAAAAATTCGACCGGTTTGGCCTCTATCCAGTCATCCACCCATTTGTTGGCTTCCTCGTAGGAATGGAAGTGCTGGTCAGCCAGGCCATGCGTCATCGATCTGAAGAGATGGTAATCAGATGGAGCAACGTTTGGACTATACGGCGGGTGGGGTAGAACTTCCCATTTGAGCGTTTCTAAGTATGTTTTCACCGGCGGTGCAACATGTGGGCGAGCATTGTCATGTTGCAAAATAACTTTTTTGTGCCTGTCGGAGTATTGTGGCCGTTTTTCTCGCAGTGCGCGGCTCAAACGCATCAATTGTCGTCGATAGACCTCGCCTGTGATCCTTTCATTCGGTTTCAGAAGCTCATAGTAAACCACACCTAGCTGGTCCCACCATATAAAGAGCATGAGCTTGGCGCCATGAATATTTGGCTTGGCCGTCGATGATGATGCATGGCCGGGTAGTCCCCATGATTTTCTTCGCTTCGGATTATCGTAACGTATCCACTTTTCATCGCCAGTCACGATACGATGCAGAAAACCCTTTCTTTTATGTCGCTGAAGCAGCTGTTCGCAAGTGAAAAAACGCCGTTCGACGTCTGAATACTCGCACAGTATTGGTGGCGCCATCTCTTACAAAAAACGGGAAAGACTTATTCACACTCCTAATAATATAATTTATTATGATATAAATGAAAAAGAAGTAAATTTCAGGATAAAAGATAAGTCCGAGGAAAAATAATAGTAAAGAACCTACGGTCCACCGAAATTGTTTTTAAAACAATTTAATCCGTTTGGGATTCCTTATACCTCTGTTAACGGTTCCTTTTACCGGGCTATTATTAAATAAGTACTCCGTCACAGAATTATAATTTAGAAAACGTATAACTGTTAAAAATTAAAAGTTAAATTTCTGGTTTATACTATAATTTATATTTTTAATATTTGAAACAATTAATGAATTTTCTCTTTCTGTTCCTACAATATTATATAAGCATAAATCATTAAAAATAAATTTTTTAAACTATTTATGGAATATCCATTTTAGCACAACATCATAATAATTAATTTGAAATTTCGGCATTATGAAGCTGGCATTGCACTTTGGGTCTGAATTGCTTTCTAATGCTCGTGCGCATGTTCGATATTATTTGGCTTAGCCTCTGTATGATTCAAAGGAAAACAGCAACGTCGCATTGAAAAAAAAGCGTACAGCTATGTCTATATATATTTATTGCCTATGTCACAGCTCGTGACGTAGGCAAATGCGCACACTAATCTATGCTGACGTAGCTGTGACGTTGCGTTGGCGCGTTAGTGTAGCAGTTGAGCCTATTGAGGGCGCACTTTCCTGGCGCTCGAAAATCGTCGAGCCTTTCGTATATGACATCGGAAATATGTCCTTATTATCTCTGGTTGTACAATAATATAGGAAAAAAAGATTTTACTGATTCAGTTCACACGCGAAGTTTAAATGCACCAGTCCGGGTCAAATTTGATCATATGGTAGTTCGAACAGATCATACGATAATTTAGTGATATTCGGATATCGGATAGTGATATCGGATTTTTAGAGACAAAAACAAAATCCTTTGATATCGTACTACCATATCTTATAACCTGCGTTTTGTTATTATCATCCATGTAGTAACAAAAAAATCCTACTTATAGGTTATAGTACTACCATGACAAAACAAATTTCTGTTATTCATTCAAAAAGCCTATGCAGTTATTTTAGGTATAACTAAAATATATTTGATACATATTAAATTGAACTTGTTCATGAAAATTTAACAGTTCCCGTAAATAATCAAATTTCTCATATGGAGTTTATTTATCTTTGTAAATAAATTGCTATAAAAACTCTGCTTTTAGTAAATAGTTTTTTATTCAGTATATATGCAGTTTCTATGTAAAGTAGTCAAACAGTCATTTGTAAAAAAAAGATGAAATGTAATTCCGTAGATATATTAACCAAATAAAAAGTGCCACTATTCTCAAAATACTTTTTCTGATTAACTCAATTTATCTAAAATATTTCAAATTAATTTTTTTCGTACTTTTTGTAAAATCTTCGATGTACATAATATATCTGCTCAAAGCATGTTTCAAATAAAAATTCAAAGTCAACGATTGAAATTTTATGAAATGGGGTGGATTAGTATAAGAAAAAAAGCAACTTTTAATAAAATTAAAATAGTTAGGCAAGTTTGATGTATTCTTAGCATAGTAAGAATTTTAAATACATCTTCTAATGTATTTTATAAAATCACTGATATAATCAAATGTCCTACAGATTGTGATCAAGGCAAGGACAATACTATGTGTTCTTAGCGTATTAAGAAATTTACTACTTATAAATCTTATATGTATTTTAAAAAACAATATAATATTTTTCTAAATTCAGTCATTCATTAAGATAAAAATATATACATAATAATATATCTAATAATATATCGTAAATCTTTTCATAGTAAAACAAAAAAATCTTCATACACTTGAATAATATTTATTTTCACACTTAAAGTATGTATATTTAAGTTCAATATTGGATTTGTTCACCTATAGACTTTGTGGGAACAGATCTGTCAAGTTCATACCTGTTTCTTTTTAATAAGAATGAATTATCACAAAACATAGCAGAAGAATGTTCACCTAAACACATCGATGATTCAAAATAATTAACTCTTTTTTATGAGGCCACGCCCTAACCAAATAATGTGAAAATGATTTCATTACTTTATTATGCTGCATTTCCATTGAAATAATTTATTTATTAAAATTTCTTTAGAGTTTTAGATATATTATGTAAACCATACAAGCTGTTATTTAAAGGGATACAAATAAAATGCAGTCGGCCATTCATTTTAATGAACCATTATATTAAGACGTTATTGCGTATAATTTATTTTTTGTTCATCCATTTCGGAAGATTTAAGAAAAATATTATTGTAGAGAAGGAAAGGAAGATAGAAAGTGAGTAATGGAAAGAAATGCACGTAAAGCAGATAAACACAGGAAGGTAGATGGAGAGAAATAAAGGTAAAATCAGGCATCCAGAGAAATAAAGAAAATATATATATAGAGAGAAATGGACATAAAGACTTATATATTAAGGAAGAAAGCCGGATAGGGAGAAAGAAACAGAGAGATATAGATGGACATGGATAGTTAGACACATACAGAAGAATATAGACTGAGAGAAAAAAGAGAGGTATATGGGAATAAACAAGGAGCGAGAGAGAGAGAGAGAGAGAGAGAGAGACAACATAATCTCGAAACGAGGAAATGATGCTACAAAATTCGGAAATCAGATATGAGTAGAAATATTAGGCTAAGTAAAATAAAGAACAACGCATACGTGGCGAAGATCCAGAGGCCATGCAGACGCCGCAAGTTGAAAATGGAAGATCGAAAGCACGTGGTCGCACCAGGTTATGTACAGCATACCGGACGTCGCATGGGCCGCTGCCAGAACGAACACGAGGAAGCAGCAAACGGACGAAAATTGCCCCAACAAATAGACGCACACCAAGCTCAACGACGTCAGCTCAACAAACAGGAAGGGCGCGTGGAGACGCTGAAAAAAACACGAACAGATTAGTGAGAGTCGGAGAGATACGGCGTGCGCCGTCCGCACAGCAGATGGCCGCACTGGAAGTAGCAGTCGGCAGGAAGACGGAAGCCGCCGCAGAGAAGGAGCGGTCGACAGCGCCACCGCTCTTAGCGGCGCTGCGCCGAACTACCGACGGAGATATATATATATATATATATACATATATATATATATATATCCCCCGGGTAAATTCGAACTTGGCGCGCGGCGCAAAAGAAGTCATGAAACGGAATGTTGCCGACGGACAATGTCGGTCGTAACTGTAATAATGATGCGGAAGGACCCAGGATTGGCGCAAATCGGAGAAGACGGACGGTGATTGGCGCATGGTGAAAAGAAGAGTGATGATTGGAGAAACGGAGGTGAAGATCAAGAAGACTTCAGAAGATTGTCGAATTTTATTGAAGCCCAACGTGTCGCAGCCATTATCATAGTTTGAATTTTAATCTTGAGTAGTGCGAACAGAATTACGGAAGGGAAGTTGTGCGGAAGGGAAGAGTACGTCGTGCGCGATCGTAAGAGGTAGTTGGGAAGAAAAAAAGGGACGAAGGACTAGAACAGTGAGGTGACTGTGAGCAATGCGGCGTGGCATAAACACGGTGAAGTGAAATTTTGAATTCTCTGTTTCTCTCTCTCTCTCTCTCTCTATCTCTCTCAGGAGAGCCATGGCGGAAGAGTAGCAGACAGCAGCAGCGAGCGTACGAGGGGACGCCCTCGTAATTAGCGGTATCGGGTGAGTGGGCCTGCACACCCGTTAATGTCATAATTATACGAATGTAAATTTTGCGAGCGGGGAAAGTGGGACGCGGGAAAAGATCAGGATGCGGCGGCCACCAAGCGCGGGGAATTAGTATATTTTCTGCGAGCGCGAGTGTGATACGGCGGGGAAAATAGCGGAGGAGACTTTGTATGATAAATGAATCTTGTTAAAATATATATATAAATTGTTATTTTGTTTATTACATGATGCCGTTTATTTATTGAAATTCTACCCATATATATATATATATATATATAGCACTTAAAGATACACCGGAGGGTTAGAAAAAAAGAACAAAATTAAAATCAAATATAATTATATATATATATATATATATATATATATATATATATATATATATGCTACATCTAACTACAACTCGCACATAAGCCCGAGTTCCTGCCCTGGAAGGAAGTAGACCGTAAGTACGTGACGAGCGGAAGGGTGCGCATCGTTACAAAAGATTTACAATATAATTAGATATATTATTATGTATGTACTTTTATCTTAATAAATTACTGAATTTAGAAACATATATAAAGTAATAAATTGCTCAAAATGCTAAGGATGCATATTATTATGTTTCTCTTCATCACAATCAGTAGGGCATTTGACTATAACAGTGAAGTAATTTTCAATTTAATTATAAAATAATTTTTCAATTAATATTTGGAACATTCGAAAAGCATAATATTATATAAATTATTTATAAAATACATGAGAAGATGTATTTAAAAGTCTTATTATGCTAAAAATATACCAAACTCACCGAACTCTTTACTTTTGTTAAAAGTTCTTTTTTTGGGCGATATATGTTTCAATTATTATTCATTTTTGCAGATTGCAATTAGGCTATCGAATATTTTTTTTTTAATTCTAAATATTCGAAAAATACCCTGGTAGAAATCGAACAATTTTCAATAGGTTCAAGAGGAGTTACTATGAATTCAACATAGAATCAACTATCTTGGCTTAAAACTAGGTAAATCTTTGAACGAAAAATGTAAACATTGTCTATAAAATTAAAAAATAGGTTGAAACTAGGTTTGAAGCTGAAATTTTGTTTTTGGCTAGTAAATAAACATTTTAATTCGAATGTAAGTTTCAATTACTAGAATCGAAAAAATTAATATTTATACAATATTATATGTAATATTATATGGTTTATGGAATAAGAGAAACATCATAAGATATGTAAATAATTTGAAAAAATTAGAAAACGAAAATAATGTCTATTTTGAGAATGAGCCTTTGGAATATCAGAATTTTTAACCTGGTTTCGCATTAAATCTTCTGAAATTGTTTTTATAAATAAGCCGTGTATTGATTATTTATAAATATTTTAATACCTTGAAAGTTAAGTGTCAGTGCTAATTTTGAGCAGATATTTAATTATAAAAGCGATCTTATCGTGCGTTGCCAGAAGTAGTTCCTTTGGTCGTTATTCTTTTGGTTTTCATCAACATTGTGATTTGGGGTTTTTCAATGTCAAAGAGTTAGATTTCTATACGATTTCAAAAATTAATTAAACTACTTCGAGAGTTGAAAAGTCAGGCAGATGTTAATTTAATTTGTAGTTAGTTTTATTTGCTCCGACAGCGTGTGCAAACGAATTAAAACGTTTCAACCAAAAAAATAATATCAAGTTAATTAGTACAAATTTTTTAAATATGATTATCACTCCTTAAATTCTGACAACATTACTGATGAAGCAGCTTCAAAAATAGTATTTTTTTTATCTTATACTTATTTCAATTTTTGGTAATTAGCTATATATATTATTTTATTTATTTATAAAATAAATAAGGTTTTTTGAAATTTTTTTAATATTTATGTGAATTTGAGTTTATATTGAAAGTTTCATTTATGGAGAGTACACATACTGCATGTCTGGTGACTGAAAACTCCCGTAAGTGACAAAAAATTATCTTGATTAGTATATCAGCTCTTTTAAGACATCTTATGTATATATATATAGATATATATATACTAGCATCCCCCGTTTCCGCTTCGCCCGAGATACTAAATTAAACGATTTCATAAATAGTTGAATAATATCAAAGTAAAATATATATGTAAAACTCTATATTGCTATAAATAATTTACCGTAATTTACCTATCGTCGCTTCCATATTAAAAGCTGCTTCAAAGTAACGTCCGCTCTAAAAACGTGAGCTTCCGCTGATCAATTTATACAATATATATATATATATATATATATATATATATATATATATATATTGTAATCGCTTACTTACGCGCAGGTTACCTATTACTTACATGCTCTTCACAAGCGGCGTGCCGGCTGCGCTGGACCTGGAACGAGCGAATACGGGAACGGGAAAATGACTCGATGCAAACTTGTAGAGTTAACAGTCGTTTATTTAATCGCTTTTATTTTATAACAATAACAACGACAACAGTTATGAATAATTACAGCGCGCGGCAACGATGTATTAGCTCGGGAGCGGATTCCGCGGGCGCGTGGAAATATCAAACGACAGGGAGTTGAACGGGGAAAAGATGCGTCGCGTACAGTCTAACGCGCGGAGACGCGGAGCGGCCTTACGAACATGGCACGCTTAGTCGCGGGGACGCGCTTTTTATTATAATAAACACAAAACGGTACTTGCCAGGATGGAGCTTCGCTGTCGCTTCCACTCGTTCCGAGCTTCTTTCCCGGATGCTTCTCCTTTTCTTCGTTCCTTCCTTCCTTCTCTCTCTTTCTTTCTCGATCTCTCCTTTTCAATCGCGACGTCTTCCTTCCTTCCCTCCTTTTCCGCTTTTTCTAGCAGCACGGGTGCGATCGTATAACGATCGGGCAGCTCCGAGATATCGTTGGGATAGCAAGGTGAATTGACCGAATCACCGGGTAGCTGGTGGACACCGGTGGGAAATCGGGCTCGAAATGGAGGTGAGAATTTCGATGGTGCTCTCTCTGTTCGACCTTGTCCTTCGGTAGCTGGGCCGGGAAGAAGTTATTCTCTTCGCGTTTCCTTCTTCTTCGCGACGGTCGCGCACTCTTGCGGCTGGCGCTTCGCGCATTTTCGCTATCGCGCGCGAACACTCGGTTTTCACCGAGAACCGGTCGTTGGGCCGGTTACCAACTCCCTTATCCAAACCGACGTGGGAGGTGTATTCGCTCGCGGGAGTGTTGCTGCGCCGGGTCGTGCGGTAACGTTCTTGTTGGGGATGGGGATTGGAACATGGGTATGGTGAGGGTTATTTGGGATCGGAATTGCTCGAAATAGAAAATCAAATCTTTATTAGCTTCACCTAGTAAAAAGAAAATAAACTTAAATTTGTATATGGTTTTCGGGGGTCTCAGAGGGTCATCGTCGCTCGGTAATGCTTCTATATACTATTAAGGGATTCTTATTCTAATTACAAAGAAAATCATACACGCCATTTACATATTTAATCAGTTAAAGATAAATAAACATAAATGGAAAGTAAAATATATATCAGCTAAGTGCTAGTATTTCTGTGTGCTTAACCTAGATACTATTCACTACGAGGTACGGAGTACTTAGCTCTCTTCGATTCGGAAGCATCAGTCTCTTTGGCAGGGCCTCGCGTCGCCAAAGAGCTGAAAGATAGGCTAAGATAAAAGAGCTGCTGAAATTATCGTTAGACATGAAGGGAGAATCGCGGGAGGTTTACCTACCAGTGATGGGAGTCCCGAATCACGACCTCATATTGGAGATTTGTGATGAGTTCCGCTCGAAGAGATGTTCTGTGAGTAGTTCGGGTTCCAGATGGACTTTAGAGCGGCATAATGGTGGGTAGTTTGAGGGAAATAGAATGGTTATGTGGAAGGAATCAGAAATTCTGATTCCCATCAGAACAAGATGGGATAATCTACGCGGAGTGCGCAGGGATATCCGAATTGACAAATTCGGAGCGGGGAAAAATTTAGTCGGTTGTAGCGAAGATCATATCAATGGCCACGGGAACGCCGGGGATCACTGATGTAACTGAACATCGAATCGGCGTACAACGAGCAACATCAACTAAACATGGTCTTCGAGCTATGTCACCAAAAACGGGGGTGATCGGGCTATCAGCGAGCGAATGAAACAGAGCACCAGTGATAGCGAAAAGTTAAACGGTTCTTATCGCTTTTGCATCGATTATTGAGATCTCAACTCGGTGACGAAACAGGACGCTTACCCTTTGCCTCACATGGCCTTCATCTTAGATAGACTGCGCAAGGCTCGATATCTGTCGAAGATCGACTTAGAGAGCGCAATTTTTCAGGTATTATTGGAGAAAGGTAGCAAGAAATATACGATCTTCGCAATACCAGATTCGGGGCTATATCAGTTCACTCGGATGCCGTTCGGGCTAATGAACGCATCGATGACATTCTGGCGACTGATATATCGTTTGTTCGGACAGGAAGTCGAATCATACGTATTTGGATATCTGAACGACATACTGGTGACGACCGAGGATTTTTGCGAGCATTTATCGTCGCTGGAGCTAGTCTGATGATAAACCGTGAGAAGTCCTGGAAGAGTTGGGTGTGCTCCCAAGCTACCTACTTGGGAATCTTATTCCACAGAGAAGGATTACGCCCGGACCCAGAGAAAGTAGCGCCAGTGGTAAATTTTCTGGCGCCAAAGAATGTGAATTAACTGCGTTCGTTCCTCGGAATGGTTGCCTGGTACACCCGGTTCATCCCAAACGAGTCACAAATAAAGGTGCCACTGGCAAAACTACTCAGCAAGAAGAACAAGTGAAATTGGGAAGAAGACGAACAGAGGGCGTGCGAGGAGCTAAAGAGAGCGTTAGCGAAAGTACCCGTACTGGCGAGGCCTGACTTTTCTTGGATATTCAACGTACAGAAGGCTGCGAGCGATTATGCGATCGGAGCAGTGCTGAAACAGGACTTAGAAGGTGGGGAACATCCTATAGTCTACGTCAGCCAAGTTTTGCGCGACGCGGTGAAGAATTATTTGGTATCTGAGAAAGAAGATTTGGGCCATCCGAACACTAGCACCGTATCAGAGTGATACCATTTCACGACTATCACGGATCATAGCGCTTTGAAATGGAAGAAGAACTCTAAAGAGTTTACTGGAAAGCAAGCGAGATGGGCAATGAAGCTGCAGAAGTGCAATTTTGATCTCATTTACAAGAAGGGAGCAATCAACCACGTCCCGAATTCGCTATCACGAGGTGTGGAGGTAAATGGAGAATGTGCGAGCTTCAGAGAGATCAAGGACTAGTGGTACATAAGAATGCACAAACAGGTAGCCGAGGCTTTGAAGAAGTACCGTTACTGGGATATTACGAATGATTTTTTATACCGTCGTACGAGCGACGGTACCATGAGTCCGTTTATGAGCGAGGAACATCGTTGGAGAATAGTAGTGCCTGCAGAACACTGAGAATGAATCCTGTAGCACGCACATGACGACATGGCAGCGGAACACTTGAGGGTGGAGAAAACATATGCGCGAGCGGTGGCGGAGTATTAGTGGAAGGGGGTGTGGTGCGACGTACATGATTACCTGACGCGATGTGAAGAATTCCAGCAGCAAAAGACATCATAACAGGGACCTCAAGGGCTATTGGGAAATCAAGTCATTGAGGAACCATGGAGGGTTGTCGCAGCGAATCTTATAAAATTCCCGGCGTGTAAGGCAAGAAATAAATACCTGTTAGTAATGCAGGATTTATTTACGCGATGGATAGAGAGGTGAAACCGATGCGAACAACGGAAGGAAAAGAAGTCGGAAAGGCGTTAGGGGAGTTGGTCATTTTTAGCTGGAGCACACCAGAATACTTCTTCACAGACAATGGCAAAGAATTAGACAATAAATACCTGAAGAAGTTATTAGAGGATTACGAGATTACACACTACAACGCCATCTTACCACCCGCAATCAAACTCGGTAGAGCGAACTAATCGGACTATGAAGACGATGATGTCGACGTACGTCAAAGGACACCAACGAAACTGGGATGGGCACACCCACGAGTTTCGAAAGGCCGTGAAGCTACCTGCGTAAAATGCATTCCTGAACCTAGGGAGAAATTCCGTACCGGTCCATAGCTTACTACGAGAAGTAGAAGGGAGGAAACCAGTATAAAGATTAATTGCGGAAGATAGGGCCAATACGCAAGCTTCCAGCACTGGCGGATCTCGTTAAAGGACACCTAGATATGACACGGGAGAAACAACGGCGAGTATACAACAAGGGTAAGCGAGATGTGCTGTTCAACGTGGGTGATTGGCTGTAAAGGAGAAGGCGAGTACTCGCGAAGGCGACAGACCGTTTTAACGCGAACAGGCGCCGAAATATGAGGGACCGGACCAACAAACGCGCAGCGAAAGCGCACGTGTCCGAAATAAAACATTACATACTACCGCAAGAATTCAGAGTAACCGATTTGAGAGAGATATAGGATATCTCGGCGAGGAGCAGGTGCGAGATAAAGGTGCGAGAAGAAAGAGCGAGGGGTAAAGAGCGAGAGGTGGGAGGAGAAGGTGTGAGATAGGGAAGATATATGGGGAGGTGAAGGGGTCAGGGGAAAGAAGGGAAAACGTAGGAAGCGAGATGTCCAGTCACCATCAAGCAGTAGCACGCGGGAGAGCTCGGGGTGACGGTGGCTGAACAGGCTTGTGAGATGCGACGCCAATGCGCCGGACCCTGATGCCCAACTCACAGCGGGTAGCGACTCGGAGGAAGACGAGGCGAGAGTAGCAGACACCTCGGGGGAAATAGAACTGATACCTTAGGCGAGTTAAAAACTTCCGCATCCACAGTCCGGATACACGATGAAGGATTGAAAGAGGTGCCAACAGAGCCAGCAGAAATATCTGAAATGGGAAAGGCGAAGGAAGAACGCCAAAAGGAGAGGAAGCAAGAAACGTAGGAGGGGAAAATGCTGACTAAGGAGGGAAGGGGGGAGGAAAAAATTAAAGACCCAGAAGGAAGGGAAGAGAGAAAGGAAAAACGTATGGAGGGAGGGGAAAAGAACAATGAAAGAAAGGTGGAGCCCAGGGAGAAAAGAAAAGAAGATAATATGGAGGAAAAAGCGAGATACGGCGTCGAGGGAGAGAGGGAAAACCAGGTGAAGTGCATCAAGCGGGAGACGCGCCACGAGAGCGAAGAAGTGAAGGCTATCGAAGAATATATAAGAGGAATACTGCCCCCGTATGCAGAAGTCTAAAAAAATCAAAGGTCGCTCAGTTATACTTTATTATAATAAACATTCCCTGCTGCACCTAGCTTTCACTTCATCGGCCAGTTAGACTCAATTAATTGCTTAATTTTTTTAGTGGCAGATCAATATATCATTATTATCATTATTATCATTAATATCAACATTGCCACTTTTGTTGGACCTCCAGTTGATAGTGCGTTCCGAACCACTGTATATTGCACTTTTTTCAGATTAGAGTTTTTAACCAGTGTATAGGCTTGTTGTATATATTTGTTGCGTTTGTGTATTTACAGGTTTGTAGACCGGTGTGTAGTGCTGGTTTATTTATTTAGAAAATTAAATAAATAGATATTTGCAGAATAGATTGCAATGTATAATCCGTAAAATCCTTCCAACTGTCAGTCGTTCCCTACCTACTTATTCAGGTTCTTCTAGTGGTTCTGCTACAAATAGACTCTCTAGGCTTTCAACTGCTTCTTTAGGTTTTAGCAGTTCCTTGGCGAACGATTCGAACGCTCAGTATTTTTCCTTGCTCAAGCTCTTACCTCAACAGAGGTATTATTTTCCTTTTGGAACCTGATCCTGGTTTCCTCCGATTTCAAATATATCTCCAGGACGTGTACTGGTATATCCGCTTTCCCAGATGTGCATGTATCGCTCTCTCTTGGTAGATGGAAGCGAGAGAGATCAGACCTAAAGTTTCCATGTCCAGTGAGAAATTGGATTAATCATCACGACGGCTTGATCCATTCTGCCCCAATCCTATCTCTGACACTAGGTAGGTAAGAATGTATCAGCCTACCTTCCTAGGGTTGAAGACTTTTTGCAAAGCCTTCCTAGCCTTTATGGTTGATGGCAAGGACTCCGCATCCCTAGGTTTAAGGAAAACCACCTTTGAAGTTGGCCTGATCATTGCTTTAAACAGCTGAGCCTTGGGACTGGAAACTTTCCTGCTGCCACTCTCAGTCTCGATTGTCATTCCACTTCTGTTTTCGTTTGGAGCAGCAGCGTACGACTGTAGTGCACCAGTATTCTTGCTCGTATCGACTAGCTTTTGTAGAATAGTCGACCGAGATTCCGCGCTTGCACATCTGATGGCCATATCTGAGATGGTCAACCAAGGCCACTCTTTTTGGTTTCGCTGTCTTTGTAGCTTTTGAGGGTTGCTCTAATAATATGAAAGTGGTCCACAGCATTGGCCGGGACCGTTACACAGTAGACTTTTATTATTGCTGAGGTTGCTTCGTGATGTTCGATAGGAGGTGTACACGTATTCGTTGCACTACTCCTGTCTTTCTCAGTTGTGGGACTTTGTTTACGGTGCAAGCACTGGGTATCTCAATCGGTTTCTTCACTACTCCTGTCGCCTGAGAGCTACCTCGGACTTTGTCCTTTTTGAAACTTTTCTCTGTATCCTCTGCAGGAGTCTTTCAACCTCCTTTAGCCACAGTTCTGCATTTCGCTCTCACTTTTTATTATTACGCCTCTCCCTAAGCTTCTTCTCTATGCTCTTATCCTTGTCTAAAATGACAATTACTACTTTCTTTTTAACTGTATTGATATTAGTTTTATCCATCTTGTTGTCTACGAAGATCGCCTTTTAACAACCCGTTCGGTGGATAAAGTTAGTTCTAAATGGGCGATATATAGTATTCTCTGACAGTTATACGGGCTAAACATCTTCTATCCCGGAATCATACATCCTCTATCGCAACTGCCTTCGACGTAGGATTAGGGTAGTTTTTATAGAGCTGTTCTTTCTCTTGACCAGGCTATGAAGCCGAGCTCCCGGCTAAAGCAGAACGTTCCATCGATTTTACTGTCAGTGATTGCTGAACCACTTATAAGGGGTTTGCGGTACTTAGAAAGTAAGCGTCCATTTCCCATTCCTAGCATCGGCAACTTTCGGGTGCACGAAGCCGATTAGGTCACAAGATCGTTTGATTCTATCCTGAATAACCTGTTTGTTGGCTGTTTGTTTTTCAGAAAAAGAACGGAAAAATAACGGAAAAACAACCTTTGGCGGCCTAAGGGAGCCAGAAAAGGTCATACACCTAACTGGCCTGCTGGTGGGCCCGAGATAGGCAGGGGGATAGGTCCCGCTGTGGTGTCGAGGATGACCTACTTTTCTCCTCACCAGATGTATGTCACTGTGGCAGGCAGATTCGCTATCATGCGGCTTCTCCGAGGTGCACATTTCAGTTCTCCGACGGATCTCGATTCACCTCAATTGTAAAGTTAATTTGTCTAGTAGTGTGGGACGCGGAAGTGCAGTGTGAGCCGCGCACTACAAAAGTTATATATTTTAAAAAAATTTAATACCTTCTGATCTAATAGTCTCATCATTTAAAAGTAGATTTTGTAAATGAGAATATCAAATTAAAATAGTTTTTCAAAATAGATTTCCATTGAAAGACAGACATGTTACAATTATTTCAACAATTAAATTATGAATATTAAAAAATTTTAGCAATGCATATTTTTTTAATGTACTTTCATATTATATTACAAAGTAAAATATATCATCTAAAGAATATGCTCTGGTAAATCAAGTTAAAGTATCAGATTTCCGAGCAAATCTGAAATTTTAAAAAATTAAGTGTTATAATTGCGAAAAAAAATTTTTCAAGCAAAATCCCGAAATACGTATTCAGAAGTTCTACGTATAGAAGCTATAAGAAATTACATACTATTATAAAAATAAAGTTCTAATTTGTTTGTAATTTGTGGAAGAATGATTTCATATAAATATATTTCTAGCTCAATTATTTAATAGTCGGCGCGCATTCTGATTTGCAAATATAAGTTCTTGCAAAATATTTTTGTGAATCCTTAAACTTATGAAATTCTATCCCTTTTTTTGCTCGAGAATCCAAAAACCGATTACATATTACCTATATTTTTCGTGATTTTTTAAAAATTCTTTCGTAATTTGTACAGAGACTTTTAATTTCTATAAATGTATCTTTTGGATGAAAAATCGGAATCGACAAGAATTAAGACTGAGCAGAATAACTTATACATAAAAAGCCAATAAATTTTATCTGTATAAATTGATTTTCTAAGAATATTATTGAAAATAAATCCCTTTCTTGATTTTGTCAATTTATTAATATTACATGAATCGTTTTTGAAATGCATTTTTAAAAATACCATTGTTTCAACCTTCTAATATGTTTTTTACACTTATTTTATACAGTTTCTCAAGAAAGCCACAATAATATTTGCTTACCACAAATAAATTATTTATATTGCATTGGATAAGCTTTGTAAAATATATGTATACATGTGGTACCCTTAGATGTTTGTATAATATTAACATAAATATATTTTTGTTTAAACGTAAATTAATAAATCTAAAATATACTTAGAAAGACCACTTATCTAATCCAAAATAAAAATGATGTTATTTAACTAAAAATATACTCTGAGTAAATTTTATTGAATTACTACATATATTTTATAAAATTAAGTTAATTTTTTAGAGTAAAAATCATGCTGAGTACATAACTATAATTCGTAACTTGAATTTATGTAGAATGTCCTTACAGCATGCCTTATGATTTTTCATTCACGCAAGTATTAAAACATTATCTTGGTTCGTATATAAGCCCGATTATTACTTCACATAAGTATAAGATATATTGTAGAAAAATGTGCAAACTATTGTCAATGCGTTGTATATGTATTTAGATGTATAATGTATATAGAACTAGCGTATTTATAAGTAAGTTCATAATTTTTTAAATGAACTTGATAAACATTTATAATTAATTCATTAATATAATGATTAAAGTCAATGAATTTATACAAGAAAGTATAATAACGATATCAATTTTTTATCTAGGTTATACGAGGATGGATTGATAAGTTTCTGGCCAGACCAAGAAAAACATCGTTTTTAAGAACTTTTTTTTAATTCTCAACATAATCTCCTCCAAGGCTGATACATTTCTCATAGCGGTGTTCTAGTCTAGTAATGCCATCTCTATAAACTGATTCATCAAACTCCTCAAAATACCCATTTACAGCTTCGATTACTTCTTCGCTGTTCGCAAATCTCTTACCGCCAAGTCATTTTTCAAGGTTAGGAAACAGGTAATAGTCATTCAGAGCTAGGTCTGGAGAGTAGGGAGGGTGCTGCATCAATTCAAATTTCAGATCGTTGATTTTAGCCATCGCACGATTGACGTGTGTGCTGGTGAGTTATCGTGATGAAACAAGATTTTTTTCTTCGCCAGATGAGATCGTTTCATTTTCACTTCGTAGATCAAACGTTGCAATAAGTCTGCGTAGTATTGACCAGTGATAGTTTTACCCTTTTTAAGGTAATCAATGTATATAATACCTCTTGCATCCCAAAAAAAGTAGCCATAACCTTGTTCGCCAAAAATTGTTTTTGACTTTTTTGGAGTTGGTTCCCCTGGTCCAATCCACTGTTTCGACTGTTATTTGGTTTCAGGAGTGTAGTGATGAACCCAAGATTCGTCAGCAGTTACGAATCGACGCAAAAATTCGCTTGGATTACGCTTATACAACGCCAAATTGGGGATAGAAATGTTCTTTCGAATCAATTTTTGATCGATTGTTAGCAAACGCGGCATCCATCTTTCACAGAGCTTTTTCATATACAAATGTTGGTGCAAAATATTTTGTACACAATCATATGACATCTTACAGGTGTCAGCTATCTCACGCACTTTTAATCTGCGATCATTCAGCACTTTTTGATGGATTTTTTCGATTATATCCGGAGTTGTGATCTCAATGTGGCGTTCAGCGTGCCCTCAAATCGAAACCAATATGTCGATCCGACTAAAACTATAGCTACAAGCTATCTAAGGATTGTGCTATAGGAGGCCACCACAATATAGACCTAGTGGCGCCATCTCTTGTCAGGCCGGAAACTTATCAATCCACCCTCGTATGTTATACCTCGCTTAAATTAGTTTTAAGATCAATTTTAGTCATAACCAAAAATACATTGATCAGAAACTATTATGATACGAAATTATTGATACAAAACATAAACTATTATAGTTTATTGGTAAACAATAATTTTATTTGATATGCAAGTTTTAAATACTATACTGCAAGAAATTAATATTTATGGAATAATAGTTATTTGTTCAGTAAAATCTAAATTTTCGCACGAAAAAATTAATTTAGAAATATTAGGTTGTCAAATATCTCCCTTCCGTTTTTTTGCTCTTCATTCAATGGTTTATAAAAAGTGTTACAGTGGTCGGATTTACTTCAAATATGCGCCGTTTTGTTCAATCATCTGTTTCCATCTAGATGGCAACTTCATAATGCCCCTCTCGTAGAAACCCCTTTCCTTATTTGTGATGAACTCGGAGAGCTACTTTTCACAAGCCTCTTTTGAGTCCAACTTTACACAACCAAGGGCGTTCGACATGGACAGAAGGAAATAGTAATCACTTGGCGGTATGTCCGGACTGTATGGTGGATGCGGTACAACCTCCGAATCGACCATCCATTTCAAAAATCGGTCGAGTTCGTTCCGTTTCAGTAGCACAATGTAGGCATTGATTTGGCCCAGAAGGTTTTTTTGCGTCAAATCATGCGGCACCCAAACATCAAGCGTTTTTTGTATCCAGCCTTCTGTAGATGGTTGAAAATGGTTTGGTGACTAACTCTCATCTCGTGGGCGATGTCACGAGATGCCAGATGCTGGTCTAACTCGATAAATTTCACGATTTGATCCGTATTCGTCGTCGCAGGTCTTCCGCCGGCTGCTTATCCATGGTGTCGTTTTCACCGGCTCTGAGTCGTCGAAACCATTCCTCTGCGGTTCGAAGAGATAACGTGCAATCACCCTATACACCATTAATCTGACGAAACGTTTCTCTAGCGGATTTGTCTTTGACGAAGGAAAACATTAAAATAGCGCGAATTGCGGCGTTAGTCAACTCCATGTTTACACGTCTATAACTTTTGAACACAATATCCAAACTAGTGATGCATAGCGTCGTTTTGAACGTTATGTGAAGACCTTTCAAATGATGTATAGTATTGCCAAATACGAGTTCTATAGCGTTTTGTGCAAAGCCGCGAATGTCATAAGACAAAAGGCGGGAGATATTTGACAACCTAATATTATTTGTTGTTATCTTTGTACTTATGTTAATATTAATTATAATTAAGAGATCTTATGCTATTAAGTAATGAAATAAAGAATATCATTTAATTTTTACAATTTTTTCTAAATTCATGTAAATTTTACGTTGAGTTAATACCAAAACTCATTTATCAATGATTTACACAATTTTATACTAAACTTTGGTTTATGGAATATACACACACTAAATTATATATATATATAAAACAATCTTTGGCGACCACCATGGTCCTCGTTATAGTCGAGTGATTTAGTTAGAAATTGGTAATATCGGGATGTATATTATAAATGCAAATATACATATGTGAATATATTAATCGAACGTCGTATGCCCAGCTGATGCTTTTGGATTGCTTCTTTCCTAGTATATCACTCCGCTTTGTTCCACACTCAAATATATGTTACAGATATATACATTTTATATATATACAAATTATATATATATATATATTGCAATGGGAATTGCATCTACTACAACCTAAAAATGAAAATAAGAATAAATAATGATTAATTCAAAACATGAATGTATGTAATAAAAGGGAAAGATATGTATAGAATTGACATCAAGCAAAATATAGTTTAGAAGAAAAAAATCAGGATACAGAAGAAGAAAGAAAAATATGCATAGAGAGAGAGATAGAGAGAATCACATGCAAATAGAAACAGGAAGACAGGAGAAGAAGATAAAAGATAAAATGATGCAAGCAGAGAAAAAAAGAAAAGTTAAATATACATATATATATATATATATAGAGAGAGAGAGAGAGAGAGAGAAAGAAAGAGAGAGAACATAACCTCGAAACGAAGAAAGGATATGAGGAAATTGTAACGCAGACGCGAGTGAAAAGACTAAATTAAAGAGATAATATAAAAGAAAATAAAGAAAACAAGCATACGTGGCAAAGTTCCAAAAGCCATGTAGACGCTGCAAGCGGGAAGTGAAGATTTGAAGACACGTGGCCGCATCAGGTAATGTGCAACATACTGAACGAACGCAAAGAAGCCGCATACACAAAAGAAACCAGGAAGCAGCAACAGCAATCGAGCTCAACGATGTCAGCTCAACTATCAGGAAGGGCGCGTGGAGACGCTGGAAAAACACAACAAGATTAGTGAGAGTCGGAGATACACAGTGTGCGACGTCCGCACTGCAGACGACCGCACTGGAAGTAGCAGCCAACGTGAAGACGGAAGTCGCCGCGGAGAAAGAGCGGCCAACAGCGCCACCGCTCTTAGCGGCGCCGCACCGAACTACCAAGATGGAGACGTATATATAGATATATCTCCCGAGTAAATTTGAAATTGGCGCGCGAAAGAAGTCAGAAAACCAGACATTGCAGACCGATAATGTCGGTCGAAACGGTATGAAGATGACGGAAGAGCCCGAGATTGGCGCAGATCGGAGAAGACGCACGGTAATTGGTGCAAATCGGGGAAGAAGGTGAATAATTGGATGTTGGCGAAAAGGGGAGCTGCGATTGGAGAATCAGAGGTTAAGATGAAGAAGAACTACAGAAGATTGAAAAAGCCGGGAGAATCGACACGTGTCGCAGCCATAGTTAAGAACGAAAGGAAGTTTTGAAGTGAACGGAAGAGTCGTGAGTTAGTGAGGTGACGGAGAGTGTGTACGGAAGGAAGTGTGTAGAAGGTCGGGGACAATAGACAGTTCGGGAAGTGGAGTGGTGAAAGACAGTAATTGTGCCAGTGGTACAAGCTGGTGTGCGGACCCGGGGTAGCATATACGTTCCCTCTCTCTCTCTAAGGGAGATCACCAACGGAAGAGTAGCCGAGAGCAGCAGCAAGCGCACGAGGGGACGCCCTCGCCGATAATTAGCGGTAGCGGGTGAGTGGGCCTGCGCACCCTTAAATTAAAATATTTTTATATGATGTATGGGATGCGAGCGGGGGAAGGGATGCGCGGGAAAATTTAAGCAGCGGCGGCCACCAAGAAGGGAGGGAAGTAAGGGGTTAAATTCGGGAGTGATTTTAAGAGCGCGGGAGTCTCTTACGTTGATCTGTATCTTTCTTTTTTTTTGTAATAAATGGACTCTTGGAGTCATCGATTTAATTAGATTTATTTTTTTCTTTCTCGACGTTTAAAACTTGTCTATATATATTATTCATCCAACATATTTAAAAAAAAAAAATTTCAACCTATAAATATGAACAGATATATCTAGCCCGAGTTCCCGCCCTGGAAGCAGTTCGGAAAGGAGGTGAGGAAATTACGTAACGAGCGGGAGATCGCACAACGTTACAAATGGCGCCCAACGTTTGGCGGTAATCGGGCGTATAGAATAGAAATTAGTAGTTAGAAGAAAGTAGCTAGAAATTCGAATAGAAATTAAATTAAAATAGAAATTAAAATTCAATTAGATCTTATAATAAAAAAAAAAAAAAAATTTTTTTTTGAACTTAACAAACTTTTTGTTGGATTTTGGAATTTATAATGAAATAAATTTTTTTTTAAATTTTTTTTTAACAAAAAAAAAAAAATTTTTTTTTACGAAACAAAATTTTGAAGTTTAATAAAAAAAAAAAAAAAAAAAAAAAAAAAAAAAAAAAATTAATTTTTAAAATTCCTAATAGGATAAAATTTTGAAGTTCACTAAGAGAAAAGGAATTTTCTTTTGAAATCTAGTGGGAAGTGTTAGTATGAATTGGGTGAGGGAAGAAAATTAGGAGAAAATGAGGAGATAAGGAAGAGAACATGCAGATGGACGAGGACAAATAGTAGTTAATAAAAGAGGGAGAGATTAACAAAAAAAAAAAAGAAAAGAATTTTTTTTTTGGGGTACCTGCGAATGTTGGACGAGAATAATTCTAGAATTTTGGAAGATTATTGGAGGTGAAGACCGACAACTGAGCGCCGAGGGAGATATTACAGGAAGTCACTTACTTATTTATTGATATAAGATATAAAACATATAAATATATACATGCTATTCCATGATTTGTTTATATACCATACGTCTTTATAAAATTTATCTATGTATGAAAGTTGTATCGATAATATTTATCCACGATAGTTGGGGTTCGGAATATTCAGTAATCGTTACGGGGAATACACATATCGATAATGGTCAACTAGGTAACAGGTAGTAATTAAAAGGGAAGTAGCTTAGCAGACGTGGGGTTTGTCGTAGAGGTGGCCAGCCGCGGGGTAAAAGTTACGCGAATCGTCCGCTAGCCGGTTGGAGAAAGGGAGTGTAGAAAGGAAGAGTAGAGAGGAGGCCCTTCGAAGCCATAATTGCCCTTTCTTTTACAAAAAAAAAAAAAAACATTTTCTTTTTCTTTTCTCAATTAATTTCTTTATACGGTGCTACACCCCGCACCACCTGTTACAATTTTTCTTTTGTTTTGTGTGTTTGTTGGTATCGCTTGAGGCCGGTTGGTGCGCCCCGAGCGGCTGCCTTGCTTTTTTTTTCTTCTTTCCCTTTTCTTTTTCTCGAGTTGTTGTCGTTGTCGCCGCGCTTGGGCCACACGCAACGAGGTTTGAAGTTCCCTCGTTGAAGAAATAAGCAAACGGGAGTGACCTGAAGAGAGAGATAAAGGAAAAGCTACCGAGAAGTTAGAAGTAGAGCGACAATGGCTGAGTTGTTCCCGCGACTGACGGAAGCCTTGGAGCGATCCCGCGGGGCTCGGGCTATCGCCCGCCGATTCCGCGATCTCACAGATGAAGAGATCAGCGAGGAACTGGCGGTCCACGGGCTTAGCCTGACGGGAACGGATGCCGACCGTAGAGAAAGATTGCTCCGTTACGAAGTCAAAGAGAGCTTGGCGGATGAGGAATTCCCATGGGACCCTACAGTGGATGAAGCGGAAGACGTCCGAACGGCCTTTCCAGTAGAAATTAATGTGAGTGATGCTCCACGTCGAGGCAGCCTAGGAGAGGAAGACGGTACGGCTGCACCGACCGCAGGCAAGAAGAGAGGTCGAGGGAGGCCACGAAAGGGGTCGGCGAGGACAGACGCCGGCAATTTAGAACTGGCGGGATACAGTATCCCACGAGGCAACGAAAGGTTAGTGGGGGTACCGATATCTAGCCCAACCCCTCCACCACCCGCACAATCAAGGCCGGTTGCTCCCCAAAGCAGCGGAGAACCGATCGGCAACAATTTGGAGTCGCCGCCGCGGTCGTCACCGGTCGCCTTGACCCAGGACGACCTTCTAAATATGCTAGGGTCGTTGTTAAGTTCAGCGTTGGCGCGGACGGAGTTGGGACGGAAGTTATTAGACGAGGGAAGGCTGAGAGACGACTCCAACCTAGAAGTCCCACCCCCGGACCAGACTAAGTCGAAGACACCGATCATAGATACGGATGACGATGAAGCGAACGATCTGGAAGCGGTAATGGCCAGAGTGAAAAGGAAGGCGGACCACAAGCTGTCTGCAACACGTAGGGTAGTTCCCAGCCCGCCCCCAGCGAGTCCTGTACTGGGATCCGGGGTAGTTCAGAGGAAGAATGAGAAGGCGGGACCGGGCCCGACGCAGAGTTCCCCCGACGTCACCCGTCGGGAAGGGAAGAGGAAGCCACGGCGAGTGTCGGAGAGTGGCAGCGAGTCATCCGAAGCAGAGTTATTCTTTTTGTCGGAAGAATCAGAAGAGGAAGAGAGCGAAGAGGAGTCCGAAGAGGAACTACCACAAGCCTCCGCCGCGCGACCGACCCGAAGGACCGGTCCGATGAACTGTGAGAAAACACTCCAGAACTGGCGTTTGCGGTTCTCTGGATCAGAAAAGGATAACCCCGCGGGCTTCCTAGCAAAGCTGAAGGACTGCAAACACAACACTCGCATGACGGACAGGCAAGTTCTGCGAGCTCTGCCAAGTATACTGGAAGATCCGGCGGGACAGTGGTTCAGAGAAGCAAAGCCAGGAATCACCACATGGAAGGAATTTGCAGCCGCCTTCCGCCACCAGTACTTAGGCGAATGGGACGCCGCAGACCTGGAAGATGAGCTGAAGCGGCGCACCCAGGCAAAAGGGGAAAAATTCGTCCACTACTTGGCAGCTCTCCGCCGCATAGTGGGCAGATTCCGAAACCCCCCTTCCGCGAAAAGCCTACTCATAACCGCTTATCGGAATCTAATCCCAGAATACAGGCACTTCATCGCCCACAAACGAATTCGCAGCATGGAGGAGTTGGAGAAATGGTGTAGAGTGTGGGAGAGGATGAAGGAACTGGATAGTAGATATACGCCCCCACCTCCAAAGGATAAGATGCGGCTGCCGCTAGCCGCTGCGAAGAGTCAGACGATCAAGAAGGTAGCAGCTGTAGAAGAGACGGACTCCAGCGGAAGTGAGCGGCAGCCAGAAGAAGGGAAGAAGAAGAAAGGAAGAGAAAGGATTAACCCAGAACGGAGAGGGAAGCATCGAGAGGGGAGCTCACGACCCCGAGGGGAACACGGCTTAGTGGCGGGAGTAGACGCGCCGCCACCCAAACCACGGCCGATGCCAAGTCCCCGACCACACGCGCCCGACGGACCCCGTCCAGCCCCTCGACAGGTTGCACCACGCACGTCATCGGAGGACTACCGAGATAGGACCCAGGCCGCGAGGTCGACCTGGCCCCGTCGAAGCCTCGGACCACAGGAAGTACTACCGGGTGTTCTCCGAGCGAACGATTACCCGGGGGAGGGGGTACCACCGAGGGAGGATGGTGCCTTTTGGGATACGTGCTACCACTATAACGTGGTGGGCCATCGCGCCTACGAATGTCCCCATGTGGAGTGTTACTCATGTAGACGCAGAGGACACCGGTCCAGGGAGTGCCCTGAACGCCAGACGCCTCCTGTCCGAAACCCACCTTATCCGACAAGGGGGCCGCCCAGTCCACCTGCCCCTAGCCCCCACCCAGAGGAGGAAGCTGGGGAAATGGATTGGCGGGGAAGCAAGTAGGGCCCATGCTTCCCGGCCCACAGCGACAGGGGCCCGAGAGACGACTTTGAGGAGGCGGAATTTAGAAGAGGAGCGAGATCCATTAGAAGAGGCGAAGCGGGAGATAACCGAGGAGAACGCGCAGATTTCAGAAAGGTGGGAGAGGTTAAGACGAGAGCGGACCACCATAGAAGAAGAAAAGAAAAGGCTGCAAGAAGAAGAACTGAGGTTGAAAGAAGATCAAAAAGGGCTGACGGAACAAGCATATCGGGTACGCCTGCGTAAATCCATTACCTGGGCGGGACCGAGCGAAGCGTCGGAAAACCGAAATCCCGAAGAGAAGAATAGAAGGGTCGACAAGGAAAAAGGAGAGAAGTATTGGGGAGACAACGAAGAGAAAGAAGAAAAGGCTAGAAGAGGTAATGAAAGAAGAGAAGAGAAGAGCAGAAGGAATAATGGAAGGGTAGAAGGGATTAGGAGAAGAAGCAACGAACAGACCGAAGAGGAGGGTAGAGTGAGAGAAGAGGGGAGTGAAGAGAAAATTAGACGAGGCAGCGAAAAACGTTAAAAGAAGATTGGAGGAGATTCGGTAGAGGAGATCAGCCGGGCAAGCGCGGGCGCAAGGTCTGAGCTGGACCTTCCCGCAACCACCACCCCGCTACGCGCGGAGGCAGAGGAGTGGCCGTGGTGGGGGGCTCGAAAACCAGCTGCCCACCCGGACGAGAAAACCGCACCCGACAAGACGGAGAGACGGAACGCGAAAACAAGGCCCGGCATAAAGGACGAAATAGCCGGAACGTGGGTGGAGAACCGGTACTATCTGCGGGTAGAATTAGCCGGCAAAAGCTACCTAGCATTATTTGATCCGGGAGCGTCGATTTCGTTGGCCGGACCTCGGGTGGCCGAAGCATTCCGAGATCGGTTGGCACCCGCCCATCTGCACATAAAGACCGTCACCGGGGGAATTACTCAAATATTGGGGATCCTTACCGTAACGATGGAAGTGGGACGACGGTTGGGAGAGGTGGATTTGCGAGTAATGGAAGTTCTGGATCACGACTTGATCCTAGGAATGGACTTTTGCCAGTTATTCGAAATCGAAGTGAAATTTGGACATGGACAGTGGAGAATGCCGGACATCCCATGGAGAGAATTCGTCGGGGGTAACAACGAAAACGAAGGAGTGCTATATGCGCAATGTGCGGGCATCTCGGAGTTGACCGCCGAACAAAGGGGAGAAGTAGAACGCTTGGTAGAAGCCATCGTGCCGCCACCCTCGGAAAACCCGGGGGTAACCCACTTGACCGAACACCATATAGATGTACAAGGAGCGGCACCAATTAAACACCGATTGAGGCCTATGTCTCCCGAAATGGCGGAAGTATCTGTAGGGGAAATCAGGAAGATGTTGGAGTCAGGAGTTATAGAGCTTTCTGGAAGCGGGGTGGAGTAGTGCGCCTGTAATCGTGAAGAAGGCGAACGGGTCGTATCGATTCTGCATCGACTACCGAGACCTGAACGAAGTGACCCGGAAGGACGCATACCCGCTACCGCGCATGGACTCTATCCTGGATAAGCTGCGAAAGGCCCGATACCTCTCGAAGATTGACTTAAAAAGCGCCTATTTCCAGGTACCCATGGCGGAGAGGAGCAAACAGTATACGGCCTTCGCGGTCCCGGGATCCGGCCTATATCAGTTCACTCGAATGCCTTTCGGATAAACCAACGCTCCAATGACGTTCCAGCGTTTGGTCGACCGTCTGTTCGGCCCAGAGTTCGAACCGCGAGTGTTCGCATACCTGGACGACATCATCGTTGTGACCGAAGAATACGACGAACACCTGAAATGGTTGGAAGCGGTGTTGCGGAGATTGTTGGCAGCGGGGCTGACCAT
Source organism: Sycobia sp. Sy_11 (assembly GCA_018907035.1). Lineage (NCBI taxonomy): Eukaryota > Metazoa > Arthropoda > Insecta > Hymenoptera > Epichrysomallidae > Sycobia > Sycobia sp. Sy_11. The sequence continues at coordinate 22,831 of JACCIC010000149.1, read as the reverse complement.
CAACCGGGAGAAATGCGAATTCTGCTGCGCGCAGGTGGCGTACTTGGGATTCCTTCTGGACAAGGAGGGGCTACGGCCCGATCCAGAGAAAGTCGCCCCGGTGGTAAAATTTCCGGTTCCCCGGAACCTGAAGCAGTTACGCTCGTTCCTGGGGATGGTAGCTTGGTACTCGAGGTTTATACCCAACGAGTCGGAGATCAAGGTGCCACTCGCCCGCCTACTCAGTAAGAAGCACGCATGGAAGTGGGGGGAAGAACAACAAGAAGCATTTGAGAAGTTAAAGGAAGCACTGTCGGAAGCGCTTGTTCTGGCACGCCCCGATTTCACCAAGCCGTTCACCGTACAGACGGACGCTAGCGATTACGCTATCGGAGCGGTCTTGACACAGGAGTTGGAAGACGGAGAACACCCCATTGTTTACATAAGTAGGGTGTTACGGGACGCCGAAAAGAACTATACGGTCTCCGAAAAAGAAGGGCTAGCCCTGATATGGGCAATAAAGAAACTGCGACCTTACCTCGAGGGCTACCACTTTAAGGCGATCACCGATCATAGTGCCCTGAAGTGGATGAAGAAGTCGAAAGAACTGACCGGACGACACGCTAGATGGGCCCTAGAACTACAAGAATGGGATTTCGATTTGGAGTACCGGAAGGGGGCGCTGAATTACGTACCCGACGCATTATCGAGGGGAATAGAAGAGGAGGAGGAAGTGGCGGGATTCGCGGGAGTGGAAGACGAGTGGTACCTAAGGATGATCCAACAAGTAGAGGAGCTCCCGAAGAAATACAAGGACTGGTGTGTAGTGGATGGGATGCTATACCGCCGAGGGGGAGAGACAATTATGGCACCGTTCACGGAAGGGAGTAGTAACTGGAAGTTAGTGATCCCCTTCGAACAGCGACGGAGGGTGCTCCATGACGCACACGATGATGTATCCGCCGGACATTTAGGCATAGAAAAGACATACGCGCGCATAGTCCTGGATTACTACTGGAAGGGCATCTGGGCGGATGTAAGTGAATACGTGCGGCGTTGTCCAGAGTGCCAGAAATATAAGGTCTCGCAACAGGGCCCACAAGGGCTGATGGGAGATCGAATCGTAGAAGAGCCTTGGTGTGTAGTAGCGGCGGACTTCATGGAATTTCCGTCTAGCAAAACCCAGAATAAATACCTCCTAGTCCTGCAAGACGTCTTTACACGCTGGATTGAAGTCAAGCCTATGAGGACGGCCGATGGGAAGGGAGTAGTGAAAGCCTTGGAAGAGTTAGTTATTTTTCGGTGGGGAACGCCGGAGTACCTACTCACCGATAACGGAAAAGAATTCGACAATAAATACCTTAAAAGGGCGATGAAGGAATACGGGATAAAGCATGTGACCACACCGCCATATCACCCGCAGGCCAACCCTGTCGAGAGGGTCAACAGGACGCTGAAGACGATGATCTCGACCTTTGTCAGAGAAGATCATCGGGGATGGGACCAACATTTACACGAATTTAGGAACGCGATTAATACGGCCTGTCAGTCTAGCCTGAAAACGTCACCGGCATTCCTAAACTTCGGACGTAACCCCAACCCAGTGCACAGCCTCCGAAGGGAAGTAGAAGGAAGAATCGAGGTGGTGAGAATGAAACCAGAAGAATGGGAGGATAAAATGAAGAGACTAGGGGCCATGCGGGACCTCATACGCCGATACTTAGATCAAGCCCGAGAGAAACAACGGAAGTTCTACGACAAAGGGAGACGGGAAGTGCGATTTCAGGTAGGAGACCTGGTGTGGAGAAGAACTCGCGTACTGTCAAGCGCGATTAACCGTTTCAATGCGAAACTGGCGCCCAAATACGAAGGCCCTTATAAGATCCTAAACGCCCTCTCCCCAACGGTTTACGTACTCGAGACCAATACGGCAAAGCGCGTCGCGAAGGCCCACATATCCGAGCTCAAGCGATACCTACCACCCCGGGGTACCCAGGGAAATAACCAGGCAGGGCACATTACCACAGGGGGAAACTAATGTATATGTTAATTGTTTCAGAGACGGAAGCAGCGACGGAAGAAGCAGTGAAGGAAGAAAAGAAACGGGAGTAGCGACGGAAGAGATAGGGGGAAAGTAGTAGGTTTAATAGTGACGGAAGCACGAAGTATGGAGAACAAGGGAGAGGAAACAACGCGTAAGTTGAGCGTGAGCAGCGAAAGCAGCGGGGAGTATTATACCCCACAGGGGAGGGAACCGGAGGAGATTATACTTCCAAAACAATACCCTCTCGGGTTGGGTGGTCGAAACTGGGCCGACATCCCAGTCGACGAGGAGGAGGAGGAGGAAGCTTGGGGTGGGCAAGCCTCGGGAATGAGCGCGCAGGGACCCACAGAAGAAGAAGTCAGAGGAGAGGACGAGAGACGGAAGAAAGAAGTCACCCCGAAGGAAGGAGAGGAGGCCACTCCCAAGGTAACAGAGGCTACGGAGGAGAGAGCGAGTAAGGGGGCCATCCCGAAGAAGAGGGAGGGCTCCCCGGCAAACCGACGGAGGGAGGTAGGCCGGGTGCCGCCGCTGCGGCACGAGCCTGAGAAAGCACCGGCAGCGGACGATGGACAGCGCCCCCCCCACCGCAGGACCAAGACATCTAGGCCTCCCACTCCCCCCATTAACACCCATGGGCCCACAGGAGTGGAACGAGGAGGTGGTCGGACGACCGGGTCCACCGGGATTCGCCGCCGAAGAACGTAGGGCAGAGGAGCTGGAACGCCGTGAAGCTCGCCGGCCCAGGCGATACAACCCTCGCCGGCAATTCGAACGGGACGACTTTGAGTCGATCCTGTTCCGGCGGGAGGAAGGGGCCGGCGCAGTGATCCAAGCCGCAGCGGGGGTTCTCGGCCAGGAAAGGCCGCTACCGCCAACCCGGCCCGATACCACCCCTAGGCAGTCGTCGAGGGAAATTCCCACCCATACAGAAGAGGGAGGGGGCCAACAAAAACAGGCCCCCGCGACCGAAGCCCCTAAACGCGACCGTCGAGGCGAAGAGGGAGATGAGCGTAGCTGGGTCCACCCCGAGAGCGGGGCCCGCATACCCCTCCGGAAATTGGTTATCCGAAGGGGCGTGATGTTCGGAGGCCTGGCTACAATCCCCTTCGACCCGACGGTGGACCCGGAGCTCGGGCAATGCTTCAATTGCCGGAGACCGGGCCACCGCCGCCCCCACTGCCCTGAGCCGGTGCGGTATCACGTCTGCCACAACTGTGGTCGACGCGGGGTGGACCTGGAGGACTGCACACGCTGCGCGAGGGCATACCGGCCACAAAGCCCGAAACCGAAGCCGCAATCGCCAGCGCCGACAGTCCTAATAGGACCCCCGGAGGAGTTGTGGCCGAACTCGTCGCCGAGCACCACGCCAAGCCCCTCCCCATCAGCCAGGCTGGCCCGATGGAGACAAGAGGCTCCGCCCGACGATCTCCCAATGAGACCAAGAAGAGTAGCCGAAGATCCCACCAACACCACGGGTAGAAGAGCACCACCCCGAAGGCTATCCACGGAGCAGATCGAGGATCGGCAGAGACGTACCCTCGAACTGCTCCGTGAGACTCAGGGCTTGCCAGAAGGATTGCGGCAGAGAATATTACGACAGGCCTTCGGGGAGGAAGAAGAATGGCCCGAAGAAAGTAATAGCGGTTAGGGGAAAGAGGGGAGTAACGGGAGTAGAGAGGAGGAGTGACGGAAGTAGAAAGGAGGAGGTGACGGAAGTAGAAAGGAGGAGGTGACGGAAGTGAAAGAAGTAGGTTACGGAAGATAGTAGGAGTAGGTAGTGGCAGGAGAGATGGGCGGAGAGATAGGAGAAGCCAGGGGGAAGTAGGAAATGGAGGGGGGGGGAAATTAGCGTGATACGGACAATCGGGGAAACAAGAGGGGGGAGACCTAGGGCAAAACCAGGTAAAGGACGATTCGCGGAGAAAAGGGGGGGAAGCGAGAGGTAACAGCGAGCGAAACAAGCGAAAACTGTAACGCGTAGTCAATGTAAACGCGGTCCACTCACCGAGTGTTCCGGTTTAGGAGGGGGGAGTTTGCAATGGGAATTGCAGCTACTACAACCTAAAAATGAAAATAAAAATAAATAATGATTGAATCAAAACATGAATGTATGTAATAAAAGGGAAAGATATGTATAGAATTGACATCAAGCAAAATATAGATAAGAAGAAAAAAATCAGGATACAGAAGAAGAAAGAAAAATATGCATAGAGAGAGAGATAGAGAGAATCACATGCAAATAGAAACAGGAAGACAGGAGAAGAAGATAAAAGATAAAATGATGCAGGCAGAGAAAAAAAGAAAAGTTAAATATACATATATATATATATAGAGAGAGAGTGAGAGAGAGAGAGAGAGAAAGAGAGAGAACATAACCTCGAAACGAAGAAAGGATATGAGGAAATTGTAACGCAGACGCGAGTGAAAAGACTAAATTAAAGAGATAATATAAAAGAAAATAAAGAAAACAAGCATACGTGGCAAAGTTCCAAAAGCCATGTAGACGCTGCAAGCGGGAAGTGAAGATTTGAAGACACGTGGCCGCATCAGGTAATGTGCAACATACTGAACGAACGCAAAGAAGCCGCATACACAAAAGAAACCAGGAAGCAGCAACAGCAATCGAGCTCAACGATGTCAGCTCAACTATCAGGAAGGGCGCGTGGAGACGCTGGAAAAACACAACAAGATTAGTGAGAGTCGGAAATACACAGTGTGCGACGTCCGCACTGCAGACGACCGCACTGGAAGTAGCAGCCAACGTGAAGACGGAAGTCGCCGCGGAGAAAGAGCAGCCAACAGCGCCACCGCTCTTAGCGGCGCCGCACCGAACTACCAAGATGGAGACGTATATATAGATATATCTCCCGAGTAAATTTGAAATTGGCGCGCGAAAGAAGTCAGAAAACCAGACATTGCAGACCGATAATGTCGGTCGAAACGGTATGAAGATGACGGAAGAACCCGAGATTGGCGCAGATCGGAGAAGACGCACGGTAATTGGTGCAAATCGGGGAAGAAGGTGAATAATTGGATGTTGGCGAAAAGGGGAGCTGCGATTGGAGAATCGGAGGTGAAGATGAAGAAGAACTTCAGAAGATTGAAAAAGCCGGGAGAATCGACACGTGTCGCAGCCATAGTTAAGAACGAAAGGAAGTTTTGAAGTGAACGGAAGAGTCGTGAGTTAGTGAGGTGACGGAGAGTGTGTACGGAAGGAAGTGTGTAGAAGGTCGGGGACAATAGACAGTTCGGGAAGTGGAGTGGTGAAAGACAGTAATTGTGCCAGTGGTACAAGCTGGTGTGCGGACCCGGGGTAGCATATACGTTCCCTCTCTCTCTCTAAGGGAGATCACCAACGGAAGAGTAGCCGAGAGCAGCAGCAAGCGCACGAGGGGACGCCCTCGCCGATAATTAGCGGTAGCGGGTGAGTGGGCCTGCGCACCCTTAAATTAAAATATTTTTATATGATGTATGGGATGCGAGCGGGGGAAGGGATGCGCGGGAAAATTTAAGCAGCGGCGGCCACCAAGAAGGGAGGGAAGTAAGGGGTTAAATTCGGGAGTGATTTTAAGAGCGCGGGAGTCTCTTACGTTGATCTGTATCTTTCTTTTTTTTTTGTAATAAATGGACTCTTGGAGTCATCGATTTAATTAGATTTATTTTTTTCTTTCTCGACGTTTAAAACCTGTCTATATATATTATTCATCCAACATATTTAAAAAAAAAAAAATTTCAACCTATAAATATGAACAGATATATCTAGCCCGAGTTCCCGCCCTGGAAGCAGTTCGGAAAGGAGGTGAGGAAATTACGTAACGAGCGGGAGATCGCACAACGTTACAATATATATATATATATATATATATATATATATATATATATATATATATATATATATATATATTCGTTTTATATTGTAACATCGAGATAATAATCACAGTAAATTTTTCAATTATTTAAAAACAAAATTATAAAAATAAATAGTATATATATATATATATTTATGCACACGTATATATATAGATGTATATATATACACACACACATATATATATATATATATATATATATATATATATAAGTCAGCTATAGTTTACAGTATAAAATAACAATAATATATAATAATAGAGATAAATATATATATATACATATAAAAGGAAAGACAATATATAACAATATATAAATATATACATATCAAAATAAGAATATAACAATATTAAAATATATATATACAAAATAAGTATATCATATTATAAAATATATACAATAAAACAAGTATATAATATTATAATACACATAAAAACATATATATTAAAATAAGTATGTAATAATATGATACGTATAAAATATACATACAATAAAATAAGAATATAATAATATAATACGTATGAAACATATATATTAAAATAAATATATAATAATAATGAAATATACAAATGTATATATATATGTATATATATAGTTTTGCAGAATAAAAATAAAAGATAAACAATTATATACACATTTATATATAAAATAGTATACAATATAATAATACGTAAACTTATACATATATAAATAAATATATAAATAATAGTATATATAAATACAACTACATATATACAAAAATAAATATATATAATAAGTTTTATAAAATAGAAGCAAACTCGAAGCTAAGATGACCAAAAATCATGCAACATGTCATCATCTTGTTTGGGCGAGAAAAACAATTTTGTAATATCTGCCCAAATAAGGCGTTGACTTGCGCAAGTACATACGTCAGAAGCGTATGGTTTTTCCGACGAAGGCCTTAAAGGTAATAAAAATTGTATACTAATGATGCGATAGTGTACAATTTTTAACGTTAAATTATCGAAATTCAATATTTATAACAAATAGAACAAATTAAAAACAATAGTAATAAACAATACAAAAATAGTAAAATACGTTCAAAACAAAAATTGTAAATTTAAACTAAATATAAGTAAAATAGATAAAATAATAAAAAAACAATAAAATCGAGGAGCAGAGAGAGGGATCATGGACTTTTTCGGGTATATAAAGCCCCGATTTTTCCACCAAAATAACGCAGTCAAAACGCAGTCAAGAAGCAGTCAACACGCAGTCACGGTCCAGGTCCATCTCTCTGTCTCTCTCTCACCTTGTCAGTAAGTAAAAATAAAATAAATATTCCAAATATAAAAAATCTCACATTTGTCTTCTCTCTCTTTCTCTCACTTGTACTACATACATCTCCTTGATCCGGGGAAGTGACTGATCCTCCCATGAGGTAGGATCGTACATGCCCCTCGTTTTTTTTATACATAAGTTAGGGAACTAGGCCTGTAGGCCGAGGGAGATACTCATTTCTTTCAAGAAACGAAGGAAATAAGTATCTAAAAGAACCCTTGGACTCTAGCCCAGATAAAACAGACTAGGTATCACCCTTCATCTATTTTCAAGCGTTTGATGTTCCCGAGCTAGTGGAGGAAACTCCAGGCTCGAATAAAACCAAGTGAATATCGAAACGCCTACGTATATGAACAATATACGTAAGCGCTTCTTATAAAGTTATTGTACGGAAGGGCATGCGTGTCCGGACGTCACATATGACTTTAAAATTTTGGGAGCTCAGCCGGGATAACTTGCACTTGGCATCAAACAATTGAAATAAAACCTGTAATATATAAAATATCAATATATAAAATATATAAAATAAAATATCACAATCAATTCACAACTAATATTTCCAAAATATATATTTTGTATTCCATATATATATATATATATATATATATATATATATATATATATATATATATATATATATATATATATATATGTATGTAATACAAAATATAAAATAAAATATGTGTGTATATGCGTATATGTGTATACACATGTGTCTATGCATACATGTCAATACTTACCTATACGTGAGTCAATGAGACATATTAAAAAAAAATATATATATATATAATGCATACATACAAAAAAATACATAGATATATACACATATTTAACTAAAACAAAAAGTGGAGCTTAAGAACGTACGAATAAAATATATATATACATATATATATATATATATATATATATATATATATATATTTTTATATACTATTATGTAAAACGAGTAAATAAATAAAAAAAAAAAAAAAAAACTATATAACAAAGACATATACGTCAAAAAAAAAAATAATTTCAATAAACAACAGAAAAAGAGTATTACCCGAATTCTCTCTGACCAGTGGATAATCCAGGATATCAAACCGTGAAGAAGGCTAATAATGCCTCACAAAAGAAACGAAGACAACTGCGAAAACAAAAGGAAACTAGATTGAAGGCACTCCGTCGAGAAGAACTTTTGGGTGAATGCACTGCCCAAATCCAAGGGGCATTTGTACGTGCATGCCAGACACTCAGTCCAGAAGAGCGCACCAGACTGTTTAGTCCAAGCACTACACTATCCCTAAACTTTCCATACACAATAATAACCTGCAACCACTTGACATCAATACTCTTAGGGCCCTTTACGGCATCAAGGGTACACTGGGAGACCCAGAGGTACAACGACAGTACTCCCTGCTCTCCATTGATGCAATCGTGGAGATTCAACAAAAAAGCGCTTGTGCCAAATGCTTGGAGGAGCGTAAACTCCCCACAGAAGATTGTCTGGAATGCATGTCCCAGCAGTATTCTAGGCCCAAAGAAGTACTGCGATTCAGAAAACAGGAAGCCTGGAAAATCAAACAAAAGACATATAAATAAATGAAATTGTAAAATTTAAAATAAAACACAAAGTGAAATATTGAACAAGTTATTTTAAAAAAAAAAAAAAAAAAAAAAAAAACTTACCCGATGAATCCTTGTACCATTAAAGAAAAATCTGAAACAAAAAAATACAATCACAAAGTAAACAAAGAATAATATATATATATATATAGTTGTACATATATATATAAATATAAATATATATATATATATATATTTATATATACATATGCATACATACAAGCAAAGAAAAAAAGGGGAAAATTAAATAAAACATAATAACAAATGGAAAACATCAACTATAATAAAATATATAAAAAGGGAAAAAAAATCACACACATTATATGTATATATATATATATGCATGCATACACATGATCCTACATACACTTACAGTAGTGTATATACAATCTTATATAAAAACGCAAAGAAAAATTAAGAGGCACAAAAAAAAAAGAGAAAGGATATATAACGAGATGCAACATTATATAAATTATATACATTAATAAATAACTAAATAATGAAAAGTATACTTATCTGACAACCTGGTCGTTCAGCTGTGTAACACAAAAAATAATAAACTAGATGTATGCACTCACTACACATACTAAAAGTTCAGCACGAACTACGTAAAGACGTCCAACAGCGCACCTAACGGAGATCAGCGCAATCACGCGTTTTATGATTCTCAGATTGCGCCGAAGGTGGCGTTGCTGTTGTTTTTCCCACGTAACCTCTTACACGTCAGAAATTAATCAACGATCCAATAACAATAATAATAACGATAACAATAATATTTAATAAAAATAAATAAACAAATAAATAAATAATAAACAAATAAATAAACACAAAAATAAATATATATATACACAATAATAATAATAATAATAATATTTACATATAAACTAAATATATGATACCAATATTACATCCCGAAGGAATTAGCATCTATACAGATACTAGGTTAGAACGCCTAGAACAAAATGTTGATACATTAATTAGCAACGATCATGATCGTTGGGAATTCGGAAACTATCTAGAGAAAAGAATAGACCAATTGGAAAGGAGTCTAAACAAAGAACAATCCAAAAATAAACGATTGAAAGAGACGATATTGCAAATATATTCTCTGCTCGGAGAAAAGCAGGAAGAATTAAAAAATTCAGAAAAAAGAGAAGAACAAATTATAACCCTACTAAAAGAAAAACAAACAAATGAAAGAGATTTACAAACGATTATCGCTACAATTATAAAGGCTACAATAAGCCTACACAAATTATCCAAAGAGGAGAACACAGAAGCTCTAGAAGACATAGAAAAAGCGTTTAAACAACTTTCCTTGACGGAATAAACCTCGCAACGAGAAATGAGATTAAATAATTGAAAAATTAATACGATATTTTATACAAATTCCTTAACATAAAAAATGGAGAGAGAACGTAACAAATCACGAAAAATCCTAAATCAAGATGCTACAAATTAAACAAATGAATTAACGTTATCAATGACTCAACCTCACCATTCGAAAAAAATTAATAAATTTAAATTAATACGACCAAGCACCAAAGCCTCTGAGCTACAAACGATAGCCATGCGTAACTGCCTCTCGGTCAGAAATTTAAAAATTAATACGACCAAGCACCAAAGCCTCTGAGCTACAAACGATAGCCACGCGCAACTGCCTCTCGGTCAGAAATTTAAATTAATACGACCAAGCACCAAAGCCTCTGAGCTACAAACGATAGCCACGCGCAACTGCCTCTCGGTCAAAAATTATATAATTTCGCTGAATCATTACAAAATTTAAGAAACGATATTACTAATCGATATATATCTTGCAACAAGATTATTGAACAGGTGAAGGTTGAGGAAAACAATTAAAATTGATTTTATAAACAATTAACCGAAACAATTAAAAATAATTTAAACAAACCAATTGGAGAAATAGAGAGAGAAAATCTAATTAATAAAATATCAAAACAAACGGTAGTCATACGCAACTGCCTCACAACCACATAAATAAAAGGGAGACACATTTATACACATATATATTTAAAATCGAATGAATACACGTAGTAAGACTCGATCGGGGAAGGAGTTAGAAATCCCAATAAAAAACGAACCTGAGAATCAACCAAGGGAGGACGAATTCAGAACTCCTCCGAAAGACTTAAAAGAGGTTAAATTTACGCCATTCGGCACATCAACGCCTCGAGAACAATCGAATATCGAACAAAATATAGAAGACGTCAGTCCCAAACACACAGGTTCATCTATCCCTGAAAACTTATCGTTCTCCGGTGACTCTATAGACCTCGCTGAACAAAAGACGGTTAGACCATACTTATCGCACCTGACAAGTGATTGTTTAATAGCTGAACACCTACCAAGCACTAAAATGGCGAACGACCAATCTGCAACCATATCTTTAAAGGAAGCACTCAAATTTGTTCCTGAATTCGACGGGAAAAATATTCCTCTTAGCCAGTTCCTAGAATACTGCACAGAAGCTAGGGAACTCATAAGCAACAATCTCGAGGAAAGCTTCACGAAGCTGCTTAAAAGAAAACTCTTGGGCGAAGCAAGAGAAATAATATCTGGGTACGCATTCGCCACAGTCGAAGAATTTAAAGAACATTTAAAGGACTTTTACGCCCAATCGAAAAACGTGCACCAACTTCTCGGCGAACTGAGTAGTCAATACCAGGGCGAACATGAATCAGTTATAAAATACGCGAATAGAATGAGAGACATCGGTTCTCAAATTTATGAAGTAAATCGCCACATAACCAAGGCACCAAACACACCTGCCTTCAAGCGCAGCATCGAAAAAGCAATCATAGAATGTTTTCGACTAGGATTAAAACCCGAAATCGAAACTAGACTGAAAGAGAATGAAGCAATCGAAGACGTAGTAAAAGACGCGATAGCAGTAGAACGAAGACTCGAAGCTCGAGAAAACTTATTTAAGAGGCAAGAAATACGCCATAAACCTAACAAACAAAATGCATATCCCCGACATGTAAATAATCTAACTCTTCCAAGGAATACCCCTTGCAGCTACTGCAATATAATAGGTCATACGTTCGCAGAATGTCGGAAAAGATTCAGACCAAGCCAAACGCTGTCATGTCGAACTTGTGGAAGGTCAAACCATAATACTTCTCAGTGCTTCGCAACGATCAAGTGTCAAGCATGTAATACAATCGGTCATAATGCCCGCGACTGTAGAAGTAGCAATAGTCCCTCGTCTATAACATGCCAGCTATGCAATAAGCCTGGCCATACAGCTAACTTATGTCGAACTAATCAAATGAATAAACAAAAACCGATTCGGAAATACCAAAAATGTGGAAGGTTAGGGCACTCTGAAGCTACATGTAGGGTACGCGATCCCGCTCAACAAACCGCAATCAGTTCTAATAGACCCACGTGCGCTTACTGCAAGTACCCAGGGCACGCAATATCGGAATGTCGAAAGCGGCAATATAATCAGGGAAATGGATGAAGTCCCCAGAACGAGAGCGCGAACAGGGGGACTTACGACAGACAATCGCGCTCAATGAACACAAACCATTTATCGAATCTGCTAGGCGAACTAATACCCTCGGAGCCACAATAAGCAACTAAGTCCCATACGTAGAGGTTCAGTTCGGGCCACAATATCTTCTTTCTTTTATGATAGACAGTGGATCCGAAGTAAGCATTATGAAAATAGAATCAATACCAAAAGGGGCACACATAAACGAATCAAAAATTTACACACTAACATGAGTAGGAGATAGTAAAGAGACAACCCTAGGTACTGTATCATTAAAAATTGCCGGACAAAGAATCGAACTCCTGATTGTATCAGACGATTTCCCTATTCCATACAATGGAATCATAGGATCAGAATTTTTAACAGAAACCAACGCTGAATTAAACTTTAGCCATAAACAGCTCATCATAGCTGGGCAAATGACGAATTTACAACTAGGAAATGAAACCTTGGATATACCTACATACAGCATTGTGAATATCCACGTTGAACAGGAAACGGAGCTACTTCCTACTGTAGTTACCAAGAATCCAATGGGCGGTGAATGCAGATTCCTAATAGACACAGGATCGAAGGGAAACTTGATAAAAAGAGGAACCATACCCCACCAATACAAAATCGATGAGTCACAGAAAGGACTCTTGAAGGGGATAAGCTCGGAACAATTTTCTACCCTAGGAACCTTAAGACTAAAAGTTCTGGGAGGAATTTCTAGCTTTCATGTCATCTCCGATCATTTTCCAATACCGTATTCTGGTATTTTAGGAGCACGATATTTAAGTGACGTTCGAGTAACATTAAATTATGAGACGAAACAACTTGAGTTTCTTCATACACATGACCAACCAATTGAATTTGTGTCACCAGGGTTGCTTCACAAAAATTTAGACGCACAAATGGAAGTAGGAGGAACAGAAAATACAGTAGACTCGATGCTCGCGAACGCATCTACCGAAAGTGAGAGCGACGAGAGCGAAACAGACGACGAACAACAAAAGCTGAACGAAGAATTGTTACGCATAGATGACGAAACGAACGAATTTTTGAATAATTATTTCGATAATGAGAGTATATCCACAAAGACGCTTTATTCGCTCGCGCAAGAACTAATATTTGAAGAACTGAACATTCCCTCAAAGGGAGTAAATAATGAATCCACCGTTTTCCCCACGGAGAGCTTAATTTCCGCGCAAACCGCATCTATAAGAGATACAATACGGACAGATCACCTTAATGAAACCGAAAAAGAATATGTACAGCACTTAGTCGAAAAAAATCGCGATATTTTCTTTCTACCCGGAGATTCGTTGCCTGGAACAGATACTATAACTCACCGAATAAAAACCACAGACGAAGAACCAGTCAATGCCCGACAATACAAATTTCCTCACTCGCTCAAAGAAGAAATAGATAGGCAGGTGAATGATTTATTAAACCAAGGGGTAATAGAGAACTCCGATTCTCCATTTAATAGCCCAATTTGGATCGTAAAGAAGAAAGCAGACTCACAAGGTAGACCAAGATGGCGAATGGTGCTCGATTACAGAGCTTTGAATGAAAAAACGGTAAGCGATGCATATCCACTGCCGAATATCACTGTGATATTTGACCAAGTAGGAGGTGCAAAATATTACTCCGTACTAGACCTTGCATCAGGGTTTCACCAAATTAAGATGGGCCCGAGAGATGCACATAAAATAGCTTTCAGTACGCCGTTTGGACACTATCAATTCGTTCGTATGCCTTTTGGGTTGAAAAATGCACCCGCCACTTTTCAAAGGTTAATGGACACCTTATTAAGAGGACTACAAGGCAGAGAATTGTTTGTGTACTTGGACGACATTGTGATATATGCAAACACACTGGCAGAACATGATAGAAAATTGAGTCTACTATTAAACAGACTTCGAGACGCCGGATTGAAGTTACAAACCGACAAGTGCGAATTTTTGAAAAGAGAAGTGAATTATCTAGGACATCGTTTGAGTGAAAAAGGACTTAATCCCGACGAAAAAAAGATAGAAGCTGTAAAAGACTTCCCACAACCGAAAAACGCAAAGAACGTGCGACAGTTTCTTGGTTTAGCCGGATATTACCGCAGATTTATAGAATGATTCGCTGCAATTGCAAAGCCATTAACAAAATTGCTGCAAAAAAATGTAACGTTTGAATGGTCGAACAAAACCGAAGAAGCCTTTCAAACTTTAAAAGACATTCTATGCAATGCACCCTTACTACAATTCCCCGACCTTACTCAACCATTTAATATAACAACTGATGCCTCAGGATACGCTATAGGAGGTATTCTGTCCCAGGGAGAAATAGGGAAAGATAGACCCATAGCATATACTTCTAGAGTTTTACGCAATGCAGAACTTAAATACGAGGTTTACGAAAAGGAAGCCTTAGCAGTCATACATAGCGTACAGGCATTTCGTTCCTACTTATATGCCACCGCAAAGATAACATCGTTTTCTTTGTAACTAGCGATGGAAAGCTCTGTGACGACGGTGCTAAAAAACTACTGGAAAACAATGACATAAGCATTAATCCAATGGATATTGGAGATGTCCAACAAATAAAAGTGTCGCACTGCAAAAACCTCATCGCATTATGCATACGAGGAGAAATACCCATATCCGTGACTATAATAAAAACCAATATACGCAAAACTTTGTCGATCTTAAAGGAAATTCTAATCAAAATAGGAGAAAACCTTATTAGCATTGCCAAAAGTAAGAATATTGAAAACATAGAATGGCAAGACATTCTCGAAACAATAAAAGCATCTTTTATGAATTCTCCAACTAAAATTATCATTTGCACCGACACCCTTAAATACGTTCCAAAAGAGAAAAGAGACGAAATTTTCTATGAATTACATAAGTCACCAATAGGCGGACATAGAGGTGTGTCTAAGACATATAACAGAATCAAACAAAAGTACTATTGGAATAATTTAAAGGAAGACGTTCAAAGGAGAATACAACAATGCTTGGATTGTCAACTTAAAAAACTAGTGAGATTAAAAACTAAACAACCAATGGTGATCACCGACACCCCCGGCACACCCTTTTATAAAATAGCTTTAGATGTCGTAGGGCCATTAACCCCTACTAAACTTGGAAATGAATACATCTTGACAATGCAAGACCAGTTCTCTAAATTCTGCGTAGCAGTACCCTTACCGGATACGCTGTCCACTACCATAGCGGATTCTTTTATAAAAAGGTTTATTTGCACCTTTGGAACACCAAAGATCATCCTAACGGACCAAGGGAAGAATTTCCTGAGTAGCTTAATGAACCGAATAGCTAAACGGTTCAAAATAAAGAAACTACGGACAACCGCTTTTCACCCGCAATCTAATGGATCACTAGAACGCTCGCACCACGTTTTGGGCGAGTTCTTAAAACAATATACTACCAACGACGAAGAATGGGACAGTTGGTTAGATATAGCCATTTTAAATTATAATACTTGTGTTCAAGAAAGCACTAAGCATACGCCGTACGAATTAATCTTCGGTAGAATCGCCCGGTTGCCTTCTATCGATCCTTTAAGAGAAGGAGACTTGTTACCGACGTACAAAGGATATCTAGTCGACCTAGTCACACGGTTGAATGGAATCCAAAAATTAGCCTGCGACAACCTGGTATTCTCAAAATTTCGTTCAAAAAAATACTACGACAGGAAAATTAATCCACGGAATTTTAAAATAGGGGATTACGTATTCCTACTGTCTGGTCCGAAACCAAATAAATTCGGAAATCATTATTCTGGACCTCACAAAATACTAGAAGTGCTAAACAAGAATAATATTAGGATCCAGATAAATAAAAGCAGTAAGATCGTCCATGCGAATAGACTTCGCATCTCTTACATAAACAAAGAAACAACAACGCAAAAGAAAAAGGGTAGACAGAAGGAACAGGAGAAACCAGATTAATCAGTGTCACCCTTAGAAAAAAAAAAATATATATATAACGATTTCCATTTAAACTTTATAAACTTTAAACATTTTATAGATTTTTTTTATTATAATAAAATTTATATCGGTACATAAATAAAACTCGCATTTTTCGCTTACTACCTAACGCTTCACATCCTCCATACTAACCCTATAATAAAATAAGCATACGAATATTATTTATAAGATTATAATTTTAAGAAAGAAAGAAAAAAAAAGAGAAAAAAAAAACACAAAGGCCAAAACCTAAACTAATTTCTTCCTTTCTTATGCCAACCATAAAAACTATTTTTTTTGACTATGCAACTAACTTCTTTATGATTTCAGAAAAGATGATATCCTTATATACCATACTTTTTTCATTATTTTTCGTCACCCCGACAAAAACAATGATAGGGTACGATTGCGGATCTAATACTATGAATATAACGACCATGTCTTTATTAGACGTCGGAGAATGCAACTTCCCTCAACTCCACCCTATCAGCCAACTTGCTTATATACAATTACTCCAAATCAACGATTTTCAAGAAACCAAAGCATGACAATGTAAAATAGAGGTACGGAGAACCATCCATTACTGCGGGATGCATTCGCATAACTCCATTGTTAACAACGGCGAAATGGAATATTTGTATGACGTCAGTAGAGATAGTTGTTTACAATTGCATTTAACCGGGATAATCAACTTCGGACAAAATCACATTATAAACGGGGTCAGAATTAACCAAACAAATACATATTCGATGACCTACGCCGGAAGCATAAGTAACGACGGAACTTGCGAGGGAGCCTACTACAGCGACCCTTATGGGACTTGGAATTCTGTTATTATCCAAGGAACTCTTAAAATCACCCTATCGCAACAATCGGCGCGAGTAAACCTACAAGATGACAAAATTCATCTACAATCGGGAATATCATGCCCATTATCGGGAAAATTCTGCATAGACGCAAAAGATGGATATACCTTCTGGGAATCCGTCCCTAATAATGATTGCCACTTTAATGAATACGGCGTATTATTCGAGGGTCATGCAATAAAAATGATTAACCCCCAGATAGATCAAGACGTAATTTATTCTTTTTCAGATCAAAAATTAACGTTCGCATTAAGTAAATTGTCCGAAGAAAAGGTTTGCGGTTATACTATAATAAGAACAGAACACCCAAAACTGGTTATCTTCGAAACTAAACAGGGTGTAACGTTTGCGAAAAAAGGTGCGTTATCTAGTAGTAATCTGGATATTTTCGCTTATGTAAATGCAAAATTCGTATATCTGGAAAAACATGTAAAAAAACAAATGCTTAACTTATACCGCAACATAGTGACAGAGCGATGTCGGGTAGAACAGATCGCGCTAAAAAACGCACTCGCTATCGCTACACAAAGTCCCGACCAATTTGCGTATAACATAATGAAAGGTCCTGGCTATATGGCTGTAGTAGCTGGCGAAGTGGTACACCTGGTAAAATGTATACCAGTGGAAGTTAAGATAGATCACGGCGATAACTGTTACACCGAGCTGAGAGTTGTAAGACAAAACACAACCCTCTTTCTCACACCAAAAACACACATCCTGAAAACTCGAGGGACTAGAGTTCCCTGTAACCAAGTGCTACCATCATACTACCGTATTGATAGCGAATGGTACAAATTGGCACCAAAACCGACCGAGGCAAGAGAACCCACAACCCTAAAGCCCATGACTCGGCTGACATGGAAATACATTAATCCAATCAGCCTAGCAACATCTGGAATCTACTCCAGTAAAGATTTAGAAAAACTAAAAGAACGAATTATGTTTCCAGTAGAAACAGCTGCATTGTTGAATAACGCAGCACACGAAATGCACGAATCAGGAGTGACGAGCGGCAACACGATATCGCACTTCATAAATGAAGACACCATGGATAACTTAGTAAATTCTGCTTGGAAGAAAATATGGAATAAATTTATCACCTTTGGATCCGCAAGCGCTGGGATAATAGCAGTCCTGGTGATCATACACATAATAAAATCGTTCATAGGGGTTGTCCTCAACGGATACGCCCTTCATCGTGTATACGGTTGGTCCATATACCTATTGTCAGCCATTTGGAGCACAGCCGCACACTTCTTCTTATCGCTCAAACAACCATCGACGAAACAAGAGGCAAGAAACAGTTACGAAATGATCGCTCAACCAGAGCCAGAGCCGGAACCCAAGCCAGAACCAGTACTAACCACTACCGACGAGACGAAAGACAAACAAACGTTTTTTTCTGCAAAACCATAAAAATAAATCCTCAACTCACGCGACTTTTCCAGAATTAGACAAAACAATAAGAGTAAATTTCCTATTTCCATAATTACCAGATATCGAATTTCGCATAGAAATCTTCACAGATACTAATGTAAGTAGAGTAAGTTACAACACAAAGAATCATGTGAACCCTACGTATCTTTGAACGAGGTTTTCCTATGGAGATTTTTTCCCACTGGGTTTTCTTTCCTTAGGTTTTCCCTCGTTCACAGACATATTGTTCTGGGCGAATGCGAAGATCGAAAAGGGGGAAAAACTTTTGTCATATGTACACTGCTTAATGCCACATTACCTTAACAGAGGCGAACGATTGTTTTCATACTTCTAACAACCGTCTTACGCAAGGGGTGTAACATCGAGATAATAATCACAGTAAATTTTTCAATTATTTAAAAACAAAATTATAAAAATAAATAGTATATATATATATATATATATATATTTATGCACACGTATATATATAGATGTATATATATACACACACACACACACATATATATATATATATATATATATATATATATATATATAAGTCAGCTAGAGTTTACAGTATAAAATAACAATAATATATAATAATAGAGATAAATATATATATATATATATATACATATAAAAGGAAAGACAATATATAACAATATATAAATATATACATATCAAAATAAGAATATAACAATATTAAAATATATATATACAAAATAAGTATATCATATTATAAAATATATACAATAAAACAAGTATATAATATTATAATACACATAAAAACATATATATTAAAATAAGTATGTAATAATATGATACGTATAAAATATACATACAATAAAATTAGAATATAATAATATAATACGTATGAAACATATATATTAAAATAAGTATGTAATATTATAATACGTATAAAATATATATATTAAAATAAGTATGAAATACTATAATACGTATAAGTACAGATATAAAAATAATATTATAATGCACATAAATACATACTATATATATACATATATATAAGATAAATATATAATAATAATGAAATATACAAATGTATATATATATGTATATATATAGTTTTGCAGAATAAAAATAAAAGATAAACAATTATATACACATTTATATATAAAATAGTATACAATATAATAATACGTAAACTTATACATATATAAATAAATATATAAATAATAGTATATATAAATACAACTACATATATACAAAAATAAATATATATAATAAGTTTTATAAAATAGAAGCAAACTCGAAGCTAAGATGACCAAAAATCATGCAACATGTCATCATCTTGTTTGGGCGAGAAAAACAATTTTGTAATATCTGCCCAAATAAGGCGTTGACTTGCGCAAGTACATACGTCAGAAGCGTATGGTTTTTCCGACGAAGGCCTTAAAGGTAATAAAAATTGTATACTAATGATGCGATAGTGTACAATTTTTAACGTTAAATTATCGAAATTCAATATTTATAACAAATAGAACAAATTAAAAACAATAGTAATAAACAATACAAAAATAGTAAAATACGTTCAAAACAAAAATTGTAAATTTAAACTAAATATAAGTAAAATAGATAAAATAATAAAAAAACAATAAAATCGAGGAGCAGAGAGAGGGATCATGGACTTTTTCGGGTATATAAAGCCCCGATTTTTCCACCAAAATAACGCAGTCAAAACGCAGTCAAGAAGCAGTCAACACGCAGTCACGGTCCAGGTCCATCTCTCTGTCTCTCTCTCACCTTGTCAGTAAGTAAAAATAAAATAAATATTCCAAATATAAAAAATCTCACATTTGTCTTCTCTCTCTTTCTCTCACTTGTACTACATACATCTCCTTGATCCGGGGAAGTGACTGATCCTCCCATGAGGTAGGATCGTACATGCCCTCGTTTTTTTTATACATAAGTTAGGGAACTAGGCCTGTAGGCCGAGGGAGATACTCATTTCTTTCAAGAAACGAAGGAAATAAGTATCTAAAAGAACCCTTGGACTCTAGCCCAGATAAAACAGACTAGGTATCACCCTTCATCTATTTTCAAGCGTTTGATGTTCCCGAGCTAGTGGAGGAAACTCCAGGCTCGAATAAAACCAAGTGAATATCGAAACGCCTACGTATATGAACAATATACGTAAGCGCTTCTTATAAAGTTATTGTACGGAAGGGCATGCGTGTCCGGACGTCACAATATATATATATATATATATATATATATATATATATATATATATATATACAAAACGAGCATTCGCGACAAACTACTTCGCTATGCTTATTTCATAAGAATATTATAAAATATAAATTTTGTATGGATCCTTTATAATTTGCATTTATAAGTTGGGCTACTACGGCCCTGATTAATACTGGAACAATCTATAACACAAAACAGGATTTTTCGTACTTTTGAAGTTTCATTAAATTTCGCAATATATTAAAAATCAGGCGCTGCAATCGATTTTAACTTTCGTCAGAGGTATGGAGCACTCTTAAATATTTTCTTAAGGGCTATGATAGGTCAATCGCTAGAGCGAAGGACTAGTCACTTGGTGATCCGAGTTCAAATCCCGGTCTTGGCTGACTGACACAAGCACCGCTGTAATAATTTACAAGTGTTTTGTTTACAAACACATCGTAGACCTGCGTTGCTGATTAGCGCCAATATTTGAAAGCATTAATAAAGCGACGTTAAATAACATAACAAAAAAGCTTTCTTTTAAGCATAATTAGAAGTAAAATAATGGTTTAATATTGACACAATAATTATTTGAAAATTTCGAAACCGAATTCATAGATAGCACGATCTCCAAAAGGCTGTAGTACTCATACCTGCCTTCGGAGCGCGGCCGCACTCCTTGATTCATAGTTAAAAGGATTTGGAATTCCCCCAGTATTACCACGTGCAAGGGCGATTCTAACATTAAGGTAATTGCTGTGCATCCTCCCACTAATCTGTAGCACTTTAGGGCAATAATCGCCCCCTTCCCATTCTTCGAGTTCCGCCATCATCTCTTCTCTTTAGATTTTCTAAATATCTTTAACGAATAGCAATTATGTCCGCCTATATAGAACGTATGTTGTAACCGCGAAGGATATAGTAATATAAGATTTTTTATAACCTTATAAGTATAATCTAAAACATCATTTATTCTTGTGAATATTATCTAATATAACAAAAATTTCCAGCAGTCAGATCGTTCAAACTGTAGCAAAAGTTACGTATTTTGGTCACGTGGTTGATGCACAAGGAATACGGATCGATTCAGAAAAATTAAAGCAATCTCGGGAATTCCCCCACAAAAAATCAGAAGCAGCTGAAAACTGCAGCACCGTTAAGTATATTATTGAAGAAGAGAACAGAATGGAAATGGACAACGGAACAACAAACAGCATTCGAAGATCTGAAGAAGAATCTAACGGAAACTCCTGTATTAGCATGCCTGAATTGAAATTTGCCATTTGTGCTTCAGACAGATGCGAGTTTGCTCGGTCTGGGTGCCGTACTTACGCAGATAGAGGGAGACAATGTCTGCGGTATCGGATACGAATGGATCCGAGGGCAGGAGCCTTCCATATAGGAAAACCTACAGGTTTTTTTTTTGTTTGCAATTTTTGTTATTAATCCGTTTTCTCACGGTTTATTTCGGCAAGTCCAGCCATATTAGCAATTGTAGTTTTCCCGTGTAATTTTGTATTTCTAATATTGTGTAATTAGACCGCGTTTTACTCTCCACGGGGGAAGGGCGACGAGCACATAGACTCGCGCAAATTATTATATTATATTTAATTTGCAAACCGTTGAACTCACGAACTCGCGAGCGGTGTGGCACGGCGAAGGGGCGCGCCAAAAGCTTCGTAACGCGGCGCGGCGCGGGGGAAAGCGCCAGCAGCACAGCCAAGAAGCGCGAGCGCTTCCAGGCCTCAAGCGGCGACGGCGCTGCGCGACGACTAGGCGCGATACGGTGTGGTAGGCGAGCGCTCTCTCCCAAATATCATATAGAGCTGCAGTGACTTTTTTCAGTGTGCCAGCGGTCTCGAGAATTGCTAATCGAGGGGAACCTGTCGTCGGCGCGATAGCGGGCGATAAGTCTCAGCACACTCAGAGCGCGGGAAGCGATCGTGTAACATAGAAATAGGTAGATATATTATTAAGATTTGCAATACGCTCACACGGAGCGTTAAATTTGTATAAAATAATAAATGTAAATATTCTTCTGGCTTTAATTATATCATAAAAGAAAGCTT